>LPNX010198874.1:530297-665489 GCA_001517045.1 Pseudotsuga menziesii | reverse complement strand
AGACTCAAAGGAAATTGAGCAGGTAAAGATGAAGCAGCCAGTGAGATGCTGGAGATGCGGAGGACATCATTTACGCCGGGACTTCCCAATGAGGGAACAGGATGAAGGCGATAGCCGCAAAGTTCCTAGACTTCGGGATCAGCAAGAAGCTGAGAACCAGCAGGAGAAGTCCATGGAAGCCGAGAGGCTTGGTCGTGAACGTTCAAAGTAGATGATTGAACGTGGTATAGATCTGCAATTTTGAAATTTTGATGTGCAATTGTACATGTATTGTATATATGTAATGGAACACCGAGGACGGTGTTATTCCAAGGGGGAGGGTAATGTAATGTCCCCGGTTTCGACCCCGTATGCATGATGTATATAATGTAATTAATCGTGGTGAGGAGCTCAAGGTAAAAGCCCCACCATTGATTTGGTTGTGTATGTTCAGAAATGGGGATATTGCCGATGGTTTGTCGTGCTATCCGGCACCTTATAATTTGACATCATGTAAACCCGCACATCAATTAAAATAAACCACAACCAGCTACGGTAGTGCAACGTTGAATGAAAAGGGCATGGTTCCAAAGTATAAGGGGTGGGGAATGTCAAACCTTGGTTATGGGGGAAAAACCCATGTTTTATTACCTTGTTGTTTTGCCACCTGGTCTTACCCAACCTCTTTCAACCTCTTTAATGTTCTGTTGGGTGGTTGGGCAGTTATGGCTGCTGGTGGATGGGCAGGTATTGCCTTTGGGAGTGGGGTGGCAGGACTGTCAGTCCTTTGCCCACATCCACACTCCACCCAGGACCTCATGCTTGCCCTGCCTGTTCTGTTCTCCTCACGCGCCTATTCATTGTGCCCATGGTGCGTTCTCTCCACAGCCTGTTCACTCACTCACCACGATTTTGAGTCTGTTGGTTCCTCACGCACAGGTTTTGGACGAATTTGGTCTCACGCAGGCATTTTGTTCCTCTCCACGAGTTGCTGCTCACCTTCACGCAGGGAATTGTTGTTGTTACTCACGCACAGCCAATTTCGCGTCCTTTCAGCTGTTGTTGTTCACTCACGAGCCCAGGAAGAGCTATTCATTCCTCACGGGGTCTGATTGTTTCTCTCACGCACGGGAAATTCTGGGTTTTCCCACGATGGTTGGCTGTGTCTTTTTCCCTGATTTGGGACTGTTGTTTTCCCTGTGTTTTGTGGGTTGTGGTGTTCAATTTCGTTTTGTGCCACTATGGGTTTCCAATTCGTGGGCTGAGTTTCTATATTTTGGGACTGTGCATAGTTTCCATTGTTTTTACCTTGAAATTGGGCTGTTGCTGTTGTTTCCCTGGTCTAAGATGTTGTGGTTGAGCTGTTTTGGCCACGTTAGGGCCAAAACCAACTCTGGGTTGTCCCTTGGACTTGAGCTGTGCTCCTCCATTGTTTGGGGCTGTCCCCTGTTGTTTATGACTACTTCACAGAGCTGTGAAGGGATTGTATGGCTGCTGGTATGCAGTGGTTGAACCTTGGACTGTGCTGGCTTGGCTTGTCTGATGAAAGCCTGTGAAACCCAGCAGTGTTGGTTTGGCTGTTATGTGTCCCCTTGGCTATGTCTAAGCCTGCAATGGACCCTTATTCCGGAGGAATAATGCCCAGCTCGGGGGTGGAAGCGTTGCTGAGAGATTGATGAGCAAGCTGGCCTATGGTTGGGTGGAACGTTGCAGCGACGTAGCTGGTTGCGGGTGAAATCCTTCATCAATAGATAAGTGCCGCTGTTTACTGCATCTCTGTAATTTATATTGGTGTTAAATGAACTATAATGAACTTGATGAATGCTGGGTGATGGACTGAGTGTGTGTGCTTCCGCTGTATGATTAAAGATAAATGCATCTGTGTATGCTTGTAATGTTTAATTCCATCATTTGACTTTCTGTTTATGTTCATGGGGCGGTATGCCCAGCTGTGTATGTGTCCGTCGTGTCCTCTTCGCTGGGTGAGGGACGGGGACGTGACAAATATCATCTGATCTTGTCCATCCTTTTGAATCTAGGGCCTGAGTATTTTGTGTTTTTATCAACATTCCATTCAGGCAAGCTGACAATTCGAAATTGGAGAATGCCTACCTTCGCATACTTCATGGAGTATTTGACTCAGAAACAAGACAAGTTGGATCAAATGGGTACCATAAAATCCACCAAGGATCAATCCCTTGTTGCAGGTGTTTTGAATCAATCCAAAGGAAAGAAGAAATCCAAGGATTCGAAGCAGCAAAGAGTGAAGGAGAAGAAGCATTCGGATGTAGAAGGATCAAGTTCAACTGATGAGGATTTGAAAGCCAAGAGGATGAATATAAATAGAGAGAAACCCAAGTGTGGTTATTATAGAGGTTTTCATCATGAAAAATATTATTTCAAAATTAATTTGGACATCATGACCAATTTTATTGAACAAAATAATATTTATGTTACAGGCTTTGCAAGAAGAAAAGAAAGTGAGCTCTCATTGAACAAGAAGATGGCAAGTGCATGTATTCTTTCGATTCTAGGTCCAAGCCTCTTTCTCATGTATTTATTTCTAATATTTTTTTCTTCTGATTTACAGTTTGATATATTAGATTCTGAAATCTCCATCCCTTCCTTGGAAGAAACCCCAATCATTTCACCAAAGTTCCTCCAAATACTAGTCATTTTTCACTAGTTTCTTACTTGTATTCTGAAAGCTCTTTCCCACTCCATTCAGATCCTTCCTATTATGATTTTGAAGGTTATATGCAGGATGATATACAGGCTATGACATACTTAAACTCATTTCCCTAACCATTTGATTCCCATAATACCCTACAAACCCCAAGTTCTCTAGTTGGAAAATCTCACGATTGCATTGTTTCCAATACTGTGTCACTTGTGTATGTTGTTTTTGTCTTTCATATAATTAATTGGTTGGACATCCATGTCATTGGCCTTGATGGAATTTTTTTTCCACATGCCTAGACCTAATCACACCACCTATGGTTCAAATTTCAAGTCTCCATACCATCCAAGTTCGCTCAATTGTCAGTGTGATCTAGTTACCAAATATTTTCCCACTATGGACCCATTCACTCATGGAGACACTATAGTACCTCTTTGTTTTTCTTCTCTATATGACTTCTATCCTCATATTTCAGAGCCTCGTGATCTTTGTTACATATTTATGAAGGTGATTCATCAATTTTGGAAGAAGATTCATTGTTTAAATCGTCATATAGAAAATACACAATAAGGTGATTTTGTTGAGTCTTTTGATGCTCTTTGGGAAGGAGTTTGCAAAGATATATTTTCCATTATTGATTATTCCATATCAGAGGATGTTTGTAGCAAAAATAATTTTTATGATCCTCCTCCATCATCAAATGATGACCTTCAAGAGGCCTAGCCACATTTTCTTTGTCTACAACACATTGATGCATTGATGTATGATCTTGGCATCCACAACATCTCCACCAAGTTTATCATCAAGAAGTTGCTCATTCAACTCATTCAAGTAAATAAGAAGACTTGTTGGAGACATTTTGGCCATATCTATGTAATATCCATTCTTGATGGATGATTTTACCCATGAGGTTTTGCCTCGTTCCTCATTTTTACATGGACAAATAAATTTTTGTAAGAGGTGACTTGAGCCTTAGTTTCCAAGGCCTCAATTTTTTATGTGGTTACACTAAGTCAGGATTAAGGGGGAGCATTAGAGCATAATACCACTTAGTACCATGGTCACATACCACCTAAGACATACTTTCATTTGTTTTACACTTATGTTATATGGTCCAAACCTTGGCTATGTTGGTCTAGCAAGGTATTTGGGGGTTTTGGACTCATTAATGCCCCCAAGCGCCCACATTTAATCATTCAGGAGAGTCAAGCACCCTAAATAATGACATTTTAGTCCTTGGGGAGCTCTCACTCCTTAAAACATGGAACTTGTTTGACCAAAGGTGCCCATGCATTGTATTTGATTTTTTTTGGCTCTTTTGGACCATTAAATGCAGCCTAGAGCCACTTCCATTCACCCATGCACTCCAACATGCCTAGCCTATTGTCATATTTTCTATCAACAACTAACACTTTAGAGGGTTATATGATCAATTTGACCCCTTATTTATGATCCAGCGTGCTTTACTCATGTTCACATGGTCATCCATGACCATTTGAGGTGGTTTGGGAGCTCATTGGTCAACCTAAGGGGGGTTTGAGGTCCAATCTAAGTCTGCCACTTGTATGCCACTAATTTTCCTCCTAAGGCTAGTGATTTTATCCCATTGTATTATAAAAATGCTCTAGACATATTTACAAGATGTACAGTAATAGAAACTTTAGTTATTGGCACCATCTATGTGTGTTAATTTTTCTCTTTTACATTGTTTTATGCATAATTTGGGAAACTATTTAGCTATGAGGATTCTCTTAAATACTATTTATTGTTGTGAATCACATTTTCACAAATACATATGATCATCAGTATGGGACAATTCTTCTGAGTATGATATGATAAGATTGTGAATTAATTAATACACATATAGACCATGCAGTATGTAGTTAATGATAATGAGATAAAGCGTAGAGAAAGAGAATGAATTATAATTGCACATGTATGCCTCAAGTCAAATCGAGTTATGAAGGCCTCAATTAATCCTATGTTGTAAATAAAGAATGTGTTAGTTAAATAAGGAACATCTCCTTGATTCATGCAAAGTGTTTGTGCATGGGTGACACCAATTTTGAAGTACCAAAGGATTTCAGTTAGTCTCCTAAAGTTATGGTCATGCATTCAGTTGAAGATTGAGTTCAGTTCAGTCAATTCACATTCAGTTCAAGAATTTCACATTTAATTTTAGGAGGGTGCTAATGTCTGCATGAGAGGATTTCTAGTACATGCTACTATCATTGACTGCTCCATGTATGATCGCAGTGTGTTTACTGAGCCTCAAATTCGACCCCTCTTTCATGCTAGTTTGTTTTGGCTTGTTATTAATATGCTAAGCATATGGAAGGTTAAACATAGTCGAATACAGTTGCATACAGTTGTTTTTTCAGGGTTGCAATGGATCTCTCTTTTCTATTGTTGTGGCGACATCTCTTATCGGGAAATCCGTTGATGTGTTGTAAATCATTCTCTGCAAATCTATCTATCATACTCAAAGAATTGTTGGGTTTTTCATCCTCCCTGTTGGGAGGGTTTTCTCAGGGTATATCTTGTCTCTTATGGTGATTATCTTATGTGACTGATTTATTCTTGAAGATTCATATATTGTTGATATAAATAATGATATGTGGCTGATTCAAAGACTCATATATGGATGATATAAATTTGATTGTGTGGCTTATAAAAATTTTCTTATGTGGCTTATTTAAAGTTTATGAAAGTGTTGAAATTGTTTCATAAAACTTTTAAAGTTCAAGCAGCCCCGATTTTTATTAAAACATCAACATGGCATCAGAGCATAGAGAGTGAAAGAGCTTAATTTTTTGCAGCAAGCTAATCCTCCATAGATATTGAAGACTTTAGCAAAATATTGCAGCCATGACATCGATCTCTATTTGACCGGAAGACCATCTTAAAGGTACTTCCAATTTCAACACATGGAAGGAAAGAGTGTTGAATCTTCTTGAGGAACATGATCTTGATTCATTCGTGACTTCTATGGTAGAGGATCCTACCACTAATGCAGAAATAATATATTACAAGAATAATATAGCAAAGTAAAAGAGTATTATATATGACTCTGTGAAGGACAATCTCATTTCGGACGTAATCACACCATTGAAGATGGAAAAGGAGTGCTTTGAATCATTTACGAACTTGTATGAGAAGAAGGATCCCACTCAAAAGAGGCTTTTGGATAACAAGTTGTGCAAACTAAATATGGATAAGGGTGAGACTGTAGCATCATTCCTCACAAATATTTCACAAGTGAAAGATCACCTTGTAAGCATCGTTGTGGTGGCGGATGAGGATGACCTTCTTCAAACCTCCATCAATGGACTCCCTTCCTCATGGGGGAATTTCTTGGCAGAAGTAAACGGAAGATAAGAGAATCCCAAATTCAAAATACTATGGCATGATTGCATCCAAGAAGAAGGGTGCATCCAAAGCAAGGGTGTGTGCACTAAATAGGAAAATCATTCCCTCGCGGCAAGAATGAAGAAAGAGAAGAATCCATTCACTCCCAAGAAATTATTTCATGGAAAGAAGAAGAATTTTAAGAAGGAATTATACAAATCAAAGGTTTAATTCTTCTATTGTATAAATAAGGGCCACTTTATGTAATAGTGCTATGCAATAAAGAAGAAAGAAGTAAGGATCCATGCATCCACCGCCGTAGAAGAAGGTGAACCTTCTCAAAAGAAATCATCTGAGGAAGAGGATGATCAAAAGGAATATTTCCTTTAGTTGAGAAGAGCATTCGCTCTTGGTTTCATCGGATCCTTATTCCCATGCAGAGACTCACTATACAATACATGCAATAAGTTTTTGGAGTGTTTAAAGTTGTAGTGAATAAAGAAGGACTCCAACTATATCCACAAGGGTGCAGAGATCAAGAGGGAGATCACACAAAAATAAAGATGAGTACTTTATATTTTGATTGTTATATGTTGTTATAAATTAGATCTAATTTTTTTTTTAAATATGTTTCATTAATATAGAGATTTGTATTCCTAGACTTGGAATTGTGTTGAGCATGAACATTGTTTTATGTCTTTATTGGCATGTTATCGATCTCATGAGTCCATATTATGTGATATGATATAGGAATGATATAAGAATTATGTAGGACTGATATATACTTATATAGGACTGATATAATACTGAAAACTCCCTTCATAATACATGAGATATGGGAATGCATTCCATGCTTCAGAAGTTGTGAACATAGGACTACATGATTGGCCATAATATATCAGATAGAGGGCTACATGCTTGCCTCATGAGATATGAATATGGGGATGCATATTTATTTCATAAATATGATTTTCAGACTGATATAGGGCTGAAAAACATCACATGACATATCAATGGGGTTATGTCGAAACATTGATTTAATCTATGTACTTAATTGTGTGAACCATTGCTAGTATGCTGAAAATTGTCATGTGATTACATTTCTCAATTATCAAAAGTTATTAATGATGAGAATAATTTGTCTTGTGGGGAAAATTCATATTCCATGACCTAGAAGTAAATAAATACATGAATGTGGAGTCATTCCGATGGATAGTCCTGAAAAAGAATAGTTCGGGAGGTTCCTATTCCGAGAGATGTGAAAGATATTTTATCTTACTTGCATTCATGTGTCAAAGAAGATATTTATACATATATGAGCATAAGTCTCTATGATGGAGGGCCCATATTATGTTTCTCACATCCAGATGGTGAGAGGGAGAGGCTATATTTGCTAGATCCTGAAGAACCAGTGAAACGGGTTTATGTATCTTCTTTTAAGAGAATACCTGCATGATGCTCATAATTCAGAAGGAAGCTCGAAACAATATTCAAGAATATTGTTGATATTAGAGGTGTGGAAATCACCATATAATATTTTTCTCTGTTAATAAAAATGTGCAACGGAGATCCTAAATATTTTTAGGATGATGGACTAAAAGTACATGGCCATCTATATGAAGATAAATATGAATTTTAAATCAGATTTGGAATATCTCAAAAGTGAGTTGATATGTATCTGGATTGGTCGTAGCTCCCAGGATCAATTATATGATGCAATATATACATAGACATGTAAAACAAAGCATGCATTGTGGTACCTACTTAGTACAAGTGTATATGAACTTAGATATGTATCGATCAATGGAATAAATATTTAAATATATATGAAATCTTACTAATATAGTGATCAAGGAAAGATCACATGTGTTGCTCTAGATAGAGCATGTTGAAAAGCAGTAAAGATTTATGAGGTTTCTAGTTAGATATATCTAATACATGGTACATATCCATAGATGAGCATCAATGCCAACATTCTTAATAATCCTTTATCTAGGAAAAGCTTGGTATAGTACATAAAAACTCCTCTAGTTGAAGAGGGAGTATTGATGTGTCTTCACGGGAAGTAGCAGGTAAATTCCCCTCTAGTTAATCATGGTACATGAATCAGGAAGCCATGGGATTTGATTCCTTATGGAGAGAATCCACAAGAATAGAGACATGGTTAAAGTATCAGAGACTATTGATACTCAAGAAGAGTTATAGTCTGGACTATCAGAGAACAGTTAAAACTATCGGAGAGGTAGTTGGGGTGTTGCATTATAAAAAGAAGAATCACTAAGAAAGTGATCATGCCTTGAAGAACATCACAGAGAATGGAAAGATCACAGATAAATTCTCCAAATATAAGAAGATTCTTGAAGTCAACAAATGTTGAATATAGAAAGAAAAGATGAGACTTTCTTTTTGCATGACATTACACATTTGATGTATAATATTGTATATGATGGACTTAAAATCCATGGTTTCTAGTTTACAGAAACTATATTTTGGATCAAATACAGATGGTTCTACTATGTGTAAGTAGTTGATTGGTCTCTTAAAGTACCTAGCATACCTGTTGTATTTTTATACTTGTGGATAAGCATATGTTTGGGTACCTTTTGAGTACATTAGAATAGGATATTTATTACATTTTATACATGGTAGACCTATTGTGCTATCCATTTATTGTTTTATCCTGAGATAAGCTATGTATATTGCAGTTGGTATTACCTGCTGAGGAGTGGTGTAGCTTGGGAAGCTACCTACTAGGGTGAAACACTTGATCCTACAATTATTAGGTGTCAATAGTCACGTTTTCTGAAAAACCATATATGTATTATGATAGAACACACTAAGATGAAGTTTTACTTCATTGAAGTCATGGTCCTGTAAAGAAAATATTTCAGTACATAGCTATTGATGTGCATATTGAAAATTTGTGTACAAGTCGTTGTGAGTGGCGAAGATGAGATACTTTCGAGATAAGCCTAGTATGGCAGGAAATTCCTTGTAAAGAAGAGAATGTCTCCCTCACTTAGAGGGAATGTTAAATGTGCAGCATCGGGAGTAATTATCCATACTTGTGTGGTATCAAGTCAGAAACTTGTGTTGTATCAATTTAAGAACTTGTGTGGTATCAATTCAGGGACTTGTGTTGTATCAAGTCATAAATTTGTGTTGTAACAAATTTAAGGACTTGTGTAGTATCAAGTCACGAAATTGTGTTTTATCAAGTCCTATATATGTCCTTATGTATTAAGGTGGGATGTCTATACTAGGATATTGTGTTGTATCAAAATTAGTATCATGTGTTGTATCAATATTGGAGTCGTGTATTGTATCAAGAATAGTCTTTTGTTGTATCAAGACTGCAGACTTTTGTTGTATCAAGTCTGTAGGTGTGTTGTATCAAATGATTCTCATAGACGGTACCCTATGATATGGATCTCCTTAACTAGATATTGTCTTGTTTTGTATCAAGACTAGAGACTTGTGTTGCATCAAGTCATGAGGATATAATATGTGATCTATTGCTAGTCATGGTCACTAGGTGCTATAAGTATCCTTTAGGGATTAGATACCCCTAGAGTGAATTGCTTTAGAATATGACTATATGACTCGGGGTAATACATATGATCATTAGTGTGGAACAATTATTCTAAGTATGATATGATAAGATGGTGAATTAATTAATACACATATGGACCATGCAATATTTAATTAACGGTAATGAGATAAAGCATAGAGAAAGAGAATAAATTTGAATTGCACATGTATGCCTCAGTTAATCCTAATTTGTAAATAAATAGTGTGTCGGTTAAAGAAGGAATGTCTCCTTGATTCATGCAAAGTGTTTGTGCATGGGTGACACTCATTGTGAAGTACCAAAGACTTTTAGTTTGTATCCTAAATTTATGGTCATGTGTTCATTTGAATATTGAGTTCATCTCACAATGAGTTCAATCAATTCACATTCAGTTCATTTCAATTCAGATAGCTCACATTCAGTTCATGTTAATTAGCATCCAATTAAAGCTAAATAAAGGACGGCACATATCTTGTGCATGGAAGAGAATCTGAAGTGTCAGTAAGGAACTGGAGTTTAGGAGGGTATTAATGTATGCATGAGAGGATTTCTAGTGCATGCTAGTCTCAGTGAATGTTCCATGTATTATCTCAGTGTGTTTACTGAGCCTCAATTTTTCCTCCTTATGCAAGCTAGGTTGTTTTGGATTTTTATTAATATGTTAGGAATATGGAAAGTTCAACAAAGTTGACTAAAGTTGCATATAGTTGTTTTTTCAAGATTACATTGGATATCTCTTCTCTATTTTTGTGGTGACATCTCTTATCAAGAAATATGTTGATGTGTTGTAAATCATTATCTACAAATCTATCTATCATACTCAAAGAATTGTTGGGTTTTTCATCCTCCGTATTTGGAGGGTTTTCCCAGGGTATATCTTATCTCTCATGGTGATTGTTTTATGTGACGGATTTATTATTGAAGATTCATATATTGATTATATAAATATTGATATGTGGCTTATTTAAAGACTCATATATGGTTGATATAAAATTGATTATATGCCTGATATAAAGTTTCTTATGTGGCTGATTTAAATTTTACGAAAGTGTTGAAATTGTTTCATAAAAGTTTAAAGTTCAAGAAGCCTTGATTTTGATCAAATAATCAACAATATCCTCTACCACAGTGGTCAATAATCAATCAATATCATTCTCTTCAATAATATTTAACACCCTCTCATTCCACGTGTTGAAGTTTGATGTGCTTTGAGTTTGTCTTCTGGTCGAACGGAGATTGATGGCATGGACGAAATATTTTTCTCAACACTTCAATATCTACATAAGCTTACCTTGATATACAAAACTAATCTCTTTCACGCATTATGTTATGGTACCATGTTGATGTTTGAGAAAAATCAGAGAAGCTTGAACTTTAAAAAAATTATCAATCAATTTCAGCGCATATGTATCTCATAAATCAACCACATATGAATATATCAGCCACATGTTAATATCATAAATATATAATCCACACAAATTTATCAAACACATGTAAATATCTAATCCGTAGGACCTCAACTTTAGTGCATTAAAAGTTTGTTGTAAAAGAATGCGTGCAACAGGTTACTTAAAGGAACAGCATTAACAGAAATTAAATGCTTGGAACAGGAATGGAAAACCACAACACTGATAGACATATACAAAGAAGAAAACATAGAAACAGAGTCACAAACAGAAGTTGATAACGGATTTCACCCCCTCCACTGGGCTACGTCTCAGGGTCCCTCTCCAATGGGTACCGATCCAATTAATGGCTTTAAAATGGTACAAATGGTTCTGGCATCAACCTCAGCATTTGCAGAAACAGAATGCTGGACAGGAAGTATTCAAGACTCCTCTCTGGAACTTACAACTTGGACTTCAAAAGATAAAGAAGCCAAACTATAACAGAGAATGGGTCAGCTTCTAAATACAAAACAGCACTCTGGATAAATTGCAGCAAAAACTCTCCTGCTATCCTTTTGTCTCTGTCGAAATTAACTACAGCAAACTGTAAAATAGAAGGCTGAACAGAAAGTCTTCAAGACTCCTCTCTAGAAATTACAATCGGGTCTTCAAAAGGCAAAGAAGCCCACAGGTAACAAAGAATGGTCGACTTTACATTAACAGCATCTGCAATAATTTTACATCCAACTTTTTTTTTCTCTCCTTACTTGGTCTGTCCTTTTGGGCCCTAGCTTCCTCCATTTAAGCCCCCCCATAAGTAACGGATTTGCCTTCTTTCACACAGCCGTTACCATATGCCATTCGGCCAAATCGCGCCTCAAGCGTTTTGACGTTCTGGGTCCCCAACAGGCTGTTCATTTGCCTTTCAACATTATCCCCACTGTGGCATAACTGCCAAGAAAGATTCGCCAAACCGTTACAAAGGAGTTGGACATGATGATGCCTGCCAGAGCGTTACTCATATGCCAAGACGGAACCAATGCATCTGTTCCCTTCCCTGAAACACAGCATCAAACTGTGTACTACCGCAAAAACCATTTTGAAATGTCCCCGCGCGAACGCATTGCTGAGTATTTGAATCAGAAGCTTTAGTCATCTGCTCGTCCGCTGTTGCGGAAGAGGATAAGCAACGGGCTCCAACGGTCTCAATCGCAATCGGTTGTCGGTTGGTTTTCAAGTCGGAGGCTTTAGTTACTTTGGCTTCCGCAGTTACGGATGGGAAACCACTTCTTTTTCTGACTCCGTCAAGTTATTTCGCCGATCTTTTAAGTTTTGGTCTTTCGCCGTTGCGGCTGCCGGAAGCATTGTTCTTCTGATCAAGCTTGTGGCCGTCGTTGCGGACTGCCTATTGCTCCGACTTCCGATCCGTGCTTCGAACGTCCTTTAAGTTTCCACCGTTGCGGAAGGGAGAAGGCTTGTGAGCCCCACCATTGCGAAAGGGGAAAGGCTTCCGTCCTCCGATGTTGCGAACGAGGAAAGGATTCTGAGCCCCGCCGTTACGGAAGGGAAAAGCTTCTGATCCCCAATGTTGGGGACAAGGAAAGGCTTCCGAGCCCCGCCATTGCGGAAGGGAAAAGCTTTCGATCCTCAACGTTGCGGATGAGGAAAGGCTTCTGAGCCCTGCCGTTGCAGAAGGGAAAAGCTTCCGATCCCCGATGTTGCGAATGAGGAAAGGTTTTCGAGCCCCGCCGTTGCGGAAGAAAATGCTCTTCTGTCCTCCGATCTGCACGGCTTCTTGGTGTATCCGCCGTCTGATTTCCTTCACGCGCGGCTTCTATGAACCATGTACCATATTGGATCGTTAAGGAGGAATAATCCGCCGGATCAATCCTCCCCATTGGAGAGCTTTTGGACCTCCAAAAGCCTAGATCATCCTGCAGGAAGGTGAGGGTACCACTTCCTCACCATTCCAATCTCCATACATCCTTCCTTGCTTAGAATCTGCATATTAGTCTCCTTGTCTATGACCAAAGGAGGTTCATACCATTTAAAATTCTTTGCATATGCAACTGGAGATAAGCTCAAACAGAAAGAATGTTTATACTTCTTTTCAAAGATCTCAAAACGATCATAAACAGAATTGAGCTTTTTACCTTTCAACCTTCCCTTGATGGTCTGCAACCAAACTTGCTTTTCAACTTCAAAAGGATGATGATTTGCATGTCTGGCCTTGCAAATTGCCTGACTCGTCTCCTGCTGTTCTTGCACTATCTATTGCACTGCTTTATTTGCATCATGATGTCCAACATCTTCTGTGCCGGAAGAAAAGTCTACATGTGACTTCAACAGATAACAAAAACAAGTCTCGAAAGGAGATTTAATGCACTGCATGTGCTGCAACTGTTCACCCTGAACCTTAGGATGTTCATCACAATAATTTTGAAGAAATTGAATAATCATCCAATTCATGCCAAGATTTGGAAGAGGCATGCTTTGCTGCAACTGCACTTCATGATGTACATCTCTATTAAGTGATAATCTTTCAGGTCCCTGAAACAAAGCACCATACTCGGGAACACTTTTAATTAATTCAGTTCCATGTTCCACCAATGATTCACCTTTAACAGCCATTAATGCAAACTTCCTACTAGCATTCACTATCATTTTCATTTGACTTGTAGTGACTAATGCTAGATTTGTTTTCATACGATGTGCACGAACAATGTATTCCACACCACCTTTAAAAATATGATATTTGTTCTGATCTCTATAAAATACTGCTTTTCGGTCATACAAATATGGACTCCCAAGTACAATTCCACAAATGTCAAGTGGCACTACATCCAGTTCTACCTCATCCATAAAATTTTCAGTGATTGCAAATTTCAAAATACATTTCTTTGTAACTTGCAAGTATGTATCATTAGTAACCCAACCAAGAGGATAAGGTTTTTCATGAGGACTAGTAACTAGATTAAGTTTCTTAACCACTTCTTCTGATATCAAATTCACTTGAGAACCACTATCAAACAATGTATCAACCTTTGTATGATTTGTAATGACACGAACATGAAACAGTTCACTTCTTCTTTTATCACCATGCATAGAAGTAGATAGCAGATTTGTACTTGTACTTGCACATGAATTAGAACTTGAACTTGCATCAATAGAAAGAGATATACCTTCATCTTTACCTCGGATCCCTATTGCTGTGATCTTAGTCTCATCACCTGAATCAGATCCCAAGTCTTGAATTATTGCTGCAGTAGTTGCTTGATTATCCTTATCTTTGTTTTTATTTCTTCTCATCCACTTTGGCTTTAATTCTGGATGAAGTTTCCAGCACTTTGAAACATCATGCCCTTTCTGACAATGTGAGCATGTGGGTCTCTCACCCTCTTTCGTGATGGTAGCTATTTCCTTTACCTTATCTTTGCTTTTATCTTTGTTGTCAAATTCAGATGACTTCTTCATAAACGAATCATCATCATGCTTACCCCTAGCTTCTAAATGCGTAGCTTGAACACATACATCATCCAAATTACTGGGATTAAACATCAACAAAGTATGCTTCAAATAAGAATGCATGCCACCAATATATTTAAGAAGAGTTTCTTGCGTATCCAATGCAACATTCAATGCAATAACCCTCTTTCTGAATTCATGAGTATAATCTTGAATGCTTTGTCCTTTAGCTTGTCTAAACATTTGCCAATTCATGGTTAATTGCTGCATATGACCTAAAGGATAAAATTGCTTTCTTAATACTTCGATGAATTCATTCCAAACTGAAATAATTTTACCATTCTTTCGAAGATCTTTCTGAATCTTGCTCTCCCACCAAGTAAGAGCCATTCCACTCATTCTCAAAGTGGCCAATTGTATTCTGGAAGGTTCATCATTAATGCCCTGCACCCTGCAATATACTTCAAGCTTCTTGATCCAATTGTCTAATTTTTCAGCATCTACATCTCCATTATAAATAGGTAATTCAAATTTTACATCCAATTTGAAATAAGGCATATTAGGACTTGCATTATGAGAAGTATGAGAAGAAGAAAAAGTCTGTTTAGTATCAGGAGGATCACCATCACCTCCTACTCCTTTACCCTTTTCTTCTGGCTTCACTTCTGCATCTCTGGATGAAGATCCTTCTTCTTTATTCTTCCTTTTTTCTCTCTCTTCGAGTAGAAGTTCCATCATGCCTTTCATGCTCATAAAAGCCTCTAGAAACTTAGTTTCAGACATAACAGGTTTTTCCCATTCAGTATGTCCTTCTTCTTCCCCTATGGGAGAAGACATGGTTCATGAGAATGTTCTCCTGGAGCCAATCTCAGGATCTCCTTCAACTAATTCTCCTTCACCAAGCTTTAACCTGGACCTAGTAAGCATTCACAAACTTGCACAACAATCAACCATCTCTGATACCATATATGATCCGCAGGACCTCAACTTTAGTGCATTAAAAGTTTGTTGTAAAAGAATGCGTGCAACAGGTTACTTAAAGGAACAGCATTAACAGAAATTAAATGCTTAGAACAGGAATGGAAAACCACAACACTGATAGATAGATACAAGGAAGAAAACATAGAAACAGAGTCACAAACAGAAGTTGATAACGGAGTTCACCCCCTCCACTGGGCTACGTCTCTAGGTCCCTCTCCAATGGGTACTGATCTAATTAATGGCTTTAAAATGGTACAAATGGTTCTGGCATCAACCTCAGCATTTGCAGAAACAGAATGCTGGACAGGAAGTCTTCAAGACTCCTCTCTGGAACTTACAACTTGGAATTCAAAAGATAAAGAATCCAAACTATAACAGAGAATGGGTCGACTTCTAAATACAAAACAGCACTCTGGATAAATTGTAGCAAAAACTCTCCTGCTATCCTTTTGTCTCTGTCGAAATTAACTACAACAAACTGTAAAACAGAAGGCTGAACAGAAAGTCTTCAAGACTCCTCTCTGGAAATTACAATCGGGTCTTCAAAAGGCAAAGAAGCCCATAGGTAACAGAGAATGGTCGACTTTACACTAACAGCATCTGCAATAATTTTACAGGCAACTTTTTTTTTCTCTCCTTACTTGGTCTGTCCTTCTAGGCCCTAGCTTCATCCATTTAAGCCCCCCCATAAGTAATGGATTTGCCTTCTTTCACACAGCTGTTACCTTATGCCATTCGGCCAAATCGTGCCTCAATCATTTTGATGTTCCGGGTCCCCAACTGCCTATTCATCTACCTTTCAACGTTATCCCCACTGTGGCATAACTGACAAGAAAACTTCGCCAAACCATTACAAAGGAGCTGGACATGATGATGCCTGCCAGAGCGTTACTCATATGCCAAGACGGAACCAATGCATCTGTTCCCTTCCCTGAAACACGGCATCAAACTGTGTACTACTGCAAAAACCATTTTGAAATGTCCCCGCACGAATGCATTGCTGAGTATTTCAATCGGAAGCTTTAGTCATCTGCTCGTCCACTGTTGCGGAAGAGGATAAGCAACGGGCTCCGACGGTCTCAATCGCAATCGGCTGTCAGTTGGTTTTCGAGTCGGAGGCTTTATTTACTTTGGATTCCGCAGTTGCGGATGGGGAACCACTTCTTTTTCCGACTTCGTCAAGTTATTTCGCCGATCTTTTAAGTTTTGGGCTTCCGCTGTTGCGACTGCCGGAAGCATTGTTCTTTCGATCAAGCTTGTGGCCATCGTTGCGGACTGCCTATTGCTCCGAATTTTGATCCATGCTCTGAACGTCCTTTAAGTTTCCACCGTTGCGGAAGGGAGAAGGCTTGTGAGCCCCGCCGTTGCGGAAGGGGAAAGGCTTCCATCCTCCGATGTTGCGAATGAGGAAAGGCTTCCAAGCCTCGCTGTTGCGGAAGGGAAAAGCTTCTGATCCCCGACATTGGGGACGAGGAAAGGCTTCCGAGCCCCGCCGTTGCGGAAGGGAAAAGCTTCCGATCCCCGACGTTGCGGACGAGGAAAGGCTTTCGAGCCCCACCGTTGCGGAAGGGAAAAGCTTCTGATCCCCGACGTTGCGGACGAGGAAAGGCTTTCGAGCTGCCCCGCCGTTGCGGAAGAAAATGCTCTTCTATCCTCCGATCTGCGCGGCTTCTTGGTGTATCCGCCGTCCGATTTCCTTCACGTGCGGCTTCTATGAACCATGTACCATATTGGATCGTTAATGAGTAATAATCCGCCGGATCAATATCACAAATACATCAACCACATAAATCATCTTCATAAATCAGCCATATATATCAACTCCATAAATCAGCCATATAAATCAATCAACCATGAGAGACAAGATATACCGTAAGAAAACCCTCTGAACACGGAGGATGAAAAACCCAACAATTCTTTGAGAATGATAGATAGATTTGCAGACAGTAGTAGATAAGAGAGATCCAATGTAACCCTACAAAAACAACTATATGCAACTGTATTGAACTTGTCATATCCTTAGCATAATAATAAAAATCCAAAACCCTAGCATGAAAAAGGTAGCTCATAGGAGGCTCAGTAAACATACTAAGAGAACCACATAGTATATTCATAAGGAGGCGTTCACTAGAACTCCCTTCATGCAAACATTAGAGCCCTTCCTTTCCTCAATTAGATTTAATTGAATGTTCATTGTATTTAACTTAAAGTGAACTGACTTGAATTGAATGTTAAATGTCTTGAATGGAATGTTAACTTACCTGAAATGAATGTTAACTAAATTGAAATGAATTTTAACTGACTTGAACTTAATGCTAACTGACTTGAACTTAATGTTAACTTACTTGAACTGAATGATAACTTAATTGAACTGAATGTTAACTGACTTGATCTGAATGTTAACTTACTTGAACTAAATTTTAACTTACTTGAAATGAATGATGATTGACTTTAACTCAATCTTTTAACTAACTATTGATTACTTAGTTAACAGACTAACTTAAGTGTCATCAGTGCTTCACTCTTAGTGCCATCCATGCACAATTTATATTATTAACTTTTGCGTGAATCTCTTTAGTTTACTGAAGCGTGTTGATTTATGAACATTAAGATCGTCTTTACTTAACTGATTACATTCATTAATAGTTCAACAGAATATTTGACTAGGGCATTGATTGAGGCGTTCATATTTTACTGAATCTTTATAACTTGACTTCACTCAGACATTTGCATGGGTAATTCGAATTATCTTTCTCTATGCTTTATCTCATTATCATTAAATAATTAATGCATGGTCCATAAGTCTATTATTTATCCATCTTATCATATCATACTCAGAAGAATTATTCCATACATATTGATGATCATATATATTAATCCAAGCTATATATTCATATGCTAAAATATATCACTCTAGGGGTAGCTAATCCCAAAAGGAGACTTATAGAACTTAGTGACCATGACTAGCAATACATCACACAGTATAACCACTTTACCAAGTAAAGTATGTCACCTCAAAACAAATAGAATATTTATAGGACTTGATATTACTTACAAGTCTATTATCTTGATATTACTCACAAGATCGGTCTTGATATTACTCACAAGACTCATCTTGATATTACTCGCAAGCTCATCTCCATAACTGGAGGTCCATCTCATAGGGTACCTTCTACGAGAATAGTTTACTTTATATTACTCATAAGTCTAGTCTTGATATTACTCACAAGGCTCAGCTTGATATTACTCACAAGATTTACAATACAACATCACCACCTCAATCATATGAGGATACATAGGACTTGATATGACTCACAAGTCCGGCTTTATATTACTCACAAGTTGAGAGAATGACTCCTGATGTTGTACAATCAACAATTCTATTTTGATGTGATTTGTTCAATCATGAAATATAGGATTATTGGACAACTTGATTGCAAAAGGGTTTTCAATTAAAAGTGGAGTAGCATTCACATGTTTCCCTTGTGATTTCTCTATTATATTCCTAAGACACACAATCTTCTTTGTTGCTTCTGTGGTATCCACATATGCTCCTTCTATAGTGGAATCTACTGGAATAGATTATTTGCAGTAGACAAGAGATAGTTGTTGATCCAAGACTCGTGAGGTATCTTGGAAACTCCATTCTCCTTCTCCCCGTCAAATTCCAAATGCAACTATCAAATCAATTTAAATTCCTCCACATTAGAGTATTTGATTCCAAATTATTTTGTTTCCTTTAAGTATCTTAGGACTCTCTTTACAACACACCAATGTCCTTCACAGAGTTTTTACATGAACCTGGAAAGGATTCAAACTTCAAATGAAATATCAAGTCTATTAGTGGTAAGGTATATAAGACTCCACACAATATGTCTATATTTAGTTGCATACTAAAAGGCATTTTTTTTTATGTTATCCTCATATTTATTAAATTATGTCACAGCAATCTTGAGACAAAGCACAGACTTACAAGAGATTCAAGACAATTTAGGCATGAAATGACAGAACGGTACTACAATAGGAGGTTCCATTAGTATATTATAAAAATAGAATGAAAATAAATAATGCAATGGCATGCAAACTTGCATGAATGAAGACAATTTGAATTCACTAGAGGTCATTCAAATTGCATGGACGGATGAAGCTTAATTGTCTATTAGACACACTGGACACACCAGTTAACCACTAATCTAGCCATGATTGACTCTAACTAAGTCTTAACTAAATCAAAGTGCAATAAATAGTTAAGTCTAACTGAATATAACTCAAGTACATGTCATTACATGTCAATCAGTAGTTGGTAGCACATCACTTACTCTAGTCAGCTCCGATGAAGTGAACTGAACCGATACTGGTCATCAGAAGTTGTTGGAGGCACATTAACTCACTCCAGTTCACCAAAATCAGCCCAAAATAAACAATGACATGAGGGAGGCACCTTTACAACTCATCTTAACTGATTGTTAGGTGAAACAACATTCAGTTAACTATTTGGTACACTTATGTCACTCAGATCACCCCATAATTACTCCCTGGTTGAAGGAGGAATCCTAGTTAGCCTCCCTGATTGAAGGAGAAGGCTTAGTTGGCATCCCTAATTGAAGGAGGGCATGGTTGTGCTCATGTTTATGTCATGGTGTGTTGATGCTGATTCCAATTCTAGTCAATAAACTTAGGATAGTGGTTAATTATGCCAAAATTGACCAAATAGGTGTGTGGGTTGGATAATGACTCCAACACCCCCCCTTAAGCTATACTCAAGAGGAGTAAAATAAAAATGCATGAAATTCTAGGGCCCTAGAAACAAAGGCCATCGGTCACCCTGTACAATAAGGTAAATCTAAAATGCTCAAATAAAATGCTAAGTGAGGAAAGAGGGAAAACCCAGTGGGAAAAACCCCCCCTCAAGATGAACACTGAAGAAGTAACTGATCACCCTGATGAACTCACCACCAACAGTGAACGGAGGTAAGTGAAATTTTTCTCAATAAATTTATTGGTGAAGATATCTACAATTTGCTCATCTATGGGGAATTATTGCAAAACAATGGTCATGTCATGCACCAACTCCCTAATGTAGTGCATGTGTATCTCAACATGTTTGGTCCTCTTCCGCTGAACTGGATCTGTGGATATCTTGATAGCACTTTGGTTGTCACAAAATATGACTGTGTACAAAGCACTACCAATCTCAAACTCTGAAAGAATGCCTTGCAACCAAATAGTTTGGATGCAAGCATTCACTGCTCCCTTGTACTCGGCCTCTACTGAAGACAATGTAATGGCAGCCTGCTTTTTGCTAGACCAGAAAATGGGGCCACCACCAAACATAAATACATACCTGGAAGTGGAATTCTGATCTATGGAATTCCCTTCGCAATATGAATCTGTATAACTGACCAACTCTAGCTCAGAATTTCCAGCATAGTGAATGTCATAGGATTTTGTGTCCTGAATGCACTGAAGGATCCTCTTGGATTCCTTCCAATGGATATCATGAGGTTGCTTCATGTATCTTGATACAGCATTCATGGCATAACAAATATCAGGCTGTGAATGTGTCAAGTATAGCAAGCTTCCGATCAACTGGCGGTAAATAGTGCAATCCATGGGTGGAGTGGATTTTCCCTCTTCGAGGCTGGTCCCTGAGAGGAAAGGAAATGGTGCAGCCTTGAAATCAGCCATGTTAAACTTAATTAACATATCTACAATTTATTTTTACTAAGTTACCATTATCCCATCAAAATCTTGGGAGATTTCAAGCCCCATAAATTGCTTCAGGAGCCCCAAATCGCTCATTTCAAATGCATAATGAAGAGTAGTTTTTATGAAAGAAATCGAAGCAAGTGTGCTTCCTGTTATCAAAATATCACAAACATATAATACTATGATAATAATTTTACCAGCATACTGCTGCAACTATACATTAGGATCAGATTTTCACCTCTGGAAGTTTTGTGAGAGTAGAAAGGCATTCATCTTGGCATACCATGATCTTGGGGCTTGTTTCAACCCATATAATGACTTCTACACTTTACATACCAAAGAAGGATCTTATGTATACCCATCAGGATGCTTCATTTATATTTCCTCATTCATTTGTCCATGAAGAAAATCACTCTTGACATCCATGCGATGCACCTCCCAGTGCTTGGATGCGGCAATGGCCAAAACTAGCCTGATGGAGTCCATCTTTGCGACCAGTGCAAAGGTATCATGGTAGTCCACTCCTTGGACTTGGGAGAACCCTTTTGAAACAAGCATTTCTTTTTACTTGCAGTTTGTTCCATATGCACCAACCTTTTTCTGAAACACCCACTTGCATTGAACTAATTTCCTCCCAGGTGGAAGAGAAGCTCCCAAGTAGCATTTTTCCGACGAGAATTAAACTCTTCATCCATAGCAGATTGCCATATCAGATATTTTCAAGCATGGTAGTAGGAATTAGTATATGACCCAATCATTAAATAATAGGTCTCTTACAGCAATGAATCATAACAAGAGAGAGCAATACCTTCTCTTTGAAAATCAGACCGGGTTCTTCTTGGATCAGCAGGATTTCCAATGTTTGGATCAGTGGAAGAGAGTGTCTTTTTGGCCCAAGTTGGGATATTATTTTTCACTTCAGAATATCCTTCACTCCCACTTTCATCACCCAAATGATCAGCAGAACAAGAGGGAATTTTAGCAGAATTTTCTTCAACTAGTTCTACCTCTTGGAGAGGTTCTTCAAATCAGACACTTCTTTCAATGAAAATTTGTTTGGTTCTGATATTCAGAAGTTCCCTTATATTCTTCTGTATATCCAATGAACAAACATTCAATACTTTGTAGTTTCAAATCTTTCCTCTTGTCATGTGGAATTCGAGCCCATGCAGTGGACCCAAAAGCCTTGAAATTTGACACATCTGGCTTGTGTCCAAAATAGGCTTCAAAAGGGGTCTTTCCTTTCATGGAAGAGTTACTCTATTCTGAATGTGTGCAGCAACATTCATGGCCTCATCCCATAGGTTAGAAGCTAAACCTTTGGCTTCCAGCATGCAGGTAGTCATCTCTTTGAGGGCCCGGTTTTTTCTTTTCGCAACACCATTTTGTTGTGGTGTGTAAGGAATGGAGTGATGTATTTGGATCCCATTGTCAGAACATATTTGCAGCAATTCAGACTTGATATAACCCCCTCCATTATCAGATATGAGAGACTTTATCTTTCTCCCATAGGAATTCTCAACCAATGCTTTGAAATTGGTGAATCTTTCCAAAACTTCATATTTTTTCTTTAGAAAGAAAACCCAAGTGTATCTGGAGAAATCATCAATGAAGGTAAGTACATACCATGAACCACTCATGGATGCAGTAGGCATGGTTTCACTGATATCAGAATTAATCAGCCCCAAATAATTTTTTCACGTCTTTCCTTCCCCCAATCAAACTTGTTCTCAGGGTGTTTGCCGACAATACAACCCTTGTAAATTCTGCTAGAAGATTTGATGGCTAGGAGGCCCTCAACCATGGAATTTTTCTGAAGTTGCTACAAGTATTTGAAGTTCAAATTACAAAATCTCTCCTTCCATAGTATATTGGCCTCATTCCCATGAGTCATAAGAACGGTGGGCTTTACATCCGCCACAAACTGGGAAAACTCATAGGCCTTAGCACGATGGTTTTCTATGCCTTTTGAAACAAGTTTCCCAGATGTAATCTCAATGATTTCAACATCATTTGGGCTGAAAGTAACTCTCTCAGGAACTCCGGTATGAGTCATTTGATATACACTCAAAATATTGGAGGCCAAAAAGGGTACATACAGAACATAAAAAAAGATGACATGTTCAAGTTTTACAGTACCTTTTCCTTTCGAAATGATCTGAAATCATCTCCCATGTGGATGGGAATGATTTTTTCAGTTTCCAGGGATGAGAAGGATTCTCTACTTTCCATCATCTAATTCAAAGCTCTAGATTCTATGACGAGATATTTGGGCTTCGAGGTGCTTGGCATGAGAGCGTGTCCTCTTTCTTGTTGGGTATCCTGCTCTTGATTATCTCTCTTCCAAACACTCTTTGCAAGATTGATATTGTTTCTCTCTAGGAGAGAAGTCATCTAATCAAGATTTTTCTTCATGTAGGCATGTTCAAGGTGAAATCCCTTCCCGCAATAGGAACACTTGACTTTCTCTTTTCCTTGGTTTCCTTTGTTCTTGTGTTTCTTTGTGCTGGAAGGCTCTTCTTGCTGCTGGTTCTTTTCTTTAGGATTTGGAGCATCAAATTTAGCCTTTTAATTCTTCTACTTTCCTTTACCCTTTGGATCTTTGGGCCCCAAAGAAAACAATGCTTGATATTTTGAGGATATGATGATCCCCATATGCACAATTGTTTCATGCTCATTTGTGAGGGACTTGATGAAGGCATCGAGTGAAGGAATTGTCCAATTTGGGATTGTTAGCTTCTTGTTATGGAATGTTGAAACAAAGACTGAATAATCTGAATCAAGTTTTGAGGATATCTAGGATGAGCTAATCATCATCCTTCTCAACCTTGCACTACTTTAACTGGAGCACCAAGTGCTTGAATTTTGTGAAAAAAAGCATTCATAGTTTTGTAGTTGCCTGGATTCAGGGAAATCAACTCATTCTCTAACCGATAGATCCATAGATCATCTTGTTTATCAAACAAGGAAGCGAGATGATCCCAAATCTCCTTCAGAGTCTTTAATAATGTGATGTGGAAAATAAGATCTTTGGAGATAGATAAACACAACAAACCATAAGCTTCATCTAGCTTATTCCATTATTTTATCTTCTCAGCAATAGAATTAGGCTCTGTTTATGTGTTCATTGTGACTCTATAAAGCCCTTTTGAATGGATTTGAATCTCCATGTCCTCCTTCCATTGGTGGTAATTGAAAGGAGTAAGAGGATTCAGAGTAGAATCCATTAAGTTGAGGTAGAAAATGCAGTGAAGGACCTGTAAAAACATGCAATCAACACAAAAATGGCACTGTAAGGTCGAACAGCTTGCACATTTCAGGTTTTCATCACACCCAGCTTAATTGATCAAGCAAGCTTGGTCAACAATTTCTTTACTTAGGACTTATGTGGTAAACCTTCAGCTTCTGGTGCAGTGCTGGAATTTTTGGGGTTTTTGCTCAATTTTGCCTGCTAGATCCATCAAAATCATGTTTTTTTGAAGAAAGAGCTTCGTCCCGTCATGGCACTGATACCATATTAAATTCTGTCACAACAATCTTGAGACAAAGCATAGACTTACAAGAGATTCAAGACAATTTAGGCATGAAATGACATAATGGTACTGCAATAGGAGGTTGCAATAGTATATTATCAAATTAGAATTAAAATCAATAATACAGTGTCATGAAAACTTGCATGAATGCAAGAAAATTCAAATTCACTAGAGGTCATTCAAATTGCATGGATGGGTGTAGCTTAACTATCTATTAGCCACACTGAACACACCATTTAACCACTAATATAGCCATGATTGACTCTAACTGAGTCCTAACTAAATTGGAGTGCAATAAATGACTGAGTCTAATTGAATGTAACTCAAGTACATGTCACTGCATGTCAATCAGTAGGTGGTAGTGCATCAGTAATTTCAGTCAGCTCCAATGAAGTGAACTAAATTGATACTGGTCATCAAAATTTGTTGGAGGTGCATTAACTCACTCTAGTTCACCCAAATCAGCCCAAAATAGACAATGACATGAGGGAGGTGCCTTTGTAACTCATATTAACTGATTTTTAGGTGAAAGAACATTCAGTTAACTATTTGGTGCACTTATGACACTCGGATCACCCCAGAATTTCTCCCTGGTTGAAGGAGGAAGCCTAGTTAGCCCCCTCTGATTGAAAGATAAGGTTTAGTTGGCCTCTCTAATTGAAGAAGGACGTGGGTGTGCTCATGTTGATGTCATGGTGTGCTGATGATGATTCCAATTCGAGTCAATAAACTTAAGATAGTGGTTAATTAGGCCAAAATTGACCAAATAGGTGTGTGGGTTGCATAATGACTCCAACAATATTCAGTTCCATTGGAATAGAAAGAGGATTACACTTAGACATTCCAAACTTGTTTAGTAATTTTTTAATGTACTTATTTTTAGAGATGGATATAATTTTAATTTTGAGTCACTACAACACCCAAGTATAAGTCAAGATGTCCCATATGATTCATTTAAGAACCTTTCTTTAATTCTTTAAATACGGATTTAATCTAGATTTCATTATGCAATATAGATCATCTACATACACTATAATATATACAACAGTTTTTTTTAACTTTGTTAACAAATAGAGTTGCATCATCAATATTAAAGTGTTTGAAATTCAATTTTAGAATATGCTTAGTTATATTTTCATACGATGCCTGAGGTGCTTGTTTCAGGCCATATAAATACTTGATGAGTTTGCATATTTGTTTTTCTTGTCCCTTCACAACAAAAATTTATGGATGAGACATGGAGACATTTTATTTCAAGCCTCCATTCAAGAAAATAGTATTCACATCCATTTGATGAGATTTCCAAAAATTATGTGTATCCAAATCCCATAGAGAAATAATGGTCTCCCATTATGTTGTTGGGAAAAAGCCTCCTCATAGTCAAAGCCCTATTTCTATGCAAATACTTTTTCCACAAGCCTCGATTTATGGTTACTAAGCAAGCCATCTAGTTTGTACTTGTTCTTTTAGACCCTCTTGTAGTCAATTGATTTGGTTCCAAGTGGAGGGTCCACCAACTTCCATGTCTCATTCTTGGAGAGAGTATCATAAGCCTTCTTAATAGCTACTTTCCACTCATAATTAGAAGGGTATTCTTTAAATTAAGCCCGTTCATAGTTATTAGGTCAATTCAATTCACAATAACATGAAACAACTATATTATTTACATCACCTGAATCTAAATCACCTACATCACCTCCATATTCTTGTATTGTTGAGCTTCTATTCTCTATATTTCCAACCTCATTGATATGACCACTTTCAAGTGTCTTTTTGACCCACTTTGGAATTTTTTGTGAGGTCCAAGTTGCTCATTTAATTAAGCTAGTGTTTCATTTATCAAAATTAAATACTCCAATCTTCTTAATCTAATCATCCAAGTGAAAATCATGTTCTTATGAAGTGGATAAAACATCTTTATGATGGGTATAAAGTGTTGCAAAAGGATATTCCAAATATTTGTCCAAGATACTGATTCTCCTTCCATATGTCTAATCTCATTATCAAATTCATGATGTGTCTTTACATGGGTAAATATATCCAGATGATCAAATTGAATCTCAATAGTCTTGTCATTTTTGTTCATTTCAAGAAAAATCACATCTCTTGAAAGTATAAAAAAAATGTTTACCTCATCATAACAATGATATGCCAATATCATGAGATGGACTTCTATTTCTCAAATACATTGCTCAAAAACTACATGACCCCCAAAAATAAATTTCATATTCTTGAAAAATGGCATGGAACATACCATATTAAAGAGTGTCATGTTCATTCTTTTTGCTACGCCATTATTTTGAGGTTTATATAGAATAATGGTTTTATTCATAATCCCATGTGGATGAAGGTAGTTTTAAATTTATTGGAATTGTATTCCCTTCCATTATCATTGGTAAGAGCGCCAATACAAGAAGGTGCTTCATTTTTAATCCATACAAGAAAATTTGTAAATGTTTCCAATGCTTCATATTTATGATTCAATAAACAAACCCAACACTTTCTGAGGTAAACATCAATCAAGATGAAATATATGTATTACCATTAGCATAAGCAACATGCATGGGGTCACACAAATCTGAATGTATCAACTCTAGCTTTCTATATACTCTCGAAGTGAAATCATGAAAATATTTATTATTGTGTTTCCCAAGTATAACGACATCACATTGCTTCCAATTCCTTGGAATTATGATCTAAACACAAACACCACTGTTCTTCAACAAACAAAGAATGTCATAACTGGAATGAACACATATAGCATGCCACAAGGGACCGTATGACAATGTACCTTCACAATAGTGAGAGAGGCATGTAAAAACATGTTCCCATGTAGATGTTTTCTTTAGATTCAGCAATATCTCATCTTCACATCCTATCATGATGACTTAGTTGTAAGAATATCTCCTTATCTTAACATTTCCATATAAAAATGTGAATGGAATTCCTTTTAATGTGCACAAGAGACAATAGTTTCCTCTGAAACTTTAGAATATGGATAGCATTATGCAACATAAATTCTTGGGATGTGGACAATTTGAGCTCGATGGTGCCAATTCCCTTATAGGTTTTGAGGATATTTATATGCAAATCATATTATACCTTATATATTTCCATTCAATTATTAAAACAAATCTTTCGTAAAATTCATGTGGTAGGTACCACTTGTATCAAGCATCCAAGTATCTCTTAAAGAATCAATTGAAGTATTGAACCAAACTTTATTTATACCATTATTACAGTGTGCAACAATAAAATGAGAAAATTCAAGAACTTTACCTTATTCGGGATATTTACCTTTTCCTTCTTCCCACTCCTTCTCTACTATATTCTACCATGAAATTCTACATGTCTTTGCCACATATCCATTCTTTCCACAATGAACATGATGAATATTGGATCTTTCACCATTATTATGTCTATCCCCCCTACCTCTAAAATTATTTCTTCCACATTTTTTCTTACTTCCATATCCTCTAGAAGATCAATGTGAATGATTCTTCCCTTTCTAACCAAGGAACATAGTCTGTACAGTGGGCTAAATTGTCTTATTTCCAAACACATTCTCATGTTCTACAATTTTCTCCACTAGAGTCAAATTTGAGGGTCCTCAATTGGTCACTAACTTAAAGTGATTTAAGATATTGGGAATATGTGGATCAGAGAACCTTGATTAAGGAAGTAAGAGAAATCTGTACCTTCATACTAGAGGAATCGGTTTCATGCATATGGATTTAATCTCTAATGCTAAATCCATGGGATCATTATCCTTGAACTCCAGTATGAAGAGCTTCAACAACAATTGAATGACATCCAATTTTAATTTTGAATCATACAAATATTTCAATTTATTCAAAACACCAAAATAATCTATAATAGACATTATATGACAACTCACCTCTTCACTTACAGAAGAATAAATCAAGGCATATGTTTTCTTTCCTTTATGATTCCATATTGCAATATCTTTGTCTTCTATGAGCCTTGTAGGTGTTGTGCCATTCTCTCATTCACAAACTCCATCCCACAGATTATTAAAAACCAAATTTGCATTGATCTTCCTCAACCATTATAGATATTTCACTTTACCATTGAGCATCACATGGAAAATAGAGACAAGCGAGTGCATTTTTATAGG
Source organism: Pseudotsuga menziesii (assembly GCA_001517045.1). Lineage (NCBI taxonomy): Eukaryota > Viridiplantae > Streptophyta > Pinopsida > Pinales > Pinaceae > Pseudotsuga > Pseudotsuga menziesii. The sequence goes on along the minus strand of LPNX010198874.1, from coordinate 636,697 downwards.
AAATGTCAAATACACAACTAGCCTCCTTAATACAAATCAGAAATCAAGTTAACAATACATCATTTCCTTCAGATCTTATAGAGTATGGAATTCATTACAACATAAATAAGCTACCCATGGTAGCTTAAACTTGCCTCAATATATTCAAGGGTGCAATAACCAACAATGGCATGATACAAATAAGAAATTTGTCATCCCTCCATAATATTCTTTAACATATTTGCAATAATGACAGATATATTTATCAAGAAGAGGACTTTCAAAGTTTAAAAACTAGAAGAAGAAATACCAAACCTCCTTCCTTCATTCCTTTTATCTCTAAACTACATCACGCACTACCATGATGGAATTTATATGCACTAGAAGTGAATACAATAGAAGAGGTAATACCAATAAGACAGAGAAATGATTACAATCTATACACACTAGAGGTGAATAAAATCCAATGCATGTAGAGGTGAATACGATACCAATTTATATGCACCATAGGTGCTATAATCCAATGCCAATGTGAATATCATATCTCATGATATGTGAATATGATCCACACAACAAGTGAATAAGATATCATGTTGAGTAGTGAGACTTGAGTCGGTGAAGGTCCTATGCACTCAATTCAATATCAGCATATACTAGCAACACCAAAATAAATAAAGGAGCATTTATTTTATACATTCTATACCACCAAATGTATTTGAATGAAATTATAAATGTGAGCCTCATATCAACACATGACATTTGAACTTTGGTTTCATATTCCAAGAGGTTTGTTCTTATTCTCCTGCAACAATTCAGATTTTTTAATTTAATAATAATGATACTTATAAGTAACAATAATCCCTAGGATTATAATTTCTAACCCTTCGTACTAAATTGAACCCATGATGATGTGGATTATGGAGTGATGAATTATCAAGTTCTAGGGACTCAAACCTCTTTTTCTCCAATTGGTTTTCATTTTTCTCAATTTGTGATTGGGGCATGTGTTCAATTTAGAAAAGCTTTGGGATCTTCAAGCTGGAATGAACCTCACTATGAAACAAGGTTGAAGGAGAAAGAAGAAATTATGTATAATGATCAAACAATCGTGGTGGAAATTGAACAGTCAAGAAACAAAAATTGGTCAGTATAACATTACTCTCATAATCATTAATCTGTGTGTAATAAAATGATGATACAAACTAGCATAGATCCATTTTAAACCAAGATCTATCAAGCACCGAGAGGGATCCAATTTCTTAAGGTGTACAATTTTTATAATATTTGGATCCCTCTTGGTACTTGTAGATTTGGGTTTTAAATGGATCTATGCTAGTTTTTTTTAAGTCTATATGTAATTTTTTATTTTTTATTTATGTCGGCTAGCATAATGTGACAAGATATCCCCCATAATGGGCTGGAGAGCACCTCGCTTCTCTCGGTGCAATAAGGAAATTCGAATCCACTAGGTGTGATTCAAATTCCACAAGTTGTCATGACTCCAAACATCACTAACTGTGGAAAAACACCACTCTAGATTCACTAGTGCAACTCCGGACAACTAAATCAATTCACAATTAGTCACAATCGGTTAAATGACCAAGGTAGGTGAGAAAAGGGTTCCCAACTCTTTTAAATTAAGCAAATGTGGTGCTAGGATAACTTAATATGAACTAATAGATGTCCATCAGAGGATAACTCAACACAGACTAGGGTGAACTAATGGTGGGATTCCCATGACTCAGTGTGGGTTTCTAAAATTATAGTGATTGGCCTATGAATCTCCTAAACTCATGAAAATTGGTCCATCAACTGGTAGGTGGGACCCAAATGAGTTCATCATGGCACTAGTGAAGTGGCAACAAACTCCTAAGCTAGGAAATGACTTTTATACTATGGTCGTCAAGGAAGGANCCTTAATCCAAACTTTGAAAACCCGAGACCTGGAAACTAAGACCAAAGTTAACCCATACACTCTAATGCAAAAAAAAACTGCTCAATAAACCGAATAAATGGGGAAAACCTCATGGGAAACACCCCCCCCCCCTCAAAAATGAACAATTCCACCTTCTTCCAATATGATGCCAGATAGGAGAAGAAATTGTGTTTCTTTTACAGCCAAACTTGCATCTTTCAAACCTCTTTGACAGTATGGGAGAGTTGAAATTGGGATTTCATGACCTAGGGACTTGATTGAGCCCATACAATGGATTCCTCAACTTGCATGTCAAGAGACAATAATCAGTGTACCCCTTAGGGTTTTCCATGTATTTTTTTTCTTCCAATTTTTCATGTAGTAGGTTGCTTTTGTCTCTTCTTTCTGGAGGAAGAGAGACATGATCCAATGTCCCATTTTTCTTAAGTGACTCGTATTCCTTTTCCATGGATGTTTGTTTGGTGAATCATGGAAAACCAATTTCACACCTCACCATCATGTAGCATCTCTCTGGGATTTTATAGAAGCTCTCTAGGAGAAGTGGGTTTGCTTGACATAGTACAAGGCTCTCATGTTGAAACTGAGACCCAGTTCTCCTTTTGTAAAATTAATCTCCAAACATGTTCCCAATAGCCTCAATGAATTTTTGAGCACATTTAGGCCTAGGATTGGGACTAGGGATTGGATCTGGATTTGGATCTTATTGAACTTCATATTTAGTTCCAGAAACTGATTCAACTTGGTCCTCTGCTTTGGATTATGAATCTAAAACATAAATGGAAACATCATCATATGCAAAAGGCTTAGGTAGAATGAATTTACCTTCCCTTTTAAATGGTTACAGATATTGTACTAGATCCGAGTATGGTAAAAAATATGAGAACTCATATTCCTTGGAGGCATGCTTTGCAACACCTTTCTCTATCAGCTTCCTAGCAGAGATATCTAAGATCTCCACTAAGTCAAGATCAAATACAACTTTCTTTGGTTAGCTTGTATGACTCATATGATATACAGACAACAAATTTGTTGCTAAAGAGGTCACATATAAGACATTTTTTAACACTCCATTCTCTAATTTTATTGTACCCTTCCCTTCGGCTTGATTTGAGTGTCATCTCCTATGTGAATACTTGGAACATCAGTAAGATTTAATGAAGAGAATGATTCTTTGGAGGAAACTATGTGGTTGGAATCTCTTGAATCAATTAGGAAGGCATGAGATTTTGAAAATCCAGCCTTTAGTGCATGGAATCCCTCATGATATTCAGTATTATCTCCAGAACCAGCCTTCCTTACACCTTCAAGGAGGGAAATATCGTATTGTTCAAGGACTCTTGACATACTATCTATGGTATTCTTAATACAACCTTTCTCTGTGTGGATTCCTTTCTTACAATAGGATCACTTTCCCTTGTCAAACCTCTTATGTTTGTCCTTCTTAGAGACCGAGGCTTCATCTAATGGATCAAACTCCTCCTTTGGTTTGAATTCAGTGTTCCTAACATCCTTTCCTTTATGCTTCCTCTTTTCTTGTGCATTCTTTATCTCCCCAGGAAAGAGAGCTTGATTTTTTGAGGCTTTGAGGGCTCCTATCTATATGAACTTATCTTGTTCCTGAATAAGAGATTATGTGAAGGAAACAAGTGATAGAATTTGACAATTTGGATTTTTCAGTATCCTGTAGTGAAAAGAGGATATGAACACTGAGAATTTTGGGCTAAGCTTGCTCATAATAGGAAGCACCAATTTCTCATCCTTCTTTTCAATCCCACACTACTTTCACTACATTACCATGGATTTGAATTTGGAGAAGAATTGTTGGATGGTCTCGAAGTTGTTGGGATGAAGAGAAATCATCTCATTCTCTAGAATATGGCCTCTCAGCTCATATTTCTTTCCAAATAGGGATTCAAGCTTCTACCATACTTCCTTTGGATTTTTTAGTCCATCTAGGTGGAAGAGTAACTCCCTAGAGATATGAATGCACATGAAGCCCAATGCTTCATCCAGCTTGTTCAAATACTTTGACTTTTAAATAGGTTGTTGGGGTTCGACCTCCTTTCCCATGGTAACCCTATACAAACCTTTGTTTCGCAACACAATCTACATGTCAACCCTCCAATCAAGATAGTTGAAAGGTGTGATGATCCTAGGTGTCAAGGCTATTGAATTCTCCATCTTGCAACTTCGAGGAGAAGCATGATTCTTTTGAATTATTCAATTTACATGCAAAAAAACTTCAATTTACAGGAAAACCAATTCAATCACTCTCTACTTCGACATGTGCACATTTTATGGGTGCATCACACCTAGATAGAATTTTCTAGACAAAATCCATAGGGAGTAAGGCAAAGATACTAGGAATTATGTGGAACCAAATTGCTTATGGTGCATCAATGGAATTTTCTGAGGATTCAAGTTGGCATGATCACCTATTGATCTGATACCATGTTTAATTTAGCAAATCTTCAGGGTATTCGAGATGGAATGAACCTCACTTTGAAAGAAGGTTAAAGGAGGAAGATTAAATTCAGTGCAATGATCAAACAATCATGGTGGAAATTGAACAGTCAAGAGACAAAAAATGGCATGCGTAGAATTAATCTTGGAATCATTGATCTATGTGTAATACGGTGATGATACAAATAATCAAATTCAAATCCACTAGGTGTGATTCGAATTCCACAACTTGGAATGACTCCGGATATCACTCACTATGGAAAAACAACACTAGATACTCACTAGTGCAACTCTGAAAAATTGAATCAATCGCATTCAGTTAACTGACCAGGGTAGGTGAACAAAGGAACCTAACTCCCTTAAATCAGGCAAATGTGGCACTAGGCTAACTGACACACATTGCAGGATAACTCAACACAGACTAGGATGAACTTATGGTGGTATTACCTTGACTCGGTGTGGGTTCCTAAATTATAGGGAATGGCCTCTGGAGCTCCTAAACTCATGCAAAATAGCGCATCAAATGGTATGTGGGCCCCAGATGAGTTCTTTGTGACACTATTGAAGTGGAAACAGACTTCTAAGCTAGGAAATTACTTTTAGACTATGGTGGTCAAGGGAGGATTATAACTAATCCTAACAACATGACCCTTTTGTTCTCCTTATCTTCTTCTCCATGAGGCAAAGTAAGGATAATGAACAGTTTCATGTCATTCAAAATTATCCCTTTCATATCTTATAATTCATCTTTACTAGCGATATTTTACAACTTTTGATCAATTGTTTCCACATTTCAATCCATTATTTCCAAATGTTATGCACCAAATTCCCAAAATAGAATAAAATTAGAGACATAGTAACCCAACACCTTGATATTAAATTAAATATATGATAAGAAGCCTCTTCAAGGGATTAACCTCCTTTTACAATGTATCAAATGTGTAAAACAAGATGGCATGATCTTTAAAACTAGGTATCCTTGATATATATATATATATATAGGAGACAAAGAATACAATTACAATTGAGGTCCTAGATGACCAATAAATGCAATACTAATATAATAATAGAAATGTAATGTCACAATATATATGGATTAACATAAAGATCCCAAAAATCCCCTCCAATAGAATCATTCATCTACTTTTTTCACAAGACTTCTGGGAATCCAATCTTTTTTATCTAAACATATGTGTAACAATTTGAATTTACCTAGAATAAAACCAGACATGGATTCAAGTAGAATCATTCTATATCCACTATTATAATCGAAATCATATCTCTCTTTAACATTATCATGTTGTAGAGAGAATCCAATGTATTTTAAAATATGTAATGCATCCCATTCAATAAAAGCACTTTTTGCTTAAAATGTATCTACACCTCTTGGTTCATGCGAAAGTGGAATATGTACATTAAAAACTTTAGTAACATTTATCACAACACATCCATAGTCAATGTCACTATTGTGAAATTAATTTCTAGTTGGGAAAGTTATTCCTTAAGAAACTTTTAATCCATTGAAAAACAAGTCAATATAATGTTCAGAACCCCAAAGTCCAAAAGACTTTTTTTCCAATCTAAAATGACAAAGAACCACCACAAAGCAATATAATTCAAGTAAACTATGCATAAATAAATTAAAACAATCTAAATATATTATAGTTCAGAATAAGAATATAATCAATGTAACAGGTAAACATAACTGAAAATAACCCAGTAAAAATATCATAAATTAATATCAACTCTCTAAGTTAATGTGATTTTCCACATTGTTGTAAAATTTTATAAAATACTTTGTAACGCTTTAACATTCAATTGAGGAAATATAGACCCATTTATTCAATTCTATGTTAGAGAAAGCGTCAACCAATCCTTGACAAGGATCCCCTCGATGATAACGCTTTAACATTCAATTGAGGAAATATAGACCCATTTATTCAATTCTATGTTAGAGAAAGCGTCAACCAATCCTTGACAAGGATCCTTGAGGGGAAGAAGGATTGGTCAGATGGAAAATTTGTGAATTGAATACCATCCTTTAGGAAGGTTCAATCAACTCTTTTCTATGCTTCCCCTCCAAGAGAATAGCATGCTTGAAGAAGTATTATGAATTTGATTGTAGTTTGATTGATAGTGTAAAATTTTAGGAAATGTTTTAAGGTTTCATTCTGAAATTTCAATAAACACTTTGTCTCATAAATTATTTATAAAATCCAATCAATAACTTGAATAATAAACACACAATGAAACAAACACACTATCATTGTAGAATGTGAACACAAGTATTTTAGGGTCAATACATAGGGCAAAGCCCCGGTGTGGGGAAAACCTAGAGAAATAAATTTGTTATCGAGTCTATTTAGAAATTTACAGTCACTTAGAAAATTTATATCTCCTTGTCAAATCATCAACAATGAAATTCCAAAATCAGTAACTTATCTTTACTGAACCTGTTGTCTAACTTCTATTATGCAACCAAGTCCTGGAAATAACATAAAAATAGAAGAAATAGACTAAAAGAGAGTAAGAAACGCCTTAATAATGAATAAAAAAGATAAATAACAATCCTCTTCGAGGGAGGAACCTCCTTACACAATGTACTTGTGTACCCAAGACAAGACAATATCCAATGATGAATAAAATGAGAATATCTCCTTCTTATATATAGGAGACAAAGGTGTACAATAAAAAGTAATAGACCCAAGCCAACATAAATAATATGTAATGCACCATAATATAGGGGGTAATGTGCTACACTATATGGAGTAATGTGCCATCATTAAGGGCTTAACAACTTTACTTTAGATTTCAGCCCACATGTTCCAACAAAAAGGTTGTGCAGATCTTGATTTATGTGCTCTGATTGTCTCGGTTTCTGTGCTAGCAATGTTTGTAGGGGATGTACATATTTCTGAGAAGCAATACTTCTTCTCTTCCTTGGAATCTGAGACTACCTGAAATATCTAGAATTTTTTGTCTTCATTTCAGGCCCTATATGGATCATTTACTATAGCATATAATGTTGTATGGAGAGGTTATTAACAACAACAATATTTTGGAAAATCATGCCCTAGTTGGATCATTGGATGTAACAAATATGCTCAATATGCAAATTATTTCTCTCTTCCTCCATGTGTTTTCTCCTTTCCCTAACATGTATTTTATACTTGCACATTTCTTAAGAATCCCTAACTTATTCAACCAACTTAATCTAATGGTTGACATAAGTTTAATCTGGGGGATTAAAATAAATGACCATCATTAATTACATAGTAATTAATAAATGCATAAATTAATTCCTTGAGACAACTTAAGTATATTTAATAAAATTCATTTTAATAATATAGCATGCTAGGAACCACAACTTGTGTCCCCCCCATGACAAACACAAAAACATGGGAAAAGGACATACCTCGTTAGAATTTTTAACACTCCCTCTTAACGAGGGAGGTCCTTCTAGCATCACCATTAACTTCTCCTCCTAGATCAATTTTATTAGCATCCCCCACCTACTTTGGACTTTGATCTGAAGCTTTGTGCCATACAATTCTGAATTCTAAGCTCCTTGGAGACTCCTCTATCCATTCCTGAGCTTGCGCCAAATCTACATACCAATTGAGTCTCCTGCCAGTACTTCTCCCCTCATCTGAAGGAATCATATGTGCACCTACCTCATCTTCAGATTCAGTCTTAGATAACCATCCACCTAAACTTGGAAATATCACCTCTCCATGCAAAAATTAAATTTTGTCTCTTATATTCCGAAGTAGAATTGTGGTACTGACTAGGTTCTCTACCTGGTAGAGAAACAACTATCTTGTCTTGACAAAGATTAGATACCCTTCATCCTCTAATGATGACATAGAAAGTATGCTAACTTTCATACTATGAACAAATAGTACCCTATCTACTTCAAGAATTTTTCCAAGATGCGGTTGGAATTTCACAATCCCAACTCCTCTTATCTCTTCCTGAGGATTTCTAATATCTGTTTCAACAAAGTGTCCTTAGAGCCATCACTTCTATTCCCTTCAAAACTTCATAATTCCCAGTCATATGGCTAGTTGAACCACTGTCAACTATCCATGTGTCATGGTAATCTATTGAACTACCTATACTAGTCTACACTAATGCCAAGAAAATTTCCTTTTCAAATTGAGTAGTATATTCTTGTACTTATGTTGATGTTGCTCCCTCTTTTTCTTCATTCCCCTTTTTCTTGAGAAATTGACTAGCACAATGGCCATACTTGTTGCAGTTAAAACACTGAATATTATTAAGGTCTTTCTCTTTATTCTTTCCTTTGTCCTTGCCTTTGACTATCAGAGCTACATTGTCTTCATTTATCTTAGTGTGATTCTGGAATATCCTCTCCTGGGATTCTTCTTGAACAAATACATCACATAACCTTGTACAATCTAGAAGTCTCTCTCTAGCAATGACTCCTTGCACAAATGTGTGCCATTTTGCAGTAAATCCATTAAGAGCATATCTAACTAGCTCTTCATCTTCCACTTTCTCACCAGCAGCACCCAATTCATCTCTAACTTGGGAAATATTGGTGAGATAAGCTGTTATTGTATCAGCATCATTCATCTTGGTATTCCTTATTTTTTCTATGAGAACCATCTTTCTATTATGGTTCTTACTTTGGTAAAGGATACATAAAGCTTTCCATATTTCAAAAGCATGATGCTTACCAGTGATGTGAGGTATCACATGATCTTTTATGGAATCCAAAAAAATGTTTAGGCCTTAATATCTTTCTTGTCAAAAATAGTTTTTTGACCAGCATCTAATGGAACTACGATGGTGTCATAAGCACCAACAATATCCCATAGCTCCAGTTCTTTAAATAACACAGTTATGCATTCTTTCCAAGAACTAAAGTTACAGGATTCATCCAACTTGGCTTCAAATAGCAAACCTACTAAGGCCATGACTGCAACTGATAATCTTAAACTAGTCATGATTGAACCTCTTTTGTTCTGTATCTACACAAATTAACACACCTTCAGTAATCGGGCTCTGATACCATGTAAAGTTTGAGGAAATGTTTTAAGGTTTCATTATGGCATTTCAAAAAACACTTTCTCATAAATGATTTAATGCTACTATGAGTTTTATCACAACCAATCAATAACTTGAACAATAAACACAGAAGAAGACAAACACACTATCATTGTAGAATGTGAAAGCAATTATTTTAGGGTCAATACCCATGGAAAAACCCTAGTGTGGGGAAAACCCAAAGAAATAAATTTGTTATTGAGTCTCTTTAGAAATTTACAGTCACTCAGAAAATTTCCATCTCCTGGTCAAATCATCAATAATGAAATTCCAAAACAGTAACTTATCTTCATTGAATTCGTTATCCATATTTAATGTAAATTTCATCCCACACATCCCAATAAAAATGATGTACGGATCTTGAATTTTGTGCTCTAATTGCCTTGGGTTTTGTTCCAACAATGTCTATACGAAATGTAATGATTTCTAAGCAGCAATACTTCTTCTCTTCCTTGGAATCTGAAACTGCCTGAAATCTATGTGTTTTTGTGTCTTTAGTTCAACACTGTGCATATCATTTACTACAGCATATAATTCTACACAGACAGGTTATTAACAACAACAATATTTTCGAAAATCATTCCTTAGTTTGTGCTCTATTTGCAAATTATTTTCCTCTTCCTCTGTGTGTTTTCCTACTTTCCCTAACATGTATTTTATACGTCCATATTTCTCAAGAATCCCTAACTTATTCAAGCAACTTGATCTAATGGTTGACATAATTTTAATCTAAAGGATTAAAATAAATTATCCTCATTAATTACATAGTAATTAATAAATGCATAAATTAATTACTTGAGACAACTTAAGTATATTTATTAAAAGTCACTTTATTAATATAACATGCCAAGAACAACAACTTGTGCCCCCCATGAAAAACACAACAACATGGGAAAGGGACATCTCTCGTTAGAATTTTTAACAAATAACATTAGGTCGATACAAAAAATTAGTCATAGGAATGATGGTTATGGGAGATGAATTAATCATGTTTCTTGAAATTGTATGTCACCTCGTTTTACTTATCGATAAATGAAAGGCTTTTGTAACTCTGATTTTCATGACAATTTTAAGATGCTTTATCCTTGAATCAATATTGAAAATGAAATGTTAAAATTTGAAGGACTTCATGACTTGAAATAAATAAGGAACAATGAAAAAAAATTATGCAACATCAAAGTATGCAGAAAAAATCAACCCAAAAATAATAGTGAATTTTGAATATTTTTTAACCCAAGTGATGGTAAACTCGCGTACCATCCTGAATTGGTTTTTTGTTCAAAAATTAAATACCCATTAAATCATCTCTTTTATAACTATAACTTACATTTTAATAAATTTATCGGACATATTTTATCATGACTATACACTATATTGTAAGTTGTTTTTTATAATAATAATTTTCATTATTGGAATATTAAATTACTGTCTTACTTCATTTTATATATGTTTTTAACCAATTTAATTAATAAATATTAATATTATATTAAATTAAATTAATATTGGAAAAGAAATTAAGTCCATATAGTTTTAATCCAATTAACTAGAGGTAAGTTCTTTAAAAGATTATGTTGTCAAAGTTACTAAGTTATTAGTGACTGGCATGGTGGCAAGGAAAATAAAAACCAAGTGATTGTCCGATAATACAACTTGACCTTTTTTAATATTAACAAATGACATTATGGATAATAATTTGGCCTATTGGATACCTCCACACTTATCACCTATCTCATCATGGGCATCAAAAATCATTAAGTTCGATCATGCAAAATGCAGATCACTTTTTATGTACATTTCCACACTTTTAATTTAATGCTGAGAAACCATCCACAATAGTCAATAACAAAGGGTTGTATTGTAAGTGGGATTAATATGGAGCAGGATTAACATGGCTCTGACTCTAGCTCAAACTCACTTATTCTAGTTTGCTTATTCTCACTAGATTGTTTCTAAGTTATACTCATTCTCCCCTCTCAAGAATAAAGTGAGGAGTAGAAAATCTAATGGTGGTTATGAGTGTTAAAAATAGACACAGAATACCATGAGCTCATGAATGCTCCAGATAATGGATCTCTTTCTTTCTTCTGGTTACAGTTCTAAATTTGGTTGTGGATGTGGCTTCGAAACTTGAAGCCTTGCTATCAATGATATTCCCCTTGTCAGGTAAAAGGTGAGAAGCAATAAGACTTTATTTTGAAATGTGTGTCCAAACTTGAAACTCTGTTCTTTGAGGAATCCTATTGATTGCTCTACCTTTTAAATTTGATTGTAGATAAAGCAACCAATCACAAAAACACATGGATATGGTTCCAATGGAAAAATATATCAGAGGTAAATTTGAGGGTCAAAACTAGAAAATACGAGATTAATAAACAAAGGGTTGTCGGGTTCTACCAAGAATGCACCCGATACAATTCAATTTAGCTTTCTTTATTTGATACTTACAAACAACTATTTCAAGTATCAATATACAACATACAATTAAACTTACAAAAAAAACACTATTCTAAATTACACACTTATGTGGAATATGATCTTTAACTGATCTCTGCAAATGAATGGTTTACCTATGAACCCATAAAAGATGCTTTTGTTGTGGTGTTAAGGCTAGGGATTGAGTTATAGCCAAACTATTATCATAGAATATATGTTTCGCAACCATGCCTGGATGCAAAAATAGTCAATCGATACCCACAAACCTTAAACATTTTCAAAATATTTAAATATCATTGAAACCTAACTTCTCCACATTTTGGATAAAATATGTATAAGTAGACAACCTGGGTATTTCATATTGTGAACCATAACAAAGAGTTTCCTACCTGCCTTCCACAAAGAAAGTGTCTATATCCATATTTTCTTTTCTTGCACCAAAAAATGAGAACAATACAAATTACCTCTAATTGCATCCCTTGCAAGAGATTTAATCTACTATATGTCCCCAGCCGTGGCAGTGATAACAACATCACAGTATCCAACACTCAAATTGAAAATCAATGCAAGTTTCTTACTTCCATTTCCCATTTTCTCCTGAGAGGCCATCTATTGTTGTTGTGATTACCTCTGTGGGATTTGGCATCAAAAAAAGAACATGCAACCAAGCCATAGCACAATCCCTTTCAACACAAGTTTGTTGAAACCCACTAAAGGAAACAAGCATTCTCAATACAAAGGTGCACACAACATGTCCTAGTTGAACCTCAACCATGGCTTGCAACTCTATTTGCAAAATGCAAGTACTTATTCCAAAGTAGTTGCCCACCATCCCTCATTTGTTATTGTTGCAATGAAGGGATGCACTGTAAGCGGAAATTTGTTTCTATTGTGTATAACAGGATCAATGTCCATTCTCCTAGTTAATATTTTCAGACTGAAAATTTCATTTCCTGAAATTAATTATTTCTCATCATCGGATGTTTCTGCACTTGTTCCACTTGAAGGTATAATGCCCATGGAGATAACATATGAGGGCATAATTTTAAGTCTCAGATAGTTTTGTAAAATATCGACCTCCAAATCCTTGCACAAGGAAAAACGGAAATAACTAGCAACCAATAATAATAGAGTAATGGCGAAGATAATCTTCAAAATAGTCTTTTGATACCAAGAGCTTAAGCACCATAAATTTGATGGTAACATAATGGAGGAGAGATATTCACATAAAATGTACCATCATGAGTTCATTAAATGCACCATCTCAAAGACCTAGTGGGGAGATTTATTCACACACTAATGGATTTCACCAAGAGAGACCAACAACTCCAAATCATATTTAGATATTTCAAGAGCATCAAGTTAGTCATGTGTCCTTCATGTCGAATCAATTCTGTATCAATAAGAAGATAGCCTAGAAGTTCATGACCATGACCAGTTGGTCGAATACCACCTTTTACTTAAATGTAGTTCCATATCACAGGAAGAGAGATGTGTATAGGGTTAGCTCCATGCTATTCAATAGTACCATGGAGGAGAGGTAACCACACGCAAGAGGGAGGTTGTGCATCAAAAATTCATGCAACACCTCGAATATGATCCGCATCTAAGGGTTTTTTTATCCAATATATCACTCTTTACATTCATAACAATTTTTAGTTTCATAAAGTTATGCCACTTCCTCTATGTTCTCTGCAGAAAATATGATGCATATGTTTAGGTTCCAAACCCCCAGGGCATTAGGTAAGCAAAAAGAATTCAATATTTCTCTTGCAATTCCTTCTATTTCTATGCTCATGACTTCAACTGGACTGGACATGAAATGAATATCAGTTTACTACAATGAGTAGGGAAATATTAGAATAGACCCCAAGTCCATCACCATTATGTATCTTGTCAAACGTCATCTTGGTTACTTTGGAACAATTTATCCTTCTCTCTCTATAATATAAACTAATCTAAGTCGATCTGAGGAAATGGACCTAACTATTCATCCATGCAAGTTGTAAATAAAAGTGTATCGCGGTAACAGTAAAAGATAGTAACAGTAAATGTAAATCTTTTTCACACACCAGAGATTAAAATATATAACATGAAAGTCTTTTGAATAACCAAATGTGGAAAATACATGGGTGTAGAATACCTATGCTAAACGGGCCCTTGCAGCTGATGGTGAGTGTAGTTATCTGATGTCTGAATAGTATGGTGTCTGCCACACGAGGTCACAATGGTGTCAAATATCAAACAGAATGAAGAGAGGAAAGGGTAACAAAGGGTTATAGGCTTAAGTGGGAATCTCGGTAGGGTGATGATGTAATAATGGAGATATATGGAATGAGGGTCTCCAATGGGAGAAAGTGTATCAATGTATGTCCAAATGGGGCCCTCCGCCATTTTATTTATAGGAATTTTGATCAGTGTAACCTTTCCTATGGTTTTGTATGACCCAAAGCATTATTCCATGGTATTGTTCCAAGGTTTTGAGATTGGTAACTGTACCCTTGTTTTAGGCTACCCATGGTATTTTTTCATGGTACTGTTCCAAGGTTTTGAGATTTGTAACTTTTCCCTTGGTTTTGGGAAACCAATGGTATTGTTCCATGGTATTGGTATTTTCCCTCTCTTTTTTAATTTTTGAATGTTTTCCCCTTTTTCTTTTCTTTTTTGTTTTTTGGGAAATGTTTCTTATTTTGTGTGGGAAAATATGTATTTTTATCAAATATGGTAAAAAAGATAGGTTTTTTGGGTTGGTGGAGGCAAAAACCTAGGAAAAAAGTGTAAAGGTATGATGAACGAATTTATGGTGTTAGCATTCCTCGTGAACTCGAGGTAGGGTTGGCCAAGCTTTCCCCATGGTCCACCTCGATGATAATACTATGTTGTAGGAGGTTCCCACCTACCCTTTGCCGAAATCATCGAGGTGAATTCCACCTTTCATAAATGGAAAACCAACTGTTCTCCATGATCCCCCTCCATGAGAATACCTTGCTTGAAGAAGATTCAAATAATCATTCCACTCGATCATCTATGTTAAGAATACCATCATTGAGGAAGTATTAGTAAACCATTTTTGTGGTCCCACTCCATGAAAATACCATGCAAGAAAAAGGTTCAATCAACCCTTCCCTGGATTCCCCTTCATGCAAAATATATTCTTGAGGACGGGTCACTTGAACCTTCCACTGGATACCCCTCGACACAAATACCATTTTTCTTGAAAGATCACCCAACTTTCTTCATGATACCCCTCCATCAGAATACTATGTTTGAATAAGGGGCAACTGAATATTAATTGGACCCCCATGACAAAAATAACATTATTGATGAAGGGTTGGCTGAGTACTCTCCTTTCACCCCCTCCATAAGAACTGAATGTTGGAGGAAGGATATGTTGACTGTTCATGGTGATTCTAATCATGGTAACTATTTTATTGAGGAATTTGGTTTGGTTGAACCTTCCTTGTGGTCCTTATACAAGATAATTACATGAGAGAGGAAGGGTCAGTTGACCCTTATCCATGCCCCCATATAAGATAATATTATGTGTGAATAAGGGTTGGCAAACCCTTCTAATAAAAAACCATGCAAAAAGAATACCATCATTTAGGAATATTCAACTAACCATTCTCCTGGATCCCCCTCCATGAGGATTGAATGCTAGAGGAAGGGTAGGTTGACCCCTCCTATGGATCCTAATTATGCCAAATATTTGCATGAGGAAGGTTTTAGTTAACCCTAATAAAAGGTCACGCGCAATTATAATTACAATCAAGAGAAAATTTTATCCAACTCATCCCCATATTCCCCCTCATGCCAAAATTGTTGTTGAGGAAAGGTCGGTCATCCCTTCCACTGTATATACCTCAACATGAATACCATTCTTATAAATTTCAATCAACCATTTCCCATTATCCAAATCCATGATAACACTATGTTTCAAGAATGGTCATCTAAACCTTCCATTGCAAACCACGTGATGAGAATAATGTCATTGATGAAGGTTTGATTGACCATTATCCTTGGTCCCATTCCATGAGCATTCAAAGCCAGAGGAAAGGTCAGTCAAATTGCCTGGATCCCTCTTATGTTAAAAATATGCTTGAGGAATGCTTGACCAACACTTTCACTTGATAAACCCAAATATAAACATCATCATTGAGGAAGGGTTGACAAACCCTTGTTAAGGATCCTACCTGAGAATAGTACATTGGAGGTAAGGTCTGCCAATCCTTCCCATGATCCCCATCCATGAGAAAACTATGTTGGAAGTACTGGCCTACTCTTTCCTAAGATTCCCGATGAGAAGAGCATATTTAATGAAGAGGTTAGCCTTCCCTTCTCCATGCTCCCCCTCCATGAGAATATCTTACTTGAAGAAGGGTATCCCAACCATTCCACTAGATATCTTGCACCAAGAATACCATCATCAATCAAGGATAAACTGACCTAACCATTCAACATGTTATCATCCATGAGATATATGATGAAGGAAGTGTCAAAAGAATCATCACTAATATCCCCCTTTTATGATAAATTTTGTTGAGGAAATATCGGCCAATCCTTCCATCGGATACCTGTGAAAAGAATACCATCCTTGAGGAAGTTTTCGCAAACCCTTATCCATTATCCCCCTTTATCAACAAGGAATATTTTAGGGGCAAAATTTATCCCATGGATTATTTTCCATGTTTTTTTCCAAAAAAAACATTTTCCAATTTGCATTTTTTGAAGCCCTACTTCGCCCAATTTTGATAGGGTAAATTTTTTTCACTATAAAAATCACCAAATTATTCTATAAACTATATAAAATCCTTATAAATTGAAATATCTTTTAGTAAAATATCGCCAAATATTTTATAGTTGATAATTTCAGAACTAGTGAGATTCACCAACGTTTATACACTTTTAAACAAGTATGGATCCTTAAAATATGCCTTGTCTATGAGAATATTATCATGGTGGAATGATATGCCAACCCTTCCTTGGGAACCGAATTGTGCTAAACATCAGCTTAAGGAAGGGTTTACTAACACTTCTCTACGGTCCCACTCCATGAGAATACCATGTAGGAGGAACGTTCAAGCGATAACAACCCGAGATCCCCCTTGTGAAATAACTATTATTGAGGAAGTTTCGATCAACCTTCCCACTAGATACCCCTCCATGCAAATATCATCCTCCAGTAATGGTTGGCCAACTCTTTGCCATGCTCTGCCTCAATTAGAATACTATGCTTGAGGAAGAAATTATGATGTCTCTAAAAATTTAGACATATCTATTTAAATAAATACAAAAAAAATTGCATAAAATTTCAATAAATGCATCCAACATTCCAAATAAGTTGTCTTTAGAGATCTTAATTCCTGAAGCTAAATCCAAAAATGACATTAACGTTGACCTTGGAATTAATAAATAGTTAACAATATTACTGTGGTTGTTGAAAATAAGTTGTCAATTGATGTCAAAGGAGTTCAGCAATGACAACAACCATTGAACATGATGCAAGTGGCAAAGGATCAATGCAAGAGGCAAAATATCGACAATGATCATGGATCAACGATTAGGCCCTTGAATCCGAAAAGAGATCAATGGCTGCAGAGCGATCCACAATACTATAGTGCAAATCCAAATTTGATTTCAAATCAACGGTCAAAAGAGATGTTACACATAAATCTCGTCATCATCATTTGATGATGTCGCAAACATCATTATTTTCCCTAAATCCCAAGTTGTGAAGTGAAAATACTGGCCCAGACTTCAATCCTGCATATGAAAATACAGCACCACTTCTGCCCTTAATTCAAAGAGCATTACCTTCTTCAGTAACGCCTATAGTTCCTTAATAGTAGGCGATGCCACCACCTTTTATTCTTGCTCAAGGTGCGGTTATGCCCTGTCATTGCTCTGTCATAGTGGATTAAAAGCGGTGCCCTTGGTAAAAAGTGAAAAAGAGAGGTTTCCATGAAGCTTCTCGAAGGAAGGATTCATGGTACCCTTATCCCTACACCTGAGGACCACCTGGACTCAAGATCCATCCTTTTGGGATCTCCTATCCTCCTCACCCACCATTTACTCAACCATCCCTATCCTCCCAGGGCCTATGAAAGAAGGCTCATACCTCGTGGTTGAGGGAGAGCAAAGTTATGCTATTGCATTGACATTCTGGCCTAAATCAGTAGGGTGAGCATAGAGGGAGCAAGTTGGAGCTTTTGGGGACAAGGCATTGGCATTGTGAAGGAGCATATCAACACTGAGGTGAAGGTTGTAAAATTATTCTTCATATTTAATGCAAAGTTGGTTCCTTTCCCATAAAATATGTTATGTTATAATCATGTATTTTATTGTTGGATTCCTTAGTCACTGACATAGAATAGTGGATTATATTCTGGTGCTTTTTATCTTGTTTGCTTGTTTCATGTGATTGTACATGTATGTCCATGAAGATCCATCATCATAGGAAACAAATACACCACTTCATCAAAGGGACTCTTTCCATATCTCCACAACTTCTAGGGGAAGTCTTCCATCTCTGTTGTAACTCATTTGTTCTAGATCTGAACCATTCAGACTAGAGGAACAACTCTTGTCCGCAAGAGGTGCATTTTTCCTAGAAACAAGACCATCCGCAAACGATCGATGAAAGAAAAAATGCAGAAGGAGGAATGCGGAAGGTAAAAGGCGAAAAAGAAAATATAAAGTAATATGGGTTTCCGCAACTCGTAGTCTGCCCTGATGAATACGGAAGGTGGAAGGAGAAAAATAAAATATAAATTAATATGGGTTTCCGCAACCCAAAGTCTCCCCTGTGGAATGCGGAAGGAAAAAAAGAAAATATAAAGTAATATGGGTTTCCGCAACCCGGAGTCCACTCTGCGAAATGTGGAAGGTAGAAGGCAGAAGGGGAAAGGAGAAAAAAGAAAAATATAAAGTATATGGGTTTCCGCAACTTGGAGTCCTCCCTACGGAATACGGAAGGCAGAAAGGAAAATTCGGAAGAATTTCTAGTGAAGAATTATCATTGCAGAGAGGTGATTCTAGTAAAAATGCGTTGCGGAAAGGTATGACTGATAAACTTAAATAGAGTTAAAGAATTGTTAGAATGAAGATTTGATTCTTCATGAAGAGGAGCGATCTCAGAATGAAAAGGCACAACGGTGAAGAGATGCACTCACAGAAAATGTGTTAGAGGGTATTTATAGACAGAATGATGAGTGAGAGAAATTTTCACTGTGATAAAGTTTAATGCAGTTGTAGTAGCTAGAGACCAAAAAAGAACTAGAGATAATAATCGGAGAGCAGATATGAAGATCATATAAGACAATAGAGGGCGGTAGGGTGGAGCTAGGGCAAGCATCAGGCCTGCATGGGGTTGTATCTGTCTTCCAACAATAGCTGGTAAATAGGGTGTAGTAGCATCCTATCAGTAGTAGCTAACAAAATTGGGGTTTGTAGCCTCCTTCTAGTAGATGCTGGTAAATAAGGGTGTAATACCATCCTTGGATGTAGTAGCAGGCAGCAACTATTGTAATATAATTTTGTAGAAATAGGAAGTATTGGTGGTTTTCCCAATTAGGTTCCATGATAAAATATGTGTTTCTATATTTATTGTTGATTTTGTGTGTTAATTGTTAAAAAGTGGTTTTTAGTTATAAAAGTTATCAATATTAATTCACCATCCCCCCCCCCCCTCTCAGTATTGTCCAATATTCTAACAATTGGTACCAGAGCCAGTTTCGTCACCACAGTTTAACCATTGGAAGGAACATCCTATTTAAAAACCATTATGGATCAACAAGAAGGGTTAGCCACTAACAGACCTCCATTATTAAGAGGAGAAAATTATGAATACTGGAGTGTGAGAATGAAGTGCCATATGATGTCCCTTGGATGGAAGGTTTGGGAAGCAACTGAAAGGAGTATAAAATAGAATACCATGCACCTACAGACCTAGTGGAACTAGGACAATATGAAGGTAATGCCAAATCCCTAAATGCAATCTTGAGTGGATTGACAAACTCTGTATTTACAAAATTTATGCGATGCAAGACTACCAAACAAGCATGGGATAAGTTAAAGATTATCTATGAAGGGGCATCTAAAGTCAAAGCATCCAAGCTTCAAACATATAAAGGGCATTTTAAGAGCCTTAAAACGAAAGAAGAAGAAAATATTGGGGAATACCTTCTAAGAGTATATGAGGTTGTCAATGCTATTAGAGGTCTTGGAGGAAAATTAAAACAAAGAGAAGTGGTTAACAAGGTACTAATAACATTTCCAATGAAGTACGAATCTAAAGTATCCACCCTATAGGAACGAGATGATCTTAACCCTATGACAGTAGATGAACTACATGGAATCCTCACTGCATATGAGATGAGAATGGGACTAAATGAATCTGCAATAAAAGAAGCAGCATTTAAATCCTCATCCAAAAACAAATCAAAGAACCTACATGATGAGGAAGCTCTTTTTATCAAAAAACTTGAGAAAGGTACTGCAAAATACAAAGGAAAGTTACCCCTAAAGTGTTTCAACTGTGGAAGAATTGGACATTTTTCTTCAAAATGTACTTACCCTAAACAAGATGATAGTGATGAGAAAGAAACCTCAAAGTTCAAAAAGGGTAAAACAGGGAACAAGAAGAAGTCCTATGAGAAAAAGAAAATTGTGTACTCCATGGAAGATAGTGAAGATGCAGATACAAGTGAAGATGAAGAAACTGAAATTCTATTCATGGGTGTAGATACTCAAGCTTCAAATAGTGACTCATATGTGTAAAGAGAAGTAGACTTAAGAGATGAACTTGTTAGTGCTCTTGAAGCACTTGAAAAATGCAAAAAAAAAGAACAAACTGTCAAACCATGTCATTAGTAAGTTGGAAGCTCAACTTATAGATGCCAAAAGGATTCAGGAGGACCTAAATTTGCAGCTCAAAAGAAGAATACCAGAATCTGAGAGACTTGAAGAAGAGATCATGCAATTCAAGAAAAAGCTTGATGAAGAATCGATCAAATCAAAGTTTGAGAATAGCTCAAGGATTCTAGATGACATCCTGAATAGCCAAAGACCAGCAAGTGATAGATCTGGCTTGGGTTTTAACAAAGAAAAGAATCCAGAGTTTTTCTATTTCACTAATCAAGGAGGAAATAAGAAAAGCTATGCCAAAGCACTAAAGAGTCCATTTAAAAGGGAACAAAGAAAGAAAAAATTCCCTAACCTCTCAAGATAAAAACAAAAATAATATGGTGCCTCAAAGACAAAATAGATACCAATGGATCTTTTTGGGTCATTGTTACTCTTGTAATAACTTTGGTCATAAAGCCTTAAATTCCAGAGCTTATGAAAGCATTCATGAATACAAGAATAAGTCATCAAGTAACAAACCAAAAGGAAATCATAACCCTTTTACACTTCTTCAAAAATATGACATAGAGTGTTACAAATGTAATAACCATGGACATATGGCAAGAGATTGTAAACTGATGACTCCTACAAGAGAGACTGTTGCAATTAAGTCTCAAGACACAAAACAAAAGAAGTATTGGAGGAAAGGGGAAGAAAAGGAAATTTCCATGATTGCCCTATGTGCAACAGAGAAATAAAACCAATGGCACTTGGACAGTGGTTGTTCAAAACACATGACAGCTGACCCAAACTGTTAAGAACCCATGTCAACCCCCCTCTTTATTTTGTCGGACGCATATGCTTTGTAAGTCGTCCCATTAGTATGATGTATTATCCCACATTCATGGGGAGTAAGTAATAGTTGTTAAGTCGTCTAGTTAATAGGTTGCATTATCCCACATTCATGTGGAGTAATAGTTGTTTAGATTAGACTTAGTATGTAAGTATGTGTTAAGGCTAATGAAAGCATCGAAGAGTTATTTTGTATTGAGCTTGCTCAAAGGAGGTTGCCCCCTCGAAGTGGCCCGTGATCAGTAAAATATCTTTTGTGCTCCAATATTTATGTTATATCGTGCATTTTGATTGTTCATTGCAGGAGGTTCTCCACATCTGGTATCATAGCACTTTCTTGGGCTCGTTGGGTGGAATTTCGAGAAAAAAAAATTATGCTGTGCTTCCTAGCTCTGTGCGGCTTACAGTTGTTCTTCTTCTTGCAGCAATATTATTCATTCGGATTAGGGATTAAACCCTATCCGCTTAACTGTGGGATGTACTTGGGCATATCCCTAAAACTCATTGTGAGGAGTACCACAGGAACCCCGAAGTAGCTGGCCATTAAGAGGACCTGCCAAGCGAAAAGGGAAACGAACCCCATCAAATTGACTAGATTCCCATCCGTGAGGAAAACCAAAGAGCTGTCGTTTTTGGCCAAGCGGTTAGTAGTTTTACCTACGCCGTGAAGTGAGGGGTATTTCCCCAATATTCAAGCCTGAGACAGCCTTGGTGGTCGAGTGACTACCTTTGAACCAATAGGAACCCGAATATACCTGGGGTCCATCTCTATTTATAGTTGATAACGTCCAGAATTTCAAAATTGTCACAGATCATTTACTCCATTTCCTATTGATAAAACGCAGCTTCTAGCACCGCCACAGATCAATTCTTCATATATATATATATATATATATATGTGTGTGTGTGTGTGTGTGTGTGTGTGTTTTTCAGCCATATCTTCCTTGATTTCACTCAGTTTTTCTTGAAATTTCACTGTCACCCCCGTGATACCATTCTGCATATTCCTTCATTGAGGCCCTTATCCCCAATTTCACTTCCTCAAGGCCGAAATTCCACATTTGTCAATTTTTAGAATTTGTCATAACTTCTCTGATTCTCGCCCAATCGCCTTCAAATTTTTCCACGATGTTCATTTTCAATTTCTGCTTCATTGTCCCTCTCTGCCAATTTTACCAATTCCTTCATCCCACCTCTGAAATTCCCATTTTCTGCTTCTTGTCCCTAAAAAAGTGTCCAAAACCCCGTAAAACCCCAATTACCACCCCAAATTTTTCCCAAATCAAAAATCTCCTTTTCTAAAACCCTCTCCGTTTTTGTTTTTCTACCCATTTCCTGAAGAAAAGAAAGAAAAAAAATTGCTTATGGTTGTCACCCGCACCGGAGAAAATAAACAAATGGAAGAAGAACTTGCCGCCATCAAGTCCAAACTTGAGGATCTAGATCAAAAAATTCTCGGCCTCCAACTTCAGCATTCACCCATGAACAACCACCACCAACCTAAGTCTTCTGCAGACACTACGTTCTCATCGTTTAGCAACTATTGCAGGCTGAAGCTGCTTTTTCCTTGCTTCAATGGTGATGATCCGACTGGATGGATTTATAGGGCAGAACAATATTTCAGTTTGCATAACATTTTGATGTCAATAAAGTCCCCCTTGCATCATTTCATTTGGAACATGAAGCACTTCAATGGTTCCGTTGGTACATCAAGGCTCATGCCAAGCCAAACTGGACAGATTTTTCCCAACTCCTCTTGCAGCAATTTGGTCCTAGTGCTTTTGATGACTTCACAGGAGCACTCACCAAACTTCGCCAAACTAGCACTATGCGGGAGTATCAGAAAGAATTTGAGAAACTCGCCAATCACACAGAGGGATTTCCTGATGCAGTTTACCTCAGTTGTTTTTTCAGTGGTCTGAAGGATGCAATATGCTTTGAGGTTAAAATGTTCTGCCACAACACAATGATGGAATCCCTTGGGTTGGCTAAGCTAGCAGAGGACAAGATCCGGGCTCAACAATGTTCTAAATCCACTCTTGTTCCATTCAGACCTATGGTTCCTCAAAGAACCCAAAATCTGTCAGCCCCTAGAACCACTCCTATCAAGCATTTGTTTGAAGCAGAGATGCGGGAACATCGGGAAAAAGGGATTTGTTATAATTGTGATGAGAAATTCACCCAGGGACATAGATGTGTTGAGCAAAAGCTCTATCTCTTGGATGTGGATTCTCCACCCGCACCTGAAATTTTTTATGATGCTTAGGATCCCACAGATGAAGATGGTGACATTCAACAACTTCCTTCTCCAGAGGACCAACCAAAGATATCTCTCCATGCCTTGGCCGAAGTCACCACCCCACAAACCATGCGGGTCAAAGGGTTCTTAAAAAAACTCCCTCTTACAATACTCATTGAATCTGGTAGCACTCACAACTTCATTGACCTGAGGATCGCCAAACAGGCTGATTGTTTCATCCATCCTTGCTCCAGCTTTGAAGTCATGATTACCAATGGGGGCACCTTACCTTGCAAAGGGAAGTGTTGTAATGTGCACATCTCTATGGGGGATTATAACTTGCGCTCTGACATGTTTTCCTTACCCTTAGGTGGATGTGATGTGGTTTTGGGTGCTCAATGGTTACGCACACTTGGACCCATTTTATGGGATTTTGCTGAATTTTGGATGCAGTTCTCAATCAATGGTACCAAACACACATTGTGGGGCTTACAACCAAGGTCTCTCAGCCTCATCAGTTCGCATCACATGGAAAAGATTCTTAAGAAAAGTTCACATGGTGTCATTTCTCAGCTCCATTTCATTCAGATGCAACCTGCACCAGTCTCAACTACTCCATTATATCTCCAACAAATTTTGGATCGATATGCATGTGTGTTTACTGAGCCAGTGGGATTGCCACCTTCCCGACCTGAGGACCATCGTATTCCACTCCTTCCTGGAAGTGTCCCTCCCAACATCAGGCCCTATCACTACCCATTTCACCACAAGACAAAAATTGAGATGTGTGTTCACGACTTACTCAAGAAAGGTGTTATTCGTCCTAGCACTAGTTCCTTCTCTTCACCGGTCCTTCTAGTCTGGAAAAAAGATGGGTCATGGCACCTTTGCATCGAATTTCGAGCACTTAATCACATCACAATCAAGGATAAGTTTCCAATTCCTGTTGTTGCTGAGCTTCTAGATGAGCTCCATTGTGCTCATTTTTTCTCCAAGTTGGATCTTCGTTCTGGGTATCACCAAATTCGGGTCCATGCAGATGATATCCCTAAAACAGCTTTCCGCACACATGATGGCCATTATGAATTTTTGGTCATGCCATTTGGCCTCGCAAATGCCCCTTCCACGTTCCAGGCATTGATGAATAAAATATTTTGGCCCTACTTGCGAAACTTCATTCTGGTCTTCTTTGATGATATCCTCATCTATAGTAAAACCTGGGTTGAGCATCTCCAACATCTAGATCTTGTACTGCAAATTTTTTGTGATCATCATCTCTGTGTCAAACAATCTAAATGTGTTTTTGGGTAGAAGGAAGTAGAGTATCTCGGGCATATTGTTTCAGCACAAGGGGTTCGTGTCGATCCTGCCAAAATTGATGCCATGAAAAATTGGCCACCTCCTCAAACCTTGAAGAGCCTTCGTGGGTTTTTGGGACTTACTGGCTACTACCGCAAGTTTGTCAAGGATTATGGGAATATTGCAACTCCATTAACAACTCTACTGAGAAAGGATTCTTTTGCATGGACACCTGCTGCTGCGTGTGCATTTGAGAAACTGAAACAAGCTATGTGTACCACACCTGTTCTAGCTATGTCTGATTTTTCCAAGCCCTTCACTATTGAGAGTGATGCTTGTGACAATGGACTTGGTGCTGTCCTCCTCCAAGATGAACATCCCATTGCATTCACCAGCAAATCCCTATCTGGTGAGAATTTAGCTGCCTCTACATATTAGAAGGAAATGATGGCTATTTTGCATGCCATACAGAAGTGGCATCCATACCTCTTAGGGAATCATTTCTGCATCAAGACTGAACACCAAAGTCTAAAATATTTCCTGTAAAAACGAGTCTCATCCCCAACACAACAAATATGGGTTAGCAAACTCATGGATTATGTCTACGAGATCACTTACAAGAAGGGTAAGGACAATCTTTTGGCGGATGCTCTTTCCCGCACATTTGATGACCATGCTTCTCTTTCAGCTATTTCTATGCCTATTCCAAATTGGTTACAATCTGTTCAGCAAGGCTATGTCAATGTTTCTTCCTTATCTCAAATCATCCAACAATTTTCCAGTAATCCTTCTCTTGTACCACATTACTCTTGATATGGTTCTTCTCTGTGATACAAGGGTCGCTTGGTGCTTCCCCAGCGCACAGATCTTCACCAAGTTGTCTTCTATGAACTCCATGCTTCTCCAGCGGCAGGGCACTCTGGGTTCCTCAAAATGTATGAGCGGGAACAATGTAACTTCTTTTGGAAGGGAATGAAATGGAAAATTCAACAGATGGTTGTTGAATGTGATACATGCTAGTGCCACAAGGGTGAAAATACACTCGTCCCCAGCTTGCTCGAACCCTTGCCCATCCCTACAAGGATTTGGACAGATCTTTCGATGGATTTCATTGACGGGCTCCCTAAATCTAGAGGGAAGACCGTAATCTTGGTTGTGGTTGATCAACTCTCCAAATATAGTCATTTTTGTTCTCTCAGCCATCCATATACTGCCTCCTCAGTCGCACAATTTTTCATGGACAAGATATTCCGTCTTCATGGCATCCCTTCTTCCATTGTCTTAGACCGCGATGCAACTTTCACAAGTCATTTTTGGACCAAACTCTTTCACCTCACTGGAACCAAACTGAAAATGAGTTCAGGATATCACCCACAAATAGATGGTCAAATTGAAGTCACCAACAAATGCTTGGAAACTTATCTTCATTTCTTCACCTCTAAACAACAACATCAATGGGAAAAGTGGCTCCCTCTCGCTGAATGGTGGTACAATAATTCCTACCATATTGCATCTAAAATGACTCCATATGAAGCTGTTTATGGGCATCCAACCCGAGTGCTCCTTCCATACACCCCCCATAGTTCACCAGTTCAGGATGTTGACATGGTTCTGTGCAACCGTGATCAGATTCTTCACATTCTGCAAGAGAATCTTCACATGGAAAGAAATCGCATGAAGCAGCAAGCCGATCAACACTGTTCTGAGCGCACCTTTAAAGTCGGTGATATGGTTTTTCTTCATTTGCAGCCTTACAAGCAATCCTCCCTAAAACTCAAAGGGCATCAGAAGCTGGCTCCAAAGTTCTATGGGCCATATAAAGTTCTTCAGAAAGTTGGGTCTGTTGCTTATAAATTGGAACTTCCTCCTTCTTCTCGCATTCACCCAGTCTTTCATGTCTTTTGTCTCAAGAAAGTGATTGGCTCCAACATCAGCGCCCAAACTATTTTACCAGAGATGGATATGGAAGTCTCCATCATTTTGGAACCAGAGACCATCCTCAATAAGCGCACTTGTCAACTTCACTCTCGGACCATCACAGAGGTCTTAATTCAGTGGCACGGCATGAAACTAGAGGATGCTACATGGGAACCGCTCCTTCAGATTCAGCAGCAATTTCCACATCTAAAGCTTTGAGGACAAAGCTTTTTCTAAGAGGGAGGGGATGTTAAGAACCCGTGTCAACCCCCCTCTTTATTTTTTCGGTAAATTTTGTTGGACGCATATGCTTTGTAAGTCGTCCCAATAGTATGATGTATTATCCCACATTCATGGGGAGTAAGTAATAGTTGTTAAGTTGTCTAGTTAATAGGTTGCATTATCCCACATTCATGTGGAGTAATAGTTGTTTAGATTAGACTTAGTATATAAGTATGTGTTGAGGCTAATGAAAGCATCGAAGAGTTATTTTGTATTGATCTTGCTCAAAGGAGGTTGCCCCCTCGAAGTGGCCCGTGATCAATAAAATCTCTTTTGTGCTCCAATATTTCTGTTATATCGTGCATTTTGATTGTTCATTGCAGGAGGTTCTCCACACAAACAAGTTCATAAAACTAAAAGATGAAAAGGGTAAAGTTGCATTTGGAGACAATATGTCTTCCAAGATAATTGGCAAAGGAACAGTTGTTGTCAAATGTATTACTAGTATAAAACCTCAAGCCTAATCTCCTTGGTGTAAGTCAAACATGTGATCAAGGGCACATCTGTATTTTTTACTCAAAGAAATGTGAAATCGGGAAAAGGGACTGGGGAAGAGTTGTTGGCATTGCTATAAGAAATTCAAACAATGTATACATCCTAGAAAATGAAAATCAATGTTACTTAAGTATGGTTGATGAAAGTTGGTTATGGCACAAAAGGTTGGGACATTTAAATTTTGACAATCTTGTCAAAATAAGTAAGAAGGAAGTTGTAAGAGACTTGCCTAAAATTTTAAAACCTCTAAACTTAGTTTGTAAATATTGTCAACATGGGAAGCAATCTAGAGCTAGTTTTAAAACAAAAGAACATATGACCTCGCATCCTCTGGAAATAGTGCACACTAATCTATGTGGACCAACAAGAACTAAAATCCTACAAGGAGAATATTATTTCATGTTGCTCATTGATGATTACACAAGGATGACTTGGGTGACATTTCTCAAAGAAAGATCAGAAGCCTTTGAGAAGTTCAAAATATTCAAGGAAATGGTTGATAATGAGACATATATGAAAATCAAATGTCTTAGATCCGACAATGGGGGAGAGTTTACTTCAAATGAGTTCAATGAGTTTTGTGAGATACATGGGATTAAGAGACAATTTTCAGCTGCAAAGACTCCTCAGTAGAACGATGTTGTTGAAAGGAAAAATAGAACAGTCCAAGAAGCTGCCAGACTGTCAGATGCATATTGGAAAGAATCAGTATACACAGCTGTCTATATACTTAATAGAGGACAACTCAGAGTGAATAAGAACAAGGCTCATTATGAGCTATGGTATGGAAGACCAGCCTTAGTCAAATATTTCAAAGTATTTGGTAGTAATTATTACATTAAAAGGAACGAGGATGATCTTGGCGAGTTTGACTCTAGGACTGATGAAGGAATATTTAGAGACTATTCATCCACCAAGAAGGTGTATAGATGTTACAATAAAAGGTTACACAAGATTGTAGAAAGTGCAAATGTAAGAGTGGATTATATAATATAAAAAAAAGATTAAGAAGTCATGACAGTGTTGAAAATAAAAATGATGAAGAAAGGAAGACTTGCAAAAGGAAAAAAGTATGCATGATGAAGAAGAAGGAATAGAGAAGGAAGATACATGGGAAGGTGAAGAACACTCCCCAAGACCTGATACAAAAACTCCATCTAGAAGAATACAAAAGAATCATCCGAAGACACAAATCATAGGTGAGAAAAATGTTGGAGTTAGTACAAGGAGACAACTACCATTTAATGAACAAGCCCTACTCTCAATAGTGGAACCTAAGGATTTTGCAAAAGACAGCAAACCTGATGAATGGGTCAAAGCTATGAATGACGCATTAGATCAAATTGAGAAAAACGAGACCTGGGAACTTGTCCGAAGACCCAAAGATAAGAATGTTATAGGGACCAAATGGGTTTTCAAGAACAAATTCAATCAGGATGGTCAAGTGATAAGGAACAAGGTAAGATAAGCATGTAAAGGGTATGCTCGGGTAGAAGGGATTGATTTGAAGAAACATATGCCCCTATGGCAAGAATTGAAGCAATGAGAATGTTTCTAGCACTCTCATGCCATAAAAATTTTAAAGTGTATCAAATGGATGTCAAATCTACATTTTTTAATGGAAAAATAGAAGAAAAGGTTTATATTGAACAACCTGAAGGTTTTCTATTATCAGAAAAAATGAGACTATGTTTGCAAACTGAAAAAGGCACTTTATGGTCTCAAACAAGCTCCAAGGGCCTGGTTTTCAAGGCTGGACAGCTATTTAAAGCAACAAGGATTTAAGAGAGGAGCCACTGAAAGTAATCTCTACTTAAAAATCAAAGATGAAAATATGATCATTGTTGTTGTTTATGTAGATGACATCATATTTGGAAGCAATTTACAAATACTAAGTGTAAACTTTTCTTCTGAAATGAAGAAGGAATTCAAAATGTCAATGTTGGGTGAACTAACATTCTTCTTCGGGTTACAAGTTTACCAAATAGAAAAAGGAATCTTTATCTCTCAAACTAAGTACATTAAAGACATGCTTAAAAGATTTAAGATGGAAGACTCCAAACCGATTAGTACTCCTATGATCACAGGTTGTAAATTAAGTAAGGACGATGAGTCTCTAGAAGTGGATCATACCATGTATAGATCCATGATAGGAAGCCTGCTATATGTGACAGCTACAATACCAGATGTGATGCAAGCTGTAGGTTTGGTTTCTAGGTTCCAGTCAAGGCCCAAAGAAACCCATGTAACAGCAGTAAAAAGAATTTTCAAATATTTGATAGGTACTATGGAGTATGGGTTATGGTACCCAAAAATTCAAGACTTCATCTTAAAAGAATTTACTGGTGCAGATTGGGCAGGAAGTGTTGATGATCGAAAAAGTACCAGTGGAGCGGCAATCTTCCTAGGAAATTGTTTGGTTACATGGTTAAGTAAAAAACAATCTTCCATTTCACTCTCCACAGCAGAGGCCAAATATATTGTTGTTGCGTCATCTTGCACCCATGTCATTTGGATGAAGTAGACACTAGAAGACTTACTTGTGAAGTATGAGCACCCAATAATAATAAATTGTGATGATACCAATGCCATAAATATGTCAAAAAACTTGGTCATGCACTCCAGGACAAAACACATACCAATAAATTATCACTTCCTAAGAGAACAAGTATCCCAAAAAGTTGTCAAACTAGAGTATGTTGACACAAAAGAACATATTGTTGATATCTTTACCAAGCCACTATCCAAGGAAGCTTTTGAGCATCTTAGACGAAAGTTGGGAGTAATCTCCTTACAACAGTTAGAAGAGGAAGCGCAATGTCAGGGGAAGATATGATGATAGGGGGAGTTGTCAGAAGGAATCTTTTGTCATTGTTGTTAAAGGGGGAGAAAATTGACTAAAATAAAATGTTTCCATTAATGCCAAAGTAGGAGAATGTTTAAAATAAGTTGTAAATGGATGTCAAAGGAGTTCAGCAATGACAAAAACCATTGAACATGATGCAAGAGGCAGAGGATCAATGCAAGAGGCAAAAGATCAACAATGATCATGGATCAACGATTAAGATTGAATCCGCAAAGAGATCAACGGCTGCAGAGCGATCCACAATACTATAGCACGAATCCGCCTTTGATTGCAAATCAATGGTCATAATAGCATCCGCAAACGATCGACGAAAGAAAAAACGTGGAAGGCGGAAAGCAGAAGGAAAAAAAGAAAATATAAAGTAATATGGGTTCCACAACCCAGAGTCCGTCCTGCGGAATGCGGAAAGCGAAAAGCGGAAGGAAAAAAAGAAAATGTAAAGTAATATGGGTTTCCGCAACCTAGAGCCCGCCCTGCGGAATGCGAAAAAGAAAATATAAAGTAATATGGGTTTCCATAACTCGGAGTCTACCCTGCGGAATGCAAAAGACAAAAAGGAAAAATATAAAGGAATATGGGTTTTCGCAACCCGGAGTCCACCCTACAGAATACAAAAGGCGGAAAGGAAAATTCGGAAGAATTTCTGGTGAAGAATTATCATTGCAGAGAGGCAATTCTGGTAAAATTGCGTTGCAGAAAGGTATGACTGATAAAATTAAATAGAGCTAAAGAATTGTTAGAATGAAGAATTGAGTCTTCATGAAGAGGCACGATCTCGGAATGAAAAGGTGCAGTGGTGAAGAGATGCACTCACAGAAAACGTGTTAGAGGGTATTTATAGACAGAATAATGAGTGAGAGAAATTGTCTCTATGATACAGTTTAATGCAGTTGTAGTAGCTAGAGACCAAAGAAGAACCAGAGACAATAATCGGAGAGTAGATCTGAAGATCATATACTAGACATCAAAGGGCGGTAGGGTGGAGCTAAGGCGGGCATCAGGCCTACGGGGGGTTGTAGCCTCCTTCTAGCAGTAGCTGGTAAATAGTGTGTAGTAGCATCCTGTCAGTAGTAGCTAATAAAACTGGAGGTTGTAGCCTCCTTCTAGTAGATGCTGGTAAATAGGGTGTAATACCATCCTTGTATGTAGTAGCAAGCAAAAACTATTGTAATACAATTTTGCAGAAATAGAAAGTATTGGTGGTTTTCACAATTGGGTTCCACGATAAAATCTGTGTTTCTATATTTCTTGTTGATTTTGTGTGTTAATTGTTAAAAAGTGGTTTTTAGTTATAAAATTTATCAATATTGATTCCCCTTCTCAATATTGTCAGTGGTATATAAAATGTGAATTTTAATATTGAAAATGGAAATTTATATTACTATTTGTTTCCTAAACATTGATATTCTAAATAAGCATTGCAAATAAAACTTTCTATTACTATTTTATTTTTGCTCAAATAGGATTCTAATGACCATTAGAGTTTCCTTAATAGTATTTCATCCACATTTCATCAACACAACAAATTAGTAACGTACATGATTGTTAAGGAAAATGACTTAATTATTTGTTGAAATTGTATGTTGCCTTGTGTTAACCACGTGAAAATAAAAGTAGGTAACGATATACAAGTTTGAAAATGACTTGTTGACATTTGAATGAAATACACATATTGATTAACAATAGAACCAATAGTTGTTGAAAAAAATTAAATATACCAAAATTGCCTTTCTTTTCTTTCATGTATGCCAAAAAAGGTATGAAAAAAGTTTGTCTTTTTTCGTAACCCTAACATGGAGGGTGGTTGCAACAAGGTAATCTCTTCTATATATTTGTACTGTAAGGTAACAAATCACGATATAAGATCCTCGATAACTAACGTAACTTTTGTTCATGTCCCCTCACTTAAAAATTTATATAAATATCATTATTATCTTCCGAAGAGAAAGTTTTGTTTTATAGTTTTTCATCTTGGAAGTTTACTCTTATGACTTATTTGAACGGCTTGAGATTTATTTGAGAGATGGTGTTGGAGATAGTGGTATTTTATAACTATGGGATATAGTTTTACTTTTTTTTTAATTATTTGCACAAGGAGTTTTTTTTTTTTGGCAGGAGTTTTTGTTCATCAAGCGTATAGTATTATGATGTGTTTATAAAAGGATATTGGACTTTTTTTAATTATTTGGATTAGGAGTTTTTTTAATTATTTGGACCAGGAGTTTTTGTTCATCAAGCGTATAGTATTATGATGTGTTTATAAAAGGACATTAGACTTTTGATGGTATAGTTGTGTCATGTTATTCAATTTTGGTATTGGTATGAAGGATGAAAAGCTACTTAAAAAAATAGGTTTGTGGGTTTGTTTACAGTAATAAAGTTACAAGTTTTTTTTTAAGATTAAAGAAAATGAAAGCGAAATGTATCTTTGGACTCAACAAATACTGGGCACAGAGTAGATATAATTAAATATTAATTATATTTGTATCTTAGAATTTTTACATCAAATGATAATAAGAAAAACAAACGTTGTTTCTAAAAATTGTCAACCCTATAATTTATATTATATATTTGTCTTCTAGGAATACCATATGCTTGTCCTTTTGGACGTAGTTTATGAAGAGTGTATGATTATCCTTCTCAACCCTATATTTTATGTTATATGTGTGTCCTTCTATTATAACTTATAAAATATGTTTGTTCTTTTAGACAAGTAGAAGTGAATATAATTTGATATTGAGTTCATTAAGATAGTTTGGAATAACTAAAATTGAAGAGGAGTTTACAAGATTAATTTCAAATTCTTTCAAAATTAGTCAAAGTAGTTGTGCAAAGATAGTCTTCATATAGGAATTATGAGAGTAGTGAGTAAGAATATGATTATCATATTCTAAATACTGCTTTGCATCCTAGCTTATTTGTTCAACCATTTAATAGAAATGTATTTCAAATAGTATGTATCAGGGTGAAGGTTAAGGTTAGGGATATGGTATTTATTTTATTTATTGGTTACAAATATTTAGCAACACCAATGTACATCTTAATCTATTTTATTGCTAAATTTTGGAAAATAAATTAATAAAAATAAATGGTAAATTAAAAAAAAATCATGTTGAAGAATCTATGCTTTATCTAGAATGAGTTACCCTTTGTTTTTATTAGATTTTGATTCTATAATATTTGATAGGGAATGTAGATAGAAAAACCAGTGAATAAATTGCTAAAAAAAACAACCTAAGAAAAATTCAACTGAAAAATGAGTTGAAATGAAGTTGCATGGAAGTATTCATCATTGCGACTATTGTTGCCTCTGTTTAGGTGGATGCAGTGTAAGTGGGTCACGGCAAGTAGGGAAATAGTGTTTTCAATATTTTGTATATGCATGTCAGGTTGGGGGTGGTCATTAGTGCAAAGGTAATTCAAATATAACTTTTTTATTTATTTCTCTTACTATGGAACCATTAAGACATTGCATCCACAAAAGGTGACATATATGTCTTTGTCGGACCTCCAATCTNCACACACACACACACACACACACACACACACACACACACACATGCACGTACATGCATATCCGCACGCATACACACATGCATGCATGCACACACATAAGAAATAACCTGCAAGGCACTCTCTTGTTTGCTTATTTATGGTATTTGGTGGGTTGGGTATCATTCAATGTTTGAAGAACAAGCACCCTCCTTAATATAGAGTACTCACAAGACCATATTTCTCATGCAAGATAACAAGTGACCTTCAAAAACCTCCCAAAGAGATAGCTCTTATGGAGTCATGCAAGCCATGGAGTCATTTTAATGTTGAACATTAAGGTGAAAAGGGAGGTTGTGGTGTTGGGGTTGTATTATTTCTTTATAGTTATCAATATTACCTTCTTTCGGGTGCAGTTGGACAAGGTACCAATAATAAGGTAGAATTATTTGTTATTTGCATTCTATTGAGATATGAACATAACAAAGGGATCAAGAAGTTCCAAGTTCTGGGAGACTCAAAGTTGGTTATAAGTTGGTCCAATAATCAAATTAGCATTAGAAATATGGAATTCCCTTGGTTAAGTGGCGGAATATCAGAAAATCCAAAAGAAGCGAGGGGTGGGAGTTGAAAAAAATCTCTCTTTAATTTGGCACTCCCAACGAAAATACTTTGGAGGTTGGTTTACAACGATGGACTCTAGGTAAGAGTAAAGAAAACCAAATACGTAAGAGGGATGATGATGGAGGATTGGTTCATAGTGGAAATTGAATAGGTTCAAGGAGTGTATTTAGTCTATAAATCCATAGTTATTTCCTAATCCTTCCTCTATTTAGGTAAATGGGTATCATGGAAAATTGAAAATGGTAGCAGGGTAAGAATTGGAGACACTAGAAATTACAAGTTATCAAAAGCCTTGTTGGAATTGATCCACAGTAAAAAGAGTCCAAGAAACTAAAATGTATAGGGTTTCCTGGAGTAGTGGTAGAATGTATAGAGTTATCAACATGAAGTTATTTGAGATTAAGTCGATCAGAATTATAAGAATGAGAAGAATACTCATATTTCCAATATGTAGGACCATGGAAATATTCAACAGACATTTTTTGACAAATTATTCAAATATGACAAGTGTTTTGGTTGGCTTACTTCACTTGGGAAATTTGCTAGCACAATTACTAGGATATTTATATATGAAGCATTGAGTCTTTCATTGGAATTGTTTCAACTTTTAAACATTTATATCGAGAGGATTTCTAGTATCTTTCTTTAAAGGAATAATTACAAGAACATCTATAATACTTCTTCTTTCTCTATTTAAATTTTTGTGGAGGTTTTTGAAATACAAAGTCATAATTTGGGTACAAAGAATTGTAGATCTCAATAGGTTCCTTACAACCAAAATGTGTCACAGGGCATGCATCATATAGGAAGGTCCTAGTAGTATGAATTGGAGAATTGGGTCTGGATTCAAGCTTCAAAGGAATTTTTGGGCCATGTATCACATTCCATTTATACGAGGTAGGAGAACATTATTTGAATTTTTTATGCGCAATGCTCTCATATAAATGAACCTTCGAGTTGTATCTTCCTTCATGTCCTATAATTGGTCCTTCATTAGCCTCAGACGTTTCTACATCAAATTCTAGATTAACCATATTTAGTTTTGCATAAACTACTTGCACAATATCTTTAACCTTTTTCTCTCTAGGGTTGTAAAGTTAAATAGAATCAAGGCAATCAAGGAGATAAGTTTTTAAGTGCAATGTATTTTCCTTTTGAATGAGAGGGAGGAGAACCAGGAGGAGATCTTCTTGGAACAAGGGCATTTTTTGAAATATGTATAGATGGGTCTATACTAAAAAAAAATGGTTGTTCATGGACTATATGAATATCTATGTTCATGGACTATATGAATATCTATGTTCATGACCTATTCTAGTACTGAAATTTTTTCTTCTATCATTTTATGTTTATCTTGAGTTGCTTTCAATTGTTTAGGTATGTGTTGAAGAAATTCAATTTTATCTATCGAATGAGAATTTTATTCTTTAGGACTTAAAATGTCTCTAAAAACATCTTCAAGGTTTTTGGAGACTAATGTAGTTTGAAATTTTCCATAATTTTCCATTTTAGCTATTAAATAGAGATAAGATTCATCAACCTTTCTAAACTTAACAAATTCAAAGTTTGCAACTTATCCATTAGTAGTGATTTGGTGGAAGGAATAAGGTGGTAATGACCTTTTATCAAAGAAGCTTGTTTAATATGATCCTTATCATGGAAGTCTCGGGGATTTCAATTAATAGTAGGTATATTAGCATTTCCCTTTTCTGTCAACTTCTTTCTCAACCTTTCACAGTATTTACAATTGTCATATGTGTTGTGATGGAAAAGGCGTTGTTGGGTTTGGACTTTACATTGGATGTAGAAGTCTTGCATAGACTCAAAGAGGTATGTACATTAGCATCTAGTCTCATAGAATATAATCTAGTGAGGAATGAAAATAAAATTCTAGTTGAGGAAGTGTTTAAATATAATCTTCTCAGTAAGACTGGTTCTAGTATTTGGGAAGAAACACTCTAGTATTTCTCAACCAATTCATAGAGGTAGGCAATTTCAATGAAATAAATGATGATTGGTGTAACATTTCCAAGACCAACCACCATGATTTTAGTACAGGTTCAATTTGTAATCTTAATATTGAAAGTAGGAGTCAATGTATAAGTGGAAAATTGTAAACATATGGTAGTGTGTAAATGGACAACATGCAATGAATCTCCCATATTAAGTCCAATAAGGGTACATATGCTTGAAGGAGAGTGTAGATGTGAGGGTCTGTTAGGATGACATAATAACACAAAATAACAGAAGACCTTATATACCATTTGAAAATGGTGCTTCAAATCCACTTATCTAAAAATGTGGTATGTTGAAAATCTAGAACATAAGAGATACTTGCAACATTCAAGCCAAGACACTAACCAATGGATTTAAACCAAATTGAATTAATTCAATATGGGCATATCGAAAGCCATGATTGAGTCCATATTGGATGTATTCTTCTAATATTAGGGAGATCTAATAATATTTTTTACTCAAACTCGCAAGCTATTAGAGCTTCAATATCTATTTTTTCCATAGCATTGAAGGAAAAAAACCCATATCATATATTTTATGTGTATGGACCTTGGAAACTATCCAATTTGGGTTCAACTCAAACTCTTGGTGTGGAATTGTGTGATCGTATGTAAAAAAAAAAATATGGATTGGTGCAATTAGATGGAATTTTGGTTATGATACAATTTACAACTATCCTTGGTTTTCATCTGATACCATGAGCTATAAAGGAGCATTTTAAAAGTCTTCGGTCCTTGGTTTTCGTCATGTTATTTAGACACATCCTCGATTTGTATAACCTCATAATGGTTCCCACATCCAGTTAGTAGTCCAAAGAATCCATTTATAAATATTACATGGCTCTCCAGTGCCTCATGCATGGCATGTCAACCCTAGAATCATGTTTTAGGCCATAAATTTGATTTTATACCTAAACCATTGTTCTGGACATGCAACAAAAAATAAACCTTTTGCTTGAAGGTAAGGGTTCTATTTATGTTTTCTTTTGTGTCTTTGACATTCCAATTTCCTAACTAATCAATATCCTAGGTGTCT
The DNA here is from genome assembly GCA_001517045.1 of Pseudotsuga menziesii. Classification (NCBI taxonomy): domain Eukaryota; kingdom Viridiplantae; phylum Streptophyta; class Pinopsida; order Pinales; family Pinaceae; genus Pseudotsuga; species Pseudotsuga menziesii. The sequence continues at coordinate 598,852 of LPNX010198874.1, read as the reverse complement.
CTTTAGCTACTCTAGATGACTCTTGAACTTCATGTTCTTAAATAATTAAACAAATTCTTATTCAAGCTTCAAAATAAATTTGACAACATTAGGTTGTTGATTTCCCAAAAAAATTATGGTTAAGGGGCATGGAAACATTCAACAAAATTACTAAGATGAGAAAATGTTTGCTTGAATGGTTTGTCCTTTGTAACTAACACTTCCCTCCTTGGAATTCACCTTATCTAATATAGATTCAAATTTGAATATTCTTATAACTAAGTTAGAGATTACATTTTTAATCAACTCTGGTTGCTTTGTGGGACTCACGATATATTTGAGAATAGAATATTTATCAATAATATGGATGGTTTATGTCGTAGTCTTCTTTAGTTGAATGCATTGGTCCATTTTTTTCTTGAAAATATTATAATAAAATAATCTCTCTTTCTAGACACGGCTGAGGATGCGCGGTCATGTTTATAAACACCTACATATCTAACAAGATATGACAAAGGGCAAGTATTATGTTCACCATTTCTACTTGTGTGCTTTGTACAATGGATTCTTCTAAAGCAAATTGACTCTAAAATTATATTGAATCAAATTTATTCCGTCAAAATTTCAAATAGAATTTTTGAACATTGTTCTTTCCACATGGGACTTTATTCCATCAAAATTCCTTTGACAAATACCCACCAATTTTATTATCAATAGTTGCAATGTATTTTTGTCATGGAATCTTAAAAGGCACAAATATAAGTACGATCCATAGAATATTCAATGATTGAATTGAATAAGGTGTTTTCTAGTGATATATCCACTTCAATGTAATATTATGTGTTACTTGATATCATGCTTTAGCACTAATTTCTTCTTTGAGGTTGGAGATTTCCTAATATTTGTTTTCCATGCATTTCTTGCAATTTTACATTGCTCATTTTGGTGAATGCAACCTAGGAGGCACCTCTGGTGAGTGGGTGGATATCTTTGGAATTAATAAAAAAAAATTACATATCAAGTACATCTATATTCACATCTTTTCATGTCAACCTCTTATTACTTTGAATTTTGACATCAAACAAGAATGATTCATACTACTTCTTAGTTTCCTCTTCTCTGAGTAGTTGATTACTCAAGTATTCAATTAACTAGAGTCTCATGTATAAATCATGCCACCTTCTTCCATATATTTTCCAATATTACTATCTTCCTCTACTGCCAAACTACTTATTTTTTCTCCTAGTTTAAATATTTTACCTTCCTGATGTTGCAATTTGTATAGACTTAGTTGCCTGTGTTCTCTAGTTGTAATAATCAAATACAATAATGCCACTTGGCCATGCATTATCTTGTTTGATACCTTATTGTACATCCTTTGAAATAGTGATCCCTCTTGGTTTTGTAAGGATTTTGTGTTAATGGTGTAAAACTTTGATCACTTTAGTGAATTTTTAATATCCTAGATGCACTAATTGGGACCACCAGTGTATATTATTACCCTTTATTTCATCCACAACCAGTTGATCCATGTCCCTTCTGAATATTTATTCCTCTTTGGCATGTTGATGATAAAAAATCCCCATATGAGTGTTAATCTCTTAACATGTGGAGAGGGTCATGTAGTTTAAATGGTTATTAAAATAAGTGATACAGATATAATTGTAGAGTTATATATTTAGCATGATTGAATTCCATTAACTCATAAGAATTAATACATATAGGAAAATAGGACCACAATTTATTTCCTTATTTCTTTAGAGACCTGATTTCCCCATGTAGAGTGGTCTGGGAAGCTATCTCATGGATAACCAACCTAGTCGGCACAAACTTATGTAGCTCTTAAGGAGACTCGGTACACCTGCATACCGTCCTAATGTAACCACCTCTTTCTTCTATGTACAAATCTCCAATATGCTTTCTCACCATAATGGAATATTATGTGATCAACCATAGATAATTCTCATGGTTCATTATTTGATATAGCATTGACAATAATTTAACGCAGATAAGATCATATTATTTCATATTTTGATCTCCATAGATTTGATATACTTTGGGTAACGGAACATTGTTCTAGGAATTTTCTATGGTTTGGATTGTTTTAATATTAAAATATTTAATTATGTTTTTGTTGTCATTCCAATTGTTTGGAGAGGTTGTACTTTCCCTTGTTGTTACTTCTCAACCCACGTGATATTATTATTGTAAAATATATTGGTTGGAGAGGTTGTTATGTCCATCATTGCATACTCTAATATTGTTCCCTTATTGCAAGTTTCAAATCGACACCCTCACTATTAGTGATAAACTCATGCCCTCACTGATACTATAAAACATGTGTCCTCATCATTATAGTTAAAATTACACCCTCGTTTCTAGTGTTATACATGTGCCCTCACTGTTAGTGCTAAAACCACACCCTCATATTTAATGTCAACCCCACATCCTCATTGTTACTACTAAACACATGCCCTAACAGTTACTATCAAACATGTGTCTCTCTATTCCAATTAAACTTCCATGCTAATGCTATGTATAATTTGGATTTGGCGATTTTTTCGATTGTTAGATGGATCATGCTTTAGTTTTAATATGAGGCTAGCTTCATTGTTCTATATAACTAGGATCTGGTGATTTTGTGGAAGGATGGACATAAAAGTATTGGATTTTAATAGCATGTACTTATTTATACACATTATAGTTGTTCATTTCATGTGAGAATCATGAGTTTTGGTAATTGTTGAAATTATACTATAATGATATGGGTTTCGATGATTTGTAAAGATATCATAAAGATATGGGTTTCTATGGTATAATTTATGGTAGTTTCTAGGTTTCTAGGTTTTGTAGGGTTTCATTAATTTATTAATTTTTTGTTTATTTTTCTATTGATTTGAACAAAGGAGACCTACATGAAACCCTCTAAAACACCTATAATTTCATCAAAGAGAGGTTAAGGGTTGAAATTTATTAGTGTGTACTCCATCTTGAGTCCTATTTCAGTTAAAAAAAAAGAGATCATTCAATACTTTTTTTATCAAAAACCCCAAATTCAACTACAAGAGTTAATATTAACTTGAGAGACATTGCTTTCAAACTTGTTTGTTGGATCATTGACTAGTGTCAAGATAATCCCAAAATGTATTCCTTCTTAGGATTTAACTAGCATCATTAAATAATACACAAGAGAACAAAATTCTACATAGCAACACATTTAAGATAGACAGGCCATATTTACGTGGAAAACCCAAAACCGAGAAAAACCACCATAATAGATCTATTATATCCCTTGACCTAAACCGGGATAGACACCACTCACCTCCATACCACTTTACAATGGAGCCTCATCAAGCCTTATAAAGTATTCCTTATATGCAATACCATGGAAAATACCATGGGCTCAAAACCATGTGGTAGACCTAAACCACCTTGACTCATTACCGAGTCAAGGTTATCCCTAACAATCCCCCATTTAAAATTGACTTGCAGTAATAACCAACCCCCCTCAAAGTTTTACAGAGGAATATCACATACACCCCCCTGTCACCTAGGTCTATCTCCTGACTTTACCAATGAGTTATCAAGGGTATGCATGCCTTACCAGGTATTACAGCCATATGCCCATTTACATGCAAACTGCTCCATTAATTTTTTCATGTGTCTTCATGGTTACTATACCATCACCATTTGTTTCTGTTAGGATTATTAACTCTCCCTTGTCCAATTTGTTCATATGTCTAAATCAGGAGTCATGTCTAAATCGGGAGTCCATCCAGTCTATTTTTAGTCACTAGCACCATTGGGTCCACTTGGACTAATTGGGGCACATGTTCCAATTACTAAAGTGTGGGGAACACTAATTGAGGCCTACTTCCACTAATTGCACTTGCATGCATTAGTTTAGGAGCCTCCTAGATAAATTCCTACAATTTAGGAGCCACTGGGAGTGTCGATACCAACCTTCATCAGTTGAGTTCAGTTAGTGACTAGTCAAGCTGAGTTCGGAGTTAGTTACATTCAGTTCTAGTCCTCTACATTCAGTTAGAGCTAGGTTTGCATGGCTGCATGCAGGAGAGGTGCACTTCTCACCTACCACAGTCAATTAGCCTCAGTCAACACTGAAGTAGACACTTGAGTTGTGTTTTAAAACTCTGTTGAACTTCGGTAATGGTTTAGACAAGGTCAGTTAACTATTGAGTCCTCTGATAATGATTTAGACAAGGTCTTAGTTACCTACAGTCAAGTAGAGTCTAATCAATTCAAATTTCCTCATGTGGATTCGAATTGCATGTGGCAATTTAAGCCATTGTACTTCATTGTAATTATTATCTAATTACTCTTTGATTAATGAAAAGCATTCACAATTGCAAGCCATTTTTGCACTGTTTCAATCTTCAATAGCTGAGTAAATTGTGTGATCTATCATGTGAGTTGTGTGTTTGTCCACAGATCTATGTGCTCAATTTAATAGTTTCTTCATCCTCTCTCTTTCCATGCTCGCTTTCTGCCATGCTCCTTTTGTAATTGCATCCAACCTTGTCATTGACATCCATATACCAGATTACATGGGTCCTCAACCATTGTAGCCACCAGTTATCTAGGAATTCTCTTCACATACATGGTTCATCAATCTTGGTTCCAAAACTAAGATTAAACCATCTCACATTCCTTCTGCAATCAAATACTCAACCTCTATTATTCGCATCAAACTAGGCTACAAGTACAGCTTCCACCCTCATACCTACCCAATGGTTAATTCCACAGTTGATGCAACATCCCTTCTATACACATAAGAGGGATACCTTGTGCTTCTATAACCTAGGGAAATTACATTCTAACCAGGACCCCAAAAATACTATTAGGGTCTCGAGTACCACCAAACATGACCCTACAATTAATTCAAAAAACCAGGTACAACACAACGAGCACAACTATATGCCAATCCACGACTCTAATACCAGTTCTTAGGATTTAACTTGCATCATTAAACAATACATGAGAGAACCAAATTTTACATAGCAACACATTTAAGGTAGACACACCATATTTATGTGGAAAACCCAAAACCAGGAAAAACCACCGTAATAGATCTATTATCTCCCTTGACCTAAACTGGCCAAGCTGGGCCAAGTTATCTAGACACCACTCTCCTCCAGGCCACTTCACAAGGGATCCTCCTCAAGCCTTATAAAGAATTCCTTACATGCAACACCATGGTACAATACCATGGGCCACCAAATACCATGGGCCCAAAAACATGTGCTAGACCTAAACCACCTTTGACACACTCCCAAGTCAGGGTTAACCCTAACATTCCTCTTTCATTATTTTATAGCTATATGAAAACAACAAGTACACTAGATTGATTTTCTAAACTAAAGATCTATTATCAATATTTTATTCTTCATTTTCTTTTCAATCCATGTGCTCAGTTGGAAAATCAATTCTAATAAATTCATTATCAAGGTGATATTTACACAGGATAAAATGGTATAATAAACCATCTTTTAGTGAGATAATAGTTGCAATATAAAAAATAAGTTGAATACATATTTTGGAAGGATGACGTAGAACAAAATCGCATTCAATGCTCTTCCAACACCTCAATATCAGGATGATGAAAACATAAAACATTTTAAACCCTAATTCATATTCCTTCAAGACCCTCTATCTAATGATTTCCTTGATATATTAAAGTTCTTGATTATTATGATTTTTTTTGTTTTTTAGATCATACAAGATTATATAGAAAGGTTTTAATATTTTTCATGTTTTGGAATTTGTTTTCCATGACATATTGATTATGATTTTGTTAAGAGTTATAAAGTCTCGTTTTGAGTAGTAGGAGAAGTTTTGAATTGAATTGAATTCAAGAAAACCTCTTTCTGAGACTTAAGAACATTAGTTTTTTCCCACCTCTTCATCATATGTGTTATTCTTTTGATATGATATTTCCTTCAAACTCTTGCATTCTAAATTCCCCCTCCTGGATATGAAATGGTTTCCATGTCTTAATGATTAGATATCTAAGCTAAAGGTGTAAAATCCAGGTATCATTGAATTTTAGAGGGATAGTTGGTTTTTTCATCCTCCATTTTTAATAAAATTTGAATATGGTATGAAAATCCCCTTGATCCTACCCAAGATCTCATTCTCAAGTTTTCATTTAAAAAACATTATATATGTATTTGTAGCATTTCATGCATTGAAGATTTAAATTTTGGTGTAAAGGTAGGATTATAGATTTTTAAAATGGTAATATTGAAACATGGATATAAGTATATTTGATTTCCACAATAATACATTTAATTGATTATTCATGCCAATATCAAGCTCGGTGTCATCTATTCACTTAGATTTAGGCATGAAGATATCTAAATCCAACTTATTTGGGTTGTTGGATGCATTATAAAAATTTCATGCAAATGTGTAGTTGGTTACAGTAGATAGGTCTAAAATGTTACAAACATTATCAGAATCTTTTCTAGCATTGGAATCTAACTTAAAATGAAATTATTCTAAGGTTGCACAACATCATAGTGATATTACCACCATACAATGAGGTTTCATAATGTGAAAAGAAACGTTTATCAATTAATATTTTATTGTCTCCAAGATATTCTTCTCGTCGAGTGATATACCAAGGAAAGGTCGGCCAACCCTTTTGCCAACATAGAATTCTCATGCAGGGGAGGCATGGAGAAGGTTCAGTTGACCCCTCCTCAACTAAAGTTTTTGAATAATGGGGATCCTTGGGAAGGGTCAATACACCCTTCCTCCAACATACTATTCTCATGGATGGGGATAATAGATATTGCTCAATTGATCCTTCCTCAATGATTGTATTATGAATGTGAGGTATCCAATAGAAGTGTTGACAAACCCTTCTTTAAGCATAGTATTCTCATGGATAGGGAGTTGGGAGAAGGGTTTGCATACCATTCCTCATAGACGGTATCCACGTCAAGAGGTATCTATTGAACGGTTCATCCAATTGTTCCTCGTGAATATTTTCACACAAGGGGGATTTCAAGGAATGGTCAGTAGAAATTTCCTCTGGTATAGAATTCTCATGGAGAGGGATCATAAAGAAGGATCAATCGACTCTTCCTCAATAATATTTATTGTGCAAGATGGACCCTAGGGAAACGTTGAAGGAAACTTCCACCAACATTGAATTCTCATGGAGAGGGATCATCAAGAAGGATCAGTTGAACCTTGGTCCAATATATAATTCTCATGGAGAGGGGTCACGAATAAGTGTTAATCAATACTCCCTTGATGATTTTATTCTTTTGTGGGGTATAGAATGGAAGCGTCAGTCAACCCTTCTTTAGGCATAGCATTCTCATGGAGGGTGAATATGGAAAAGGTCATCTCACCCTTCTTAAATTTTTGTATTCATGTCAAGGAGTATCCACTGGAAGGGTCAACTAACCCTCCCTCTAGAAACATTTCTACATTAGGGGATCTCATGAAAGGATTAGTATACCATTCCTATATAAATGTTTATAAGGAAAGGGTATAATCTCTTCTTTATATAAGGCAATACATCTCATCCAACCCTTCCTCCAACAAAAAAACATTGTCGAGGAGGTGCATGGGAAAGGGTTGGTTAACCATTCCTCCACCTTAGTATTCTCATAGAGTGTGAGGATAAAGAATGGTCATCCTAACCTACCTCTAATGGAATTTTTTTCATGTGGTATCTGGTGCAATGTTCTTCCAACCCTTCCTCAATCATAGTTGTTGTGTAGAGGCGGATCCCAGGGAAGGTTTGTTTGATCCTTCCTCAAGAATAGTAATCTCACATACAAGAACCTCAATAAGAATCAATTTACCCTTCCTCCTAAGTAGGTGCATAAGCTAGGGTCATATGAGTCTTATTCCAACATAGTATCCTCAAAGATGATGAGGACAAAGAAGGGTCAGTCAAACTTTCCTCAATAATAGTATTCACACCATGGGGTATATAATGGAAGGGTCATCCAACCATTCCTAGGGAATATTATTCACATAAAGGGGGGTCCCAGGAATAAGTTGATCAACCCTTACTCAAGCACAATTATTCCATCTAGATGAACCTTAAGAATCATTTGTTGAAACATCCTCCAACATAGTATTTTCATTAAGGAGATGGACAATCAATGGTCGACTAACTCTTTTTCCAACATAGTATCCCCATAGACATGGAGCACAAAGGAGGGTTTTATGACCCTTTTACTCACTAATGGTATTCAAATCGATGGCTATTTATTGGAATGGTAGATCAACCTTTCCACAAGCATAGTTTCAATGTAAATGGGGATCCTAGGGAATGATCAGTTGACCCCTCTATAAGCATAGGAATATCATATATGGGAACCCAATCAAGGAAAAATTAACAATTCCTCAAACATGGTATTTTATTCAATAATATGCATGAGGAAAGATCAATTGACCCTTCCTCCCCTATAGTATGTCTCTCAATGAGTTTCACTAGGAAGGGTCATTCAACCTTTCCTCTAGCTAGTATTCTCATACAGGGGGAGAATAGAGAAGGATAAGTAAACCCTTCCTCTATAATGGTATTCATTTCATGAGGTATCCAATGGATGTTTTAGTTGACCCTACCTCAAAAAACATTTTCATGTGAAGGGGGTCTTGGGGAAGGACTAGTCGACCCTTCATTCAGCATAGTATTCTCATGGTAGGGGAACAGGGAAGCATCATTCGATCATGTGTTAAGGATGGTATGTGTATCACAATATAACAAAATTAAGGGTTATTAAACCATTACTCAAGCCTAGTTTCCATGTAGCATGATATCCTAAGGAGGGGTTGACCAACCCTTCCTCGAACAAATAAATCTTATCTCCATGAGCATAAAGAATGATTGGTTGACCCTTTCTCCAACATAGTATTCTTGTAATTGGGGAGCATGGAGAAGGATCATTTCACCCTTACTCAACGATAGTATTCACATCATGAAGGTATGACTAACCTTTCTTTAAGCATAGTTTATGTGTAGAGTGGGATCTCGTAGAAGGGTCGGTCAACCTTTGATACGATACAGTAATATTTTATAGGGAACCTAGAGAAGGATCACTTAATACTTCCTCAAGCATAGATATATAATATAAGAAAATTTGAAGAAGGATTAACCATCCCTCTCTCCAAAACAGTATTACCACTAAGGAAGCACTTGGGGAAGGGTTGTTCGACGCTTCCTTCATCATAGTATTCCCATGGATATGGATCATGGTGAATATTTATCAACGCTTCTTCAAGGATGGTATTCACATGCAGGGGAATCATATGGAAGCGTCATCCATCCCCTCCTCAAGAATATATTTGGCATAGAGGGTATCATAGGTAAGTGTCAGTCAACCCTTCATCCAAAATAGTATTGTTGTGAAGGGGGGGCATGGAGAAGGAACAACTAACCCTTCCTTAAGGATGGTATTCAAATTTTGATGTATTCAATGGAATAGTCCAACCCTTCCTAAAGTATGATACTCATGTAGAGACAGACACTAGGGAAGGGTTTACCAACCCTCCCACCAGCATTGCAATCCCATATAGGAGATCCCAGAGAGATATTGGGTTCCTTCTTATAACATAGTATTTTCATGTATGGGGTGCACAACAAAACGATTTTCGAGCATCATATTCTCATTTATCATATCACATGAAAGGGACACATTGGGATGATATTTTTCGTAATCAAATTCCTAGATCCTTGAGTGTAGTACTTACATCATGGTGGATCACTGGCAACGGTCGGTCAACCATTTTTAGGCATTGTATTCTCATTGAAAGCGAGCCATGGGAAGGTAATCTAACCCTTCATAGGGAATTATATTGATGTCATGTAGGATCCCAATGAAGGATTGGTTGACCCTTACCAAAACATAGTATTCGCATTGATGTGGAGCCTAAGAAAGATTTGGCCAACCCTTTCTCGATCATACTATTTTCATCATGGGAGACATGGTCACAGGCAAGTGTCAATTGAAACTTCATTTGGCATAGTATTATCATATCATGTGAGCCCAGGTAAGGGGAATTAAACCCTCACTTGTGCATAGAATTCACGTCATTGAGGATACCATGAAAGGATCAAACAACCATTTACTAAGCACAACAATTGCACTAAGGTGGAACCTGAAGAACAATTTACTAACACTTCCTCAATCATAAGTTTTTTGTGGAAGCATAGGGAGGGGTTGGTTGACTCTTTTTACAGCATAAATATATTGTAAGATGAGATCAAAGGAAAAGTTATATCCAACACTTAATCAAACAATTAGATCTTTGAATCTCCCTAGAACAAGAGTAGGTAAGACATCACATAATATATAAGATTATTGTAGCTTCAAAATAATATCAAATCCTTTCGATACTTAGTTATTTCAAGGATTTTGACAAGAATAACACATGTACAACCCTTTTCATAGAAGTTATACTTTAGATATTATGCTTATCTTGAAAGTGTATTTAAATCAATTTATTGTGTTTTAAAACTTTATATCATTTCATTAAAGTTATATAAGTTATATATGAAATATTATGCTTATGTTGAAAATGCTCTTATACCAATTTATCTTGTTTGAAAAGATTAACACTATCTTTTATCAATTATGTTTATCTTGAAAATGACTCTATATTAATGTATTACATTTTGATTTTTTTCATATGATAATATTTTTATAGCACCAATTTATTCTCCATATGACACAACAATTTGTTAAAAATATTATATATATATGGGGACAATGGCGACCGAGGGTTTGATGGGTCGCTCCTCTACGACTCCTGCAACACCATGGTGATGACCCTCTCTTGCTTGGCGCCTGTTGTAGGGTTCTTCGTGATAGTGTCAGGGCTCATGAGTTGTAGCTCCTTTATAGCGACAGCATTATTTACTCTTTCTTCTATTGTAAGGGTCTGTTCTAGTAGCTGTGTCAGTGTTGTCACCCTAGCGCCCTGTTTCTCTCTGTCAACTGTCTTCCTTATTCTTGTAGGGTTTTACGCTCTGGGTTTTCTCCCTATTTGGGGTTATATTGCTTCGGTTGGTGGGTACCGGTTTGCGGCCTTTCTTGGAGTCCCTCCCCTTCACTAGGGGACTAGTACCAACCAAGACTAAAAAAAGTGGGAAGGAATCGCTTATGCCACTGCCTCCGGTTGACGTCGTTTTTTTCCCACCACCCCTCCATGGGGTTTCTACCCAGTTTTGTCGAAGTTTCGAGTCGGGTACAGGGTTGACTTGTGGATTTTTGGTTGATTGTGTCGCCTATCCAGGGCTATGATTTCACCATCTTTGCTGTCGGGCCTCTGTAGCTGTTGACATTGGTCTCACACGGTCCCTCTTTTGTTTGGACCTTGGGTATATTTTATTCACGGCTTCAGTCGGGGTTTGTTTTGGCTTATGATATCTGTCCTTTGGTTCTTGGTGTTAGTTCCTGTGTTGTTTGGACCGGGGTTTGGTTCCTTTCTACTGGGTAACTAGGGTTAACTCCCTTGGTAACTAGTCTCTTGGGGTTGACTCTACGGGATCTTACTATGGCAGAGAATGGTGCATAGACTCGATTCCGTCGGAAACAGAAAACCAAATGTGTCAAGGCAACGGAGGGTCGTTATAGATACGTCCTGAGACATGATATATTCATGGAACGAGTTACGTCTCTGTGCTCACGAGCCCTGGTGGGCCATTTGGAGTATTGCAGGATGAACAAGGCGTCTTGGGTCTCTTGGGCCTTAAAGAATTGGAAGCCACTTTTTGAATATATCCCGACAATCAGTCTTTTGTCTAATGGATGGATAGTTTTCGTATTTCTCGATGCTGAACACTGCTCCAGGGTCTTGGAAGGCATTTGGCGTGTTGGAAAGGGATCACTGGGGCTTGGACGTTGGCACTCCAATTTCGACCCACTGAAAGAGAGAATTACCAAACGCCATTTGTGGGTTTTATTACCACATCTTCCATTTCCTCTGTGGAGCAAATCCATTCTGGAAGGAATCAGGAATACCATTGGGAGGTTCGTTTCGGTGGAAGACGACTTTCTTCAGGTTTATGATAAGAGGATAGCAAAAATACTTGTCGAAATGGATATATCCCGTGGACTGCCTGCGGAAGTAGAGCTACTGTGCAATGAGCGCCTTCTGATCCAGCGGCTCGATTACCTTCACGTACCTTTTCGCTGTAGCTGCTATCGCACAGTTGGTCATCTGAGGAATTCTTTCCCCCATAGGTTCTCAAGTGGAAGTAACTCGGATCTGGGTGATCTTCCAACACCTTCACCTTCGGCCTGTCTCTCGGAGGGACATCGCACTCCACCAGGTATTTTTAATGAGTCTACTCCTCTCAATGAATTTATTCCAGATTCTTTTATTGAGGCAGTTGACAATCTGATTATGACTCATAAAAGTTCTCTTGTCCCTCTGTCATCCTCCAAAACTGTTCAAGGTTCTCATTCCCAGGTAACCCCGACGGGTTTGACCTCTTATGACTTGTCAGGTTCTCCTGTTTCCTTACCTTTAGCAATGGAAGCCCCCTCAATAAATTGTGAGAGTCACCTTTCGGCTTCTCTTGCTCTTGACTCGCTGGTGGATTTTCCCCCTCTTTCATCTTGCACTCCTCCTTTAGGCTTGGTTACCCCCCTGTCATACCCTCGGCTCAACCTTCTGACCAGGCTTCCCCAATTCCTAGCCCCACCTCCTCCCCATATTTCTCTGATCCCTCTCTCAAGAGATCCCTATCCATTTTCACCGCCTCCTACCCTACCTCACCTACCACCCTTCACCTCAATTCCATCAGGTTTGCTAATGTAACTGTCAGGAAGCCTCCCAAAGGGAAAAGGGACTCAAGAGTCAACCTCTCCTCGGCCTCTCCACCGTACATTCCTCTCTTTGTTCGTATAAAGGAAGCAGCCAGGGGCAACTCATCCAAGGGAATTAGAGTGATGTCTCCCCCTTTGGATAAGTCTTGATGATAATCCTCTCCCTAAACATCCGTGGTCTGGCAGGCAGGATCAAATCACTCAACCTCTGTGCTCTTTTTAAATCTCTGAACCCTGACTTTATCCTACTGCAGGAAAAAATGTGTAGTGAGTCCCCGGCTCTGTTCGCTTTCTCGAAACTACTCCCCTCCTGGGAATTCTGTGCTATCAGTGCTCGTGGGCTTTCGGGGGGTCTTCTCTCTGCTTGGAACCCGTTGAAGGCTAAATGTAGGGCTTTTCATACTTGTGCGGGTATTTTACTTCAAGCCTCCATATGAGGATTTCCTGACCCTATCCATATTCTAAATGTTTACGGCCCTTATAGGGATAGAGATCCTTTTTGGGAAAATTTCCTCCGAGGTGGTTTACTAAACCTTCCACATCTGGTTTTAGCTGGAGACCTTAACCTCACTCTTCATCCTTCGGAGATCTGGGGCTGTAAGGCCAATCTGGACCCACTTTCTGATCATTTCCTTGCCCTTTTTTAGACTTCCAAACTTGTGGATGTGGCTCCCCCTACGATTGGTCCTACCTGACGCAATGGTCGTACTGGGGAGGAGGGCATTTGTAAACGCCTTGACCGTTTTCTTATCTCCAAAGCTCTGCTTCCCTCCTTAGGAGCCTATAGGACCTGGATTAAATGCTTAAATCTTTCGAACCATTTCCCTATCTGCCTCGAATGGAGTTCTCAGGACCCTTTGATTACCCCTTTAAATTTAACCGCTCGTGGCTAGAAGATTCTGAGTTCATTGATTGGTTTCTCCGCTGGTGATCCCTCTCTTCTGATTTTGACAATATCACAGGTATTGAGGATCTCTGTCATACCCTGCGTAATCTTAAGTCTGCAACTAAGAGTTGTATTAAGGTAAAAACTGCAAGCATTGACTCTGTTTCCTTTACCCTTGAACGTGCCATTGAATCGATCCTAGCAGGTGGTATTCTCACTAGGGAGCAAACTGCCCACTTGCCTCACCTTAGTGCTGAAAGGCAAAGGATCTTGGAACATTTTCAGCTTACTTGACAACTGAAAATTCGCACAAAGTGGGCTCTTCAGGGTGACTCAAACACTAAATTTTTTCATGCTATTGCCTCGGGAAGGAGATTGCAAAACATGATCTGGTCGCTCGAAGATTCTGATGGTAATCTCATTGAAGAAGAGGCCACCTTAAAAGAGTCTGGAAATACTTTGAGACCATTTTCAAGGATGATGGGTCTACTTGTCTTGAACACCAACTTAAAGTGATCTCACTCTTCCCCAGAATGATCCCCTCAAATCATTCGTCGCTCCTGTCTTTCCCAGTCAAATTGAAGGAGATTGAACTCTCTCTAAAGTCTTTCAAAAAAGACCGTAGCCCAGGCCCAGATGGGTGGCCGGTGGAGTTCTACCTGCACTTTTTTGATATTCTGGGCCTTCTTCTACTTAAAACCGTGGACATGACTAGGATTTCTGGCTTTATTCCCCCTTCCTTGAACTCAACATTCCTTGCACTTATCCCAAAGAAGGACAAGCCTCGAACCTTTGCTGACTTTAGGCCCATCTCTCTATGTAACCTTCTCTACAAGCTCATTGCCAAAGTCATAGCAGGTAGATTAAAGCCCTTTCTGGATCTAGGTATTTCTCAAGAACAATTCGGGTTTCTCAAAGATCGTCAAATCTCTGAGCCTATAGGAATTGTTCAGGAAGTTCTTCACTCTGTTAAAACTAAGAACCTCTGTGCCTTTATTCTCAAGCTGGATCTTACTAAGGCATTTGATCATGTAGGTTGGACTTATGTCAGACTGATTCTGATTCAAATTGGTGTTCCCCTCCTTACTGTTAATTGGATTATGGGCTGCATATCCACTACAAATTTTGTGGTCTTGGTCAATGGGACTCCTTCTAATTTTTTCACTGCTACTAGAGGTATACGGCAAGGTTGTCCTTTATCCCCTCTTCTCTTTATCCTTGTCATTGAGGGTCTCAGTATTCTCATTAAGGATGCCAGATCAAATGGTCTCATTCGGGGCATTCAACTCTCTCCCTCCCTAGCTCTTTCCCACCTCCTCTTTGTGGACGATGTAATTCTCTTGGGCTCAGGGACTCTTCAGGACTGGTCTGCTTTCGAGGTTATCTTTGAAACCTTTTGTAAAGCCTCAAGCATGAGGATCAATTTTGATAAGTCTTGTTTCCTCTGCTATAATCTTAATACTGACTGTCTAAATGATTTTAAGGGAATCTTGCCTTATAGGATGCTGCCGATTCAATCTGGACTAAATTATCTGGGTTACCTCCTGAAACCGCTTGGGTATAGAGTGAATGATTGGCATTGGTTGTTACAAAAGTTTGAAAAGAGGATTAATCACTGGACCTTCAAGTATCTTTCTCTTGGGGGGAGACTAATCCTTGTCCAATCTGTTCTGTCTAGTATACCTGTGTATTGGATGGGTCTTGCTCCTCTCCCAGCCTCTATTCTTCAGAAGCTCAAATGCATCATGTTTAACTTCTTATGGGGAACCTCTGACAAAAACTGCAAATATCATCTAGCTAACTGGAGGGATCTTTCATGGCCCAAATAACTTGGGGGTTGGGGCATTAAAAATCTCCCATGGTTCAGTTTAGCTCTGCGCCTTAATACATTTTGGAGAACCCTCCACTCCAAGGGTTTATGGTTTCAAGTTCTTCAAACTAAATATATGAAAGGACTGAAAGTGGTAGAATGGCTCAGATGTAAACAGTTCAGCTCTCGCAATGTATCTGTTATGTGGAGAGGCTTCCTGCAGGCTCTCCCCTGGATGGGTATCCATTTGGCTTGGCAGGTTGGAAGTGGTGAAAACATCCTGCTAGGGATTGACCCGATCGTGGGATCTCACTCTCCCTTCATTCTCCCTGAAGAGTTGAGATCATACATGGAAGATTTAAATATAAGTACGCTCTCTCAGGCTCATAATTCCCTTCCAAATGCTCAGTGTTATTGGTTCACAGCCGAGGACCTTGATCTCGGAGGCCCATTTAAAACTACTTGGAATGCCTATATTGAGGGTCTTACTGGAGCTGGTATTCGTCTCACTAATAGTCCTGATAAACTAGCATGGATTTACAATAAAAATTCTAGCTCCATGACTGCCAGGATTGCCTACGATTGCATTGCTCGTTCCTCTTTACACTCGGTTACTGTTCCTTTCGACTCCCATCTGTGGTTTAAGGCTCTTCCACTTAAAATATCGTGTTTTATTTGGCTAGCTCTCTGGAACATGATTCTTACATGGGAAAACCTACAGAGAAGAGGTTTTTCGGGCCCAAGCATATGTACTCTTTGCTGCTCGAACGAGGAGACTGTCGAGCACTTATTCTCCTTATGCTCGGTCTGGAAAACTGTGGCTGAATATGTCAGTGATTACTTTAATATCCCAGCTTGTACTCCGGGTGTTCCTATCGGTGACATGTTAAATGGGTGGTATGGTAATATATCAAGGAGCTCGCACCTCTTCCTGCTCCCTTTCTACATGATGTGGATATTCTGGAAAGTGCGCAATCTGGCTATTTTCGAAGGGAAAAAAAGAAACATTCACAGTATTATTCAGCAAATTATCGCTACTTTTCATGCTCCCCCCCCTGGGACTGTCACTAAAAAAGGTCGAATCAGAAAACATGGGAAACCTCCCACCAAGGTTTTTCCCTGCGGTTTTATAGATGGTGCTTCAAATTGTATGAATACTGGAGTAGACTACTGCATTTTTCTCAATGATTCCCACTACATGGAGTTCTCGCTGGGGGTCAGATATGGCACTAACACCAAAGTGAAATTGCTCAGCTTATGGTCTCTTCTGCTCTCCTCCCATATGATGTGGATCCCCCTATCCCATGTGTATGGTGATTCTCAAGTAATCATCACTTGGGTGAAGGGATTGACTGCTCTCTCCCCACCTGAACTTGTTCATTGGTGTAGGGAGACAAAAAAGCTAATTTCTAGCTTCCAGGACTTGTCTTTCACTCACATTTACCGAGAGCACAATTGGACAGCTGACCGTCTCTCTAAAAATGCACTCTCCTTTACTCAGGGTAAAGGCTGTTTTATGGAATATATTGAGAATCTTCTGGTTTCTCGGGACTCTTTTCAGCTCTTTTGAGCTTGGTTGAGGGATTATTTACCCTCCTTATAGCTGTTTTTGATGGATAGAGTGATCTCTTTTAGAATGTTGTTCAGATCCTTTTGGCACTCGGTTGATGTGGATGAGTAGACAGTCCTCTTTTATGATGAGACAGTTTTCTGATGGGATCATTTCTTATTGCTGTTATGCCTTTCCCCCTGGCTGAAAACTCCGATGGGCTGCCATGTTATGTGACCCGATGATGGGACGAATGTACTGATGACCTTTGATTCTTTTGAGAATAACAAGGACAGGCTTTTTTCTTCTTGAAAAAAAAAAGATTATATATAAAAATTATATCCCTCGTATTTCTCTAGAGGAGACAATGACTTGTTAGAGCGCAATGATATAAAATTTATCCTTGGAGGAGACATTGCTTATTAAAGTAATGGAGGACCTCAAGATTGGAGAATTTAAAAGTTTGATATGATGATTTTTATATAAAATTTATGCTTTAGTGGTTGTGTGCTAGGAATAATGAAATCATTTGGGGAATATTTTAGAGTCCATCATGCTTCGATGAAGTGTTTTATTTGCGGACGGTTGAAAACTTGGGTGGAGTATGAGTAGGCCATTTTGATTTTATATAAAATTTATTGCACTCATCCATTTTCAGTTCCACATTCCACATTCCACATGCAGTAAAACGAGTTCTGAGACGTGTTTATTTTGGATCAACTACTTATATATAAAATTTATCTCCTTCATCTATATCGAGGATATGATGGCTTGTTAACACAAGGATATAAAAAGTTTCCTTGGAGAAGACTATTTGTTCAAGTAATAACAGAACACAACATTAGAGAAATTTTGAAAGTTCAAGACGGTGATTGTTATGTAAATTTTAGGGTTTGGAGGAGGAAACCAAATAATACTAGACCATTTGGAGAATATTTAAAAGTTTAAGATAGTGATTTTTATATAAAATATTTTCTTTGGAGGATAAATTATCGTCACAACACAGACTTCTGTATAAAAAGAAACCAAAAAGTCACTACGTTTAAGTTTACAACATATCATAGGCGTTTTGAACTTTTTATGGGTGAAAATCCTTTGTTATTAGTAATGACTTCAATAACAAGATAATGTGTTTTAAAGTTTTTAGATGAGCTAGAATAATTTTCTTACGTTCATGTCATCAAGCATGGAATCCATCACGATTGTCAATGAAGACAAAATAAAAGAAATGTAATATGTGCACATGCTTTGGTGTCACGTGAGAAGAGGAAGACATATGGGGATGACCCAAATCCATATGCTCCAGTAATTCATAAGAGGATTATTTCTCATTCCATAGTTGAGTGCAAGTTAATGGTAGAAAATATTTAAAACTTCAAGATGGTGATTTTATGTAAACTTTATATTATGGAGGATACTCCATAGATGATGAAATGGATGGGCCATTTGGGGTGTATTTAATATCTCGAGTTGGTAAATTTTATGTAAATTTATGGTTTTAAAGAGAACTCCAAATGGTAAAAGGATGGACCATTTTGGCAGTATTCAAGTGTTCAAGATGGTGAATTTTATATAAAATTTAGCATTTGGAAGAGACTTTGTATCTGGTGAAGTGGATGGACCATCTAGGGAATATTTAGAAGTTCAAGACGTTGACCTTAAATCAAATTTATGTTATAGAGGAGAATCCACAAGTAATCGAGAACTATTTAGAGAAATATATAACATATACTAAGCAAAAGAAAGTTAGTGTTACAATTGAAACCAAGAAAAAGGGTTCACAGTTTGTTTGTCATTATACCTTTTCATTGTGGAACACACTAATCAACATTAACTATCTTCAACCTCTCTTCTGTGGCCTCGTTATTAATTATATAGCTAACTGTGTTTCTAAGTGGATGGTCATTGAT
The DNA here is from genome assembly GCA_001517045.1 of Pseudotsuga menziesii. Taxonomy (NCBI): domain Eukaryota; kingdom Viridiplantae; phylum Streptophyta; class Pinopsida; order Pinales; family Pinaceae; genus Pseudotsuga; species Pseudotsuga menziesii. The sequence continues at coordinate 579,894 of LPNX010198874.1, read as the reverse complement.
TGATTAATTTTTTTCCTCAATTCAAATACAAATACCCCTACCTACATTTTTTTAAAGATATATGTATATAACATATTATGATTAAGCAAGTAACTATCCATTGAAATTTATAAATATAATTACTTTCTAGTAATTAGTACATTTTACAAATATTTTAAAATTGACCATGATCATGCATTCAAATATTTTTAAAATCATTAATAATTATGCATTTAAACATTTGTAAATCAATCACATTCATGAAATAATATATTTAAAATGGTTAAATTCATTTCCAATTTGAATGATAAATATTTTTTAAATTGTTCATGATCATGCATTGAAATATTTTTGAAACTGTATTGATCGAGAAGGAATATCTTCAAATTTGGTTTAAATCATTCCCAATTTGAATGAGCAAATCATTTTAATAGCATATCTATGGCATATATTATTCAAACTCTATTTTTAACCTTTTCAACCTATATGAGATGTTGTGTTTATCTTTCATCTTGGGGAATCGATTGTTTAAGAAGAATAAAATGGACTACACACTATTTTGTTTATATCAATTTATTATGTTTAATAATTAAAAATTATGGTTATTTGTAAGAAACAATGTAAAGGATTGACAGTCTCAACTAATTCAAGGATATTCTATGTGTTTAAGTAATAGCATACCACAAAATTTGAGACTAGTTGAGCACTATAAAAATCATCATCTTGAAGTTTTTAATCCCCTAATTCATTGGACAATATTTTAAACTTCAAGATGGTGACTTTATGCACTCATCTACTCTTCGAGAGAAAAGTTGTTATGGATTTCCTCTATTCTTTGGGAGAAAATTTCAAGATGGCAATTTTTATAGCTATTACCTTAAAGTCATTTGGATTTACAAAAGTTGTTATGGCTTTCATATGTTATCTTGGAAAAAAGTTCAATAAGGTACTTTTTATAGATGTTATCTTAAAATCCTTTAGGTTTCTTTTATGTGGGAAGAAAACATAAACAAGCAAGGTCTCGTCCTAAAATTCATTTGGAATTGTTGATTTAATGTAGATGTCATGCTAAAATAAATCATAATTGTCTTTACAATGAAAAATGATATGTACATTCAAAACAACCAATCTAAATGAATTTTAGAATGAGATGTGTTCAAATGCCTAGTAAAATTGATCATTAGAGAACATCTTATCTGTGTTAGTTATTTATATGACTAATCATAGTTTTATGTTGATGGATATTGATGCCCTTCAATTTTTATCTGGACTAAAATATATCACAACAATATTAACTTGGAATACTTTTTACTCCAATATGTTTATATCATGGAAACAACTAATCAAAAAAACATTTCAGAATGATGAGGATTCACTTGTCAAGTATATTATGTCGTTGGTGAACCTACGATGTTGTGTTTTGAAGTGGATGAGCATTGATGTCCTTGAATTATTATATTTTATGTATTAAAATTCAAAAGCATGCATCTACAGTTCTTAGTTGACCTTTATAAGCAAATATGAAGACGAAAAATGTAACCAAGTAACTATACATTGATATTTATAGAGATTATTATTGTTTAGTAATTAGTACATTTATTAATATTTTCTATGTGTAACAATGTTTCATATGGTTAATATGATCTTATATTTATATTTGGTTGTGTTTGGTAAATTCAGTAGTATTTTCATTTTTTATGCTATTCCCGTATATAAAAAATTAACTAATGGATTTTTTATAAGGATTGGCGTATAGGTATTTGTATTTATTGATTTTTGTTATGTTGAAATATTTTTTGTTAGAAATAAAGCGATGTTTTTTAAAAATAGAATAATGAGAAGTTTCATCATGGAATTCTGATTAATCTTAAATAGTTTGGGTAAATGATTTGAAATATTGTATTTAATGGTAATTGTGAATGTAGAAACACAATTATTGTGGACAAATCCATAGAAAGTAATATATGGGATGATCAAAAGATCTATATAATTACAAACACTTGTAGTTATGAAATACAATTTTTGTGGATGACTCCATGGAAAGTAATATATGGGACAATGAAGAGATCTATATGATTACAAAGACATGAATCACAAGTAATTTTAGTCAATGGGTTTTTAGATGATTACCCGTCGTAAAAACATTAACAATATGTATTAATTCTTATTCATAATTAAGTAAAAAATGAGGATTTATAATTCGGTGAAAAAATGGGGTTTATAAAGTGCAAAATTTGGTTATGGATGTGTCAATATCGGATTCCAAATTTGTGAAATCATATTTTAGAAGTGCCAATATCGGATTTCAAATGTAAAAATCAAATTCCTAAAGTGTCAATATCGGTTTTCAAAAGTGAAAAATCAGATTCTAAAAGTGCCAATATCAGCGTTCAAAAGTGCAAAATCTTCTTTCAAAAGTGTCCAGAATCAAATTCAAAAAGTGCAAAATTTGGTTTTAAAAGTACCAATATTAAATCGAATAGTGCAGTTTTTGAACCCAATATTGGCACATTTGCAACTAGATTTTGCACTTCATGAACCGTAGTTTTGAACTTTAGAAAGCTTGTTTTTAGCCCATGTTAAAAGGGGCTTCGACTGGAATTAATAAATTTAATCAAATAAAGGTTTTTATAGTTCATGTTCTTTACCTCGTGATTTACCATTTTACCCATTATGATAAAGGTACTCCATTCAATACTTCACTTGATTTTTTGTTTCAATTTTTATCACTTAAATGTAAGTAGGATATTTCAATTGAGGGGTTGTCTACCTTACAATGAGGCTTGATAAGAGTAAAGTTAAATGTCTCTATATGTTCAAACTAGTGTTACCCGCCACAATAAAACAACCTAATTAATATATTTGAATGCACCAATGATTAGGTACACCTCAAATTGAGTAGATCTCCCTTATCCCACTAAGACTCTTAAAACATGAATTCCTATTCTTCTGATATAGTCTAATAAAATTATTTTATCAAAACATAACTTGTGTCCACCCATCAATCATCATTAAGTTGAAAACTCTCACTCCCCGATCCAAATTAATTCAAATTTTCCTTTTACCTATATAACTCTATCATACATGAAGGAAAGGGAAAGTGAAAAATGAACAGTTGGTTCAACCTTTAATTATAAGGTAGACCACCTTTAGATACCTCAACTAAGGAGGGAGAGCATAAGGCATATAAATATGGATACAAGATGTAAGACCCAAGAAGGGGTTCCTTACTATTACACATGAAAAAGGAAATGTTTTTTCTTCAAAACAATTAAACAACATTGCAGAAGTACGATTTCAAACATTTCAACAACGACCAAATGATAAATAAAGTTTTAACTTTCCATGGTTCAAGTATATATGGAAATGTGTATCAATTAACATAAACACACTAATCAATTCTCCAAAAAAATTATTATCTTTTTGTTTAGATATTCAATGATAAACTCATCGATCAAGTTCTCTCTTGAGATATTTTATCACCATGATGCATGGGACCTTATTGATCAATGCCTGTATGTATACCTCCAATGATGCCACCATTTAACAATCTAAGACTAGTTAAATTTTATTATGATGAGATTACAATGATAATTATTATTTAAATCTAACCTCAATAATGACGTCGAGGGGAAACCTCAATATTTTGCATAGGAAAAATCCACATAAAACACCCTATGATCGTAACAACTAGGGTTGGCTAAGGATATAATCCAAGGACTAAAAATAACTTCTTTCTTTCCCTATTTTTTAAAATATTAAGAGGAAATAATAAAACAACATTATATGTTACATGGAGAAGGAAGGTGTCAAGTCACAATTAAATTAATTCATAGAGGAAATAATAAAACAACATTATATTTTACATGGAGAAGGAAGGTGTCAAGTCACAATTAAATTAATTCACAAGCGCACAAAGAAAGATAATGGTGAGAAGCAATCATAACAAGAAATTATATGAAAAGGATAGACAACTAAGCACATGCCAACTCTTATATAGTAATGGTTTGCATATATTTGGAAACTCAAATCTTTGTAGCAGTAAGATAAATATGGACAAGAAAGGAAATATGAAGCATTGTAGAAAACACAAAATGGATGGGATTCCATAATTAATCTTCCATAAATTGAGGAGAGAAAATGAGGCTCGAAATACAAGGGCTGCCATTCCTATGAGGAACAGTAAACACGAGTGTTTATATACTATTGATTCTAAACTAAGGTGATCAATCATAGGAAGTATCTACCGCTAATAGAGATCAAAAATAGAGAAATCAAAGTGGGATAAAGCACCAACATTTAATAGGGATGGACCTTAAAGTGAATGGGATCAAAAAGGATTAATGTGATGTTTTAAAGGGAAATTCTAAACCTATATTCTAGTATATAAATATTCTTATAGAATTCCAATGAATCAAAGTGGATGGTCCTAAAGCAATATGAGATATTATTCAAAGTTTTAAGTTTAAGTAGCAATAACTACCACATGAAAAAGAACAAAAACATAAAATTAATAGAGAAAATGGTGCATGTGATCAAGAGATAGCAGGTGAGATCTCCATATCACGAATCATTGAAGAATGAGAGGAAAATATGATCAGGAGAAATGGATAAATTCCAATTAATTTATACTAAGGTGTGATCCTACTTCTCTTTCAAGGTGCTTATCACATGAAGGGTACAATGAACTTTGATAAAGGAGTTTTCAACAACATTTGATGGGGTGGAAATGTAGACAATTAAGGTATTGGACATGTTGATCAAGTTACCCTCTACAAATGAAGCTGGTTTTGAGAGTTTCCATTGTCATCACTAGTTGGAATGTAAATTTTGGAATAAATTGCCTATTGGCCCAATTCGGAGAGGATATTTGGAAGGATGGCATAGGATGGAGATCATGATAAGGGGCACTTGGGGTGAATATTGCCCTCTAGGAAGTCTTCATCAATGGAAAATAATTGGTCGAATTAGGTATGCATAATAGATAATGCAATTGAGACAAAGGTACGAATGGGGAAAGTGGATTCATTAAGTTCCCCCTTGTGTAAAGATACTAGAGAAATCTCTAGTCCAAATACTTAATGGGGCATAAAATTTTCCTCGATGGATCAGTGGATATTTTACAAATTGGGGATGCATATACATAGTCAAATTTGCAAAGGGGGTTCATGATACACCTCAAGGAATTAGGAGTCTTTAAGGATACCAAGCCCAACATCCAACAAATTAGGGATTGTCTAGGTTCCACCTACAAAGGGTAAATATTGCCAAGGATCGCAACATTTGGGTAGGGGGTATAGAATGTAGGATGAACAATGGTGAAAATGTTAGATTTTTATCATTCAAGCTAGCATTATATTAGGATCTTTAATTGAGAGAATAAAAAGCACAGCAATCAAACACAAGAGACAATAGACACAAAGATTTTCCTTGGGGAAACCATGAAGGAGAAAACCCCGCAACTTCCTCAGAGATAGAATCAGCACCAAAAGTAAAACCCGAAAACATAAAGATGATCTCCCGACAGCAGTTGTCTCTTTCTCTGATCCCAGCTTCTTCTCTCTCACTCATGCACCCCAATGAGTGAGTGTGTGTGTGTAATAAATAGAGAGTCTCACTCTCTATTTATATTCTTTCATTCACTTAACCTTTAACTCAGTTATGTAGGCTCGAGTAATCCTAACTCAATTATGTAGGCTCGAGTAACCACAATTGGGGTACTAATGACCCGACTTACATTAACTCACCTAGGGACAAATTCTCTAGGAGAGTCTAGTAACCCTAGTGCCCCACAACTGCGGGGACTTTAATCCTTGATCAATAGGATGGTTACCCACAATGACTTTACATGACTTGTTTACATTATTGAATCTCCCGATAGGAACATCAGGGCATGACATGACTCAAATACATTACAGACACTTCCCGGAATAAACATTGGGGTACAATACATAAGATATACAAGTGAATACATTCCGAAGTTAAAAATACATCAACACTCCCTCTTAACTAGGAAGGTATTCTCTCAACACAAATTATTAGCACAAGTCTTCTTCTCTATATCATCTGGATCTGGATCATCATCACTAGATCTGGATCTGGATCATCATCACTAGATCTGGATCATGAGTCGATCTAGATCATCGTCATTGGATCTAAATCATCACTCGATCTGGATCATCATCATTGGATCTGGATCATCACTCGATCTGGATCATCATCATTAGATCTAGATCATCACTCGATCTGGATCATCATCACTGGATCTAGATCATCACTGGTGCTATCTCTTTATTCTTCTCGTCACAGGAAGTTCTACAGAGCCAGCCCTTTCTCATGCTAGCTGTAGGCCTAGCCTCCAAGTAGGTCTTCATATTCTTCAGCACTTATATCTGACTGAGTCAAAAAGGCATTCCCAACACTTATATCTGACCATGATAGGAAACTCATTCACACATCATGTCAGAAAGGCTTTGCGCTTACATCTGACCATGATAGGAAACTCATTCACACATCATGTCAAAAAGGCTCTCCCGGCACTTATATCTGACCATGATAGGAAACTCATTCACACATCATGTCAGAAAGGATATACACTTACATCAGACCATGATAGGAAAATCATTCACACATCATGTCAGAAATGCTCTACACTTACATATGACCATGATAGGAAACTCATTTACACATCATGTCAGAAAGGCTCTGCACTTACATCTGACCATGATAGGAAACTCATTCACACATCATGTCAAAAAGGCTCTGCACTTACATCTGACCATGAATGGAAACTCATTCACACATCATGCCAGAAAGGATCTGCACTTACATCTGACTATGATAGGAAACTTATTCACACATCATGTCAGAAAGGCTCTGCACTTACATCTGACCATGATAGGAAACTTATTCACACATCATGTCAGAAAGGCTCTCAACCCCAGGCTGAGTGTCAGTCCCATACTGAAAAAATCCTTGGTAACTGACCAGGTGCCTCCATTCTCCCAGAGAATGGCATTCGGCGCTTATATCTGATCATGTGAGAACACATCTCACAGTCACCTCATAATGGCTCAGTGCTCACATCTGACCATGGAAGGAACCAATCCTCTCACCATGACAGAATGGCCCAGCCCTTACATCTGACCATGGAAGGAACCAATCCTCTCACCGTGTCAGAATGGCTCATAGACTCATCACTTCCCTTTGGAAGGAACCCCGATCTAGAGAACACCACGCTTCTCCCTGAAGTATTCAAACTTCACTCTATCCAATGGCTTAGTCAATACATCAGCTATGTGTTTGTTCGTCGCAACATACTGGAGCTTCACTACTCCTCTCTGCACCATATCCCTGATATAGTGATATTTGATCTCGATATGCTTTGACTTATCATGGAACACTGGGTTCTCAGACAACTTCACACAACTCTGGTTATCGCAATATATACAAGTAGCATCCATCTAGAGATCAAATATATCAGACAGTAGCTTCCTCAGCCATACTGCCTCACAACTAGCTGAACAAGCTGCGAGGTACTCTGCTTCAGCTGTACTTAGTGCCACGCAAGACTGTTTCCTACTAAACCAAGATATCATACCTGATCCCATACTGAAGCGACACCCTGAAGTGTTCTTCCTATCGATGGCACTGCCCAATCCGAATCCACATAACCCTCCAGGTTAATATTCTGATTCGCCTCATACTTGATCCCATACTCAATTGTACCCTTCAGGTACCTCACTGCATGCTTTGCAACCATCAGGTGAACATGTCTCAATGTGTTCACAGAAAAGCAAATATATGGTCTCGCATTCATCAGGTACATCAAGGAACCAATCATTTGATGATACATTGTAGCATCAACCGTCTCTAATGAAGCAACACTCAATAGCTTTAGGTTCGATGCCATAGGTTTGGTCATGCAGTCCATCATCTTGAACCTCTTCAGGATCTCTACTGCATACTTCCCTTGTCCACACCTCCATTCCTAGAACATAGTGCATCATCCCCAAGTCCTTCATCTCGAACTCGGCATCAAGTCTCCCTCTTGCAACTTTAATGAGTTCCTATTTTCTGTCAGTAACAAGTCATTGACATATAACAGGAGCATCACTGGTCTTCCGCCTTCAACCTTGAAGCAAAGGTTGGAATCCACTTTACTCTCAGTAAATCCTAGAGTCATAAGTAATCTGTCCATCCTGTCATACCATGTCAAACCTTAGGATATTCTGTAGTCACTCCCTCTGAAGTGGAGCATCATTCTCCCTCTGTCTTTCGTACTCTATGTACTAAAACATTCTGTACCAGAGTGACAAGTAGCTTCCTCTGCTACCAATATTCTATGTATCCATCTAGGATCACTGGATACCAAGATCCTCTATATTTAACTTTTTCAAAAGTTCTTCTCGCACCCATCTGTGAGCTTGTCATCCTCTATAGACTTTCATCTTCAACCTTGTATCAAAGGTTCATATCTTCATCAATCTCCTCATGTATGTTTTATCCCATGGGTGTCTTCTGAGCTCATTATACAAGGCCTTATTTCATTTGCACACATGATTCTTCCTTTCAACTCCCACTGACTGCAAATGTCTCTTCATAGTCTATGCCTTCTTTTCATGAGAAGCCTTGTGCTACGAATCTTGCATTGTATCCCACGATGTTTCCATCTACTGCATGATGGCACTACGAACTTCCCTTCACGTGTCGATGCTATGTCCTAGACATCATTCTTCTTGAACTGGTCTTCCCTTTCTTCTTAGTTACTTCTTCATTGCTGGAAGGTTCTGCATCAATGATGTCACTACATTCGTCATATTATTCTTCATTGTCATTACTTGTTCTTCGGAACAAGTCTCATCCTTCTTTGCTTATAGGTGATTCTACAAGTCAAATGCATTAGTTGTATGTTTAGAAACATTTCATAAGGTATATTCATAATGAAAAATTCTTTTGCATCAAGATATATGATTATGCAACTATTTTATCCAATACAACATTCATCCATATCTCACGGAAACTTTCTAGATGCCTTCCATCTCTACCAGGACAACATTGAGATTGTGCACTAATCCAATTTGTCAGCAAAGAGGTTTCATTCTAGATAAGTAGCAATGGAAAGTTGTATAGCACCATGAGCTACTTACCCATTGCATGCATATTAGTAGTGTACTATCATTAATGCAACCATTCTATCATACATAATACATCAACTGTATATAAACAAATGCATAACAAAACAATATCATGAAATGACAATTGAATACTTATCTTTATTTGTTTCGTGGATAGACTCCTTCTTCCAACTTCATCATCTTCTTCATTCATAACAGCATCATTTCTTATCCAAATGCTAAGATGGATAAGAGGTTCTCAAGAGTTGAGTCCTTTGTATTCCTCATCGCTTGAGGGATCTTCTTTGGATGGTGAGAGCTTGATCTTCAATTGCTCCCATATTCTCTTCTCTTATTATGAGTCAAGCTTCTTCTTCTTCCCAGAGTCTGCTGAAATTGAATCACTTCCTTCTGGCATACATTCCTCAAATGAATGAATCCCATGATCTTGGGAGGCCATTCAAGGTAGTTATCACAACTTCTGCATTCTCCACTTCTTCTTCTACCGCTTCAAGTTGTTCTTTCATTTGAGAGACCCTTGTAAAGTATGATTGTATGGTCTCTGCATTCTGGATCTTCACATTCTACAACTGTTTTCTCAAAGTCATATTCCAAATTATGTTCTTCCCTTCAAATAGCTTGGTAAAGGAATCAAACATCTCTTTCGGTGTCTTTAGGGAAGACACTTGTGGTATAAGGTGATCCGTGATTGAATCAGCAATGATCTTCTTTGCCTTGACCAAGTTCTTCTGATGTAAGGCTTTTAGCCTCATCTCCCTCTGGAACTGAAACCTCTCTACTTATGTAGGTGTCCAATTCATTTTCTTCATAGAGATCATATACTTCCATTCTTGGAAGTTGTAAAATTCAACAAGCTTATCATCAAGCTGATGTGATAGATCACTTTGAAATGAGAACCTCAAATGAAAATAGCAAAAGATTAGATCTTACCGATTTGAGGTGTCCGTCCTGGTTCTGGAGCTCGCTAATCTAGGGTTTGTTAGAGAAACCATAATTTTCAAAACTTGGAATATTTTAGATATAATTGGCTATAAAGATAGACCTCTTCAAGGTGAGCTGTCCAATGTACTCCTTTTCTGAAAACAGTGGAGGGAAGCTCACGGAATAGGAAGCCCTAGTTTACCAATTTCTTCTGCAGAAATTCCTGATACTTTTTCTGTGGTATCTCCAAAATTAATGCTCCTCTATGTATGAAATTTTTTACTGAGGTAGCCTCGTCTATCCTTGTTCCAACACCATAGTTTTCATCAGAATTGGTTTCACCAATTGGGACTTCTGAGCGTTTTCCAAAGGTGACCTTTTTTAGGACTGTTCAGCATAGCGAAGTTGTACAGAATTCCACATGTCATTGTTTCATATTTGGGGTATAAAACATATACCACAGAAATTATAGTCTATGCCCTTTCTGGAACATCTTCATAAATTTCATTTGGATCTTCTTAGCCTAAGATATAGCAATTCTCCCCAAGTGTCTTGTTTAGGGATGAATCCTGGAAGAGGATGGAACCCTAACTTGGAAGAATCATATCTCCTAGAATATAGCGAATGTGAGGATGAAACTTGGACACAGTGTAAATTAGGATTTTATCTTCGACCTGTGAAAGTTTCGGCCTCTGAGACATTTTCAATATCAAGATATAGCGAATTTACCAAAACTTATTAGTCTCAGTATTTTAGGGTTTTTCAAGACCGGGGTCAAACTAAGGTTTGACTTTCCCAGAGTTTCACCCAACCAAAAATCTCGACCCAGGTCTCTAAACTTCGATTTTGATGAGGAGAGAAAATATATGCTAGGCTCACTCAAAAATTCTTCTTCTGTAAAAAGCCCTAATTTCTCGCACCAAAAACTGAAATTGCTCGGAATCAAATTCCACTTCGACAGAGAGATACGCCCTTCAATGGAGAGTCATCCTAGCATACTTTTGCTGATGGATTGTGGAGAGAGACCCAAAAATTAAGCATCCCTAGCTTCTACAGCTTCACAATGTCTTCTTATCAAGTTAGCTCTGATACCATGTTAGCGTTTTATCATTCAAGCTAGCATTATATTAGGATCTTTAAGTGAGAGAATAACAAGCACAGCAATCAAACACAAGAGACAATAGACACTATGATTTTCCTCAGGGAAACCATAAAAGAGAAAATCCCTCAACTTCCTCAGAGATATAATCAGCACCAAAATTAAAACCCAAAAACATAAAGATGATCTCCCAACAGCAGTTGTCTCTTTCTCTGATCCCAGCTTCTTCTCTCTCACTCATGCGCCCCAGTGAGTGAGTGTGTGTGTGTGTGTAATAAATAGAGAGTCTCACTCTCTATTTATATTCTTTCTTTCACTTAACCTTTAACTCTGTTATGTAGGCTCGAGTAACCACAACTGGGGTACTAATGACCCAACTTGCATTAACTCACCTAGGGCCGACTTCTCCGGGAGAGTCTAATAACCCTAGCGCCCCACAACTGTGGGGACTTTAACCCTTGATCAATAGGAGGGTTACCCACAATGACTTTACATGACTTGTTTACATTATTAAATCTCCCGATAGGACCATCGGGGCATGACATGACTCAAATACATTGCAGACACTTCTCGGAATAAACATCGGGGTACAATACATAAGATATACAAGTGAGTGACATTCCAAAGTTACAAATACATCAACAGAAAACTCTTCCTTCATGGGAGAATTGCATAAGGTGAAAGAATGAAGATGCAATAATTTTCATGGCATACATATAATTTCTCCCAAGTAGCATGTTTAAGTCAAATGGAACACAAAAAAATTATTTTAAATCAATCAAGATAATTTTATTACCTAAATGAATCGGGAGGTTTAGCAATATCCTTATGGTTGAAGTTCCCTACCATCAAAGGCTTATAATGTGTTCATAAATGGAATGAGGTCAAGGGGGAGATAATTTATTCCATATTCATGAGGACATAGCATGTGATGGTGTTCCTTATCCATGATGCACCAATGCACAATGAACTTCTGAATAGTGGCCTACAATTGGAAGGCAATGGAATGAAGAAGATGACATTGTTCCTTGTCTAAATAAAATGTGGATAACCTAAATTCCAAAGGGCCCACACTTACAAATGCCTTATGTTGGTAGAGAAAGTGATGGTTGAAAATGGGGCACATGAATTTGAAGGTGTGTTCTCTTTTTGAGGGGCCTCCAATTCGATAGGCATGTAGACCAATTGGTAGGATTCCATATTACTCCCTTGTGGGGGAGTTAGAGACGACATAATTTGAATGGAATTTCCTCGATCACAAACCAAGTTATGCTAAAGGAAAGTATTTTTCAATAGTATAGGTTGTTGCAGATTGGTCATATTGGGAAATTGGGCCTAAACATTGGACTTCTCAAAGATTGATATGTTGATGAATGTAATTACCATGAACCTAACAAATGGCACAAGGGTAGGATGCTCTTTCCTAGGTTGTTTCTTGTTTACATACTTAATGGCCCTAACATTAATGTAATTAGTATGTATTTTTCCTTCTTTCCCTTGGTTGTTGATATTCTTAGGTTTCCTCCTCTTCCACTAACTTTTTGTTGCCATTTTTTTCCTTGAGGTGGATGTTCGACAAAAATTTAAAAAGGAGGAGGATGAACCAAATTGGTTTGTGATTGGGGCAAGTGGTTAGGGTTTTATATATCCCCTTGCTAACATGTAAGTGCCGGTGGATCACTTGGAACATGCAGAAAAGTTATAATATTAGTGATAGGATTCCCTCCATAATGATTAAGGCCTCCAAATAAGGGTAGTTTTTCGAACTAAATTACAGTGTAAGCTACTATGGAATCCTTAGTGGATGCTATGGGTCCATTAGTTGCATACAATTCCCCAATGTAGAAATTTTAGAATGGCCAACCAAAGAAAGTCTATCAAAACCAAAGATAATGGTGTACAAATAACTAGATTAGGAGTAGATGAAGTCTAGTTCTTAGGCTCGTGGCATTACACCTTCCTTGTTTTAAAGATGGAACATGACTACATCCTTGGTTATGGTAGGAAAAGGGGATTTCAAGACCAATCCACTAAGATATGGGGATGTAATGAGATTTTACACAATCCTCTCTAATGTGACCATTCATGAATATGATCAATTATATATGTAGATATATATTGGTGACAAGTCATGAGAATACCATTTCTAGTTTCATTTTGGTCAAATAACTGAAATTTCTTAAGACGATAACTATGGAAGTAAAAGAACTATAGGGATTTGAAGTAATACAAATGTATCATTTAGATTCCACACCAATAAGAGTTCACTAGAAAAATCCAATCCTAATTGAATCAATTGTACTATTGCATAAGCACCATAAATGAAAGGTCAAGATATGGTTAAAGGGTTATTCTCTAGTTTGTTCTTCAAACTTATGGATGTTATAAGATAATTTAGTAATCATGGTAGGGTAAATTTCCTCACATTTGATGATATTAATGGTTAAGTGAGTCAGATCATGAGGTTAAAGGTTGCTATAATAGGAAAACTAGCATTTCCATGTGGTAATGGAGGGAGGGTTTGAATTGTTTTCTCTATAATTTGCATTCAAAGAATTTTAAATGGTGACCATGTTATAGGATCCTAATGTATTTCTAAATGAGCATGAGGTATTACAAGATGATGATTTATAGGGTAGGGGAAGTCTACAAAATGGAGGTGGTTAACCAAGAAGTCTAAGGGAACAAAAAAAACTAGTGGAATCTAATGTGTAAAGACAATGATCAATCCAATGCAATTAGTCAATGAATAGTTAATCACGACATTCATATGGCCTTTTGTAATGTTAATTTTAATGGAAAATACACACACCCCTAAGACACACTATCAAGCACAAGAAATATAGCCTACAATGGATCTTCCAAATGGTTTCTCCCAAAGGTGATTAAATCCAATGGGGTTCCCAACAAGTGAATGTTTGAAGGTAGTTTTAGTTTCCTATGTGATATACAAACCAAAGGTGATAAAATTTTGTCTGGTCTTTAAGGGCAACAAATGCCTACAAAGGGAAAGCTCACCACAAGCCAAGAAATTATTTTACTTGGATGAATACCTACAAGAATAATAAAACAAGGATGGTTTTCACAAATGTGTAGTCTCACAATATAGAGTTACCAAGCACTGGTTATCAGCTTAATATTGACACAAAGTCTAGTAATTTGTCAACATTGGTTTACCTTGGCATTTTTTAAGTCCATCATATGGGAATTGGGGGAAATGCTAATGATACTGAATCCATATGATTTATTCTCTAAATGACCAAATTTTGAATGTATTCTCAGGAACACGGAATGATATTTAGGACGTTCTTATCAATTAATCAAGCTTTAAATTTCCAAGTTGAATAACCTTATGGAGTTTTAAATTGTTACCTAAACATAAAACCAAGGCCCTAACATAAGACTAAACTATATGTACTAGACCCACAAACAAAATGTCTAATACTTTTTATGCATCGGGTTTATCTTAGGTCTCTTATTTATCCAGATAAGAAGTGCTTTGTGTGCATGATCGTGTCTAATTGCAAGAAAAGAAACGGCTCTTGAAATTGAAATTTTAGGAAAGAAAAGCTCTTGAATTTTGAAAATGTTTCTCAATTTTACTTTATACATTTTTAGTACAAAAACTCTAAACATGGGAAGCGGAAAAAAGTGAAAGGCTCCACAATGAAAACTACTTTGAAAAATCCATCTTTCAACCCAAAAAAATATTTATTTTGACCTAAAAAAATTTGGAACTACATTGAAAACACTTTGCAATCATGAATTGTATACAAATATAGCTCGGAGTCCCAAGAATGCATAAGTATAAAGATAATGAAGAAGTGAAACATAGAAAGGTTGGAGTGCATTTGTTTCTAGAGGTTTCCTACTCAATTGCGTGAAAAACCTCAAAACATGCACTCAAATGCATAGAAAGATATGTAATAGTCACGCAATTAAATATATGTCTAGAAAAAAGAAAAATATATATAATAAAAAAAAACTCAAATAATGTCATGCGGTGATTTAGAAAACATTTGTTGTTACATAAAATATGGAGAAAAATTACCAATAGAAATCCAAGATAAATCAATCAAACAAACTAGTGTTTCAAAATCCCTTCCCAAGTGGAGTCACAATTATGTTGTAGGAAGATGTATGCTCAATGGGGAAGACCCTTAACCCACAATAATGCACCATTTCACCAAGGAACAATGGTAATTGAGTGGTCTACCTTTCCCTTTTTAAAGAAAAAACTTCATAGAAAAAAAAATTGTAGGGTTCACGAGGAAGAAAGTGGAAATACCTCTGAGAAGTTCCTTAAAGAGTCTTCCAACTTAAAGTTGAGGTATAGGATAAAGAGATTCATGCTTCAACTAAAAATTCACCTAAATGTACGTACCAACAATATACACACAACAGTGACAAAAAAAAACATATTTCTTACAATGATAAACCTTAGACCTAAATTGCTCAAAATGGTTAGTATCTTAATTTATGAAATAATTCAATACAAGAAAAATCACATAAAAAACATGAACATGAACCAATACAATAGATAAAGGGGGAGAGATTCTTATTAATCATGAGAAAGAATTGAATGTGGAATCAACTTGATATAGTTGAGATAGTGTTCAATCATCTTTCCTTGGGTTCTTTTCTCAAAAGGATCCTTGGTCCAAAAGTTTATTTTAATGTCTATAATCAATATTCATGGATACTTATGAGGCAACAAAGATAACCAAAAGGTATCATTTTCGTACGATTAGGGTTCATGTCATGAATAAAATATGATTTGATACAATCCACTTTGTTTAATCTCCAAATATGCAAAAGATAAAAGGCGATCAATACTCTACATGCAGTAGAGTATTTAATGCGACGGCGGTCGCACTGTCCGCCGTCGGATCGCTCTTTGGAACGGATCTGACGGTGGACAGTGCGACCGCCATCACATTAAATACTCTACTGCATGTAGAGTATTGTTCGCCAAGATAAAACGCATCCTTGATCGATTCTGACTTTTTCAAGGACTACGTGGTTTTGGTTTTGATTCTAGCGTGATTGCAATTGCACGTGTTTCAATAGGGAAAATCATATGTATCATTTTGGGTATTAATAAATGAAACTTTAATATTTTAATGTTTATGTTGCATTACTTCATTTGTTGAGCTATGGCCCAATCTATACCAAAATCCGGTGGCATAAGAATGTAAGCAAACCGAGTTTTTCATTTTGTCTCCTTGTCTAGGGTTACCCATCATGGCCTATATTTTCTATTTCCCAATTGGTATTGAACCCTTTGAGGAAAAAACCTAAGGAGAGAGAATTTAAAACTACCTTAACTATTGCAAGGTAATATTCCTATATAATTATTTCACATAATAAATAAGAATTTCTTTCTTTTCCCAATCTATTATATCAATTTTCTTTCCCATAATAAATAAGATTTTTTTTCTTTTCCGTGTCTATTATATCAATTTATGGCCATGCTTTTTATGTGCATTTTCTTGTATTGAATCATATGATAGACGACGATACTAACCATTTTGGGTAGGTTAGGTCTACAATTTACCATTATTAAAAATAGGTAACGTTTCCTTGTTTATAATGTATACAAGTACATTTGGATATCATTCTCATTGAAAATTCAACTCTTTTTCTACTCAACGTTAAAACCCTTTAAGGAGCTCCACATGGTTATGTTCCACTTAATTCCTTTTAAACCCTAGTTCTTCTTTTACTTGAAGTGCTTGCCTTAGTAGAGAAAATAATTAAACCACCCATTTCCATATGGTGACAATGGTCTAAGCTCTTCATGCTTCCATGCTTTGACAAAATTGTTCCTTTCATTTTCACATTAATCACTAGACTCTGCATTATCAATACGAACAAGACCAAAGCAAGAATACTTCCACCTCTCAATTTCCCTACATTTGTAATTGGCATTTCTTCGCTCCTAACAGAGTGTAAATCCTATGTTTTAGTTACTATAGAACAATTACATTGCCTCTATAAACCAACATCATCCATCAGAATATTCTAGAAGATGTCGCTTGAGACACATGTGCACGTCAAAGATATAAAATTAGAATAAGCATGCATTACAAAAGACTTGAATTTTGGATTTCAAGATGTGTAGAGATCACTTATGAATACTTCTATCAAAATTGATTTTGTAGGTATAAATAACAAATTACATTTACATGTGCACATGAGTCATCCTTAGTTTGAATTCAAACTAGTGTTTCAATTTAGATTGAATTCATCATTGGTTTAAAAATCCCACCTTAAACTTGACATTGTACTGAATTCTATCTCAATAGGGTTTCCTACATCAAATAACAGACCAACAATTTATTCATCCCCATCCAATTGAACCCAAAAATTGTGTGCTTTCAGAGTGTTTTCATCTAGGTTCTTAACACTAATTCAATTATTAACATCCAATGATTTGATGAAATTCCTTTTGCAATGACACATGGCATTAATGTTTTACGGGTCTAGCATCAATGAATCCCCATATCCAAGTGAAGAGAGTGCCAACACTACTTTTTATAATTCATTGTTTACCTTAGAGTCTTTGCCACTTTTATGCCTAGTGATATAGTTGCATCTCTTCATTTTTTTAATGTCAAACCACAAAATATGAGCTTGCGCTTTCAATAATTTATCTTCAAAGTGCATTTTGAAAATGTTACTTACATGATCTCAAGTTGTGCAATCAACCATTGCAAGTGTCATTTCTTCAATGCTAGATGCATCCATGTTCTTCACAATATTCTTGTCAATGTGAATATTGTTGCAAGTGTTGAGTAAATTGTATCAAATGTACATTGTGGCGGGATATTGCTGTTGGTTATATGTTACCGTTGCATGTACACATGAAATTCAAATTAATGCATACATTAAATGTATATTATTGTAAAATTATAATTTTAATCAAAACAAATATAAATGTATATACGTAAAACTTGTAATTTGTAAATATACAATTTTTTTAACAATAACTTACAGATTAGCATTCAAGCTCAAATTCTCAACTCACTAATGGTATTGATATTAACATTGACTTAAGAGGACTCCCTTGAATTGTGAATATCTTATATGGAAACATGTTCAATCATTTTGTTCTATGGTTCCTTGACATCTCTCAAACACCTTTTCTCATCTCGTATACCTCCTCTCTTATGTTAATGCATTGCATCCTCTCATCTTTTTCATACATTAGCAATATTTTTCATTTTATTGATTCTCTTTGGTTGAGAAATCATATTTATCTTTCTTTTACATTTCCCCATGTTTAAAGTATTAAGATGTTCAAATTTAATACCAAAACTTCATGAGTGAGAAGCTAAATTCCAATATCCTAACTGACAAAAACCAATATATAAATTTAAAACTGTATGCTTTTGTCAACACTGCATTTAATCTCTTCTTTTACACCTAGTTTCCTTTTTCTTTATACTTTCAAACTTTAACAACACCAAGTCAAATTATTGAAGTTAAAGCTCTCCACCAAAAAGTTATATTGCCAAAAACTCTTGGGCTAGATAACGTCTTGGCTTATTGTAATCACCAAGACCCTGCAACTTCAAAAATGGAAGACCCTTGCATTTTTTTGAGATCCTATAGACATGCTACCAATGGATTCAACTTTGAATATAGTTTCTAACGATATGAACATTTTATATTTCCATTTCCATTACACATTGGTATTCTTTAATAACAAAAATTCAAAACTTAGCTTGCAAAAATTGCTCGAAACTGAATTTCATATTTAGGATAGACAACTAAAAAGAAAACACTCAGTCCATTAAAAGGGATTTTTCAGTATTTTTTTTTGTGTAATGCTCACATGAAACAGAAAATTGGTGACTAGACAAATATGTACATATGACATGATTATTTTATTTACCCTATCTCAAAAAATTATAAAGAAAAATATTAGTTAGTTCCAAAAACTAATCAAATAGTGAAAAATCATTATAATGTGTAGATTGTGCAAATAAAGATATTTTTCCTAAAATAAATAGGTGTCTAAAAAAAGGTACGACATGGGTTTGGTGAATCGGTTCTCCTTGAAGATCATTAGGAATTCTCTGCAGGGTTTCTTTATCAGCGCTCTGACTGTTTGTGGGTGAAGCTTGGCCCTCCATGAGAAGATCAGCTGAAAATATTTGTAGTGCTCTGAGAGTTTTTTCCATGGCCATTGGAAGGGGTTCCTCCCCCCCTAAACTCACTGCTTTCCGTAGATTGGTAGCAACAAGCAGCAAGAGGAAGCTCAGTCAGAATCAGCAGACATTTGTCAAGAAATTAGACAGCATTCCTTCGGTGGATCTACCTGCGGAACAACCTTGCCGAACAGCGATGAATATTGCAAATCATGGTCTTATTGACCAGTTTACTGGTCTTTGGCCATCCCCCAAGGCAATCGATGGGTGGGTTCAAAGGAATTGGAATCCCCTTATCTCAGAAGGCATACGCAGCAATATGATAGGTAAAGGATATTACGTTTTTTCTTTTTGAAAATTCAGAAGACAGAGATTTAATATTTAGAAATGGGCCATATTTCATGGGCCCTCAAGGGATTTACCTGAATAAGTGGACACCGGACTTTGATCTGAATCAAGATGTCCCTTCTGTTGTTCATGTATGGGTTAGGTTGCCGCATCTTCCTCTTCATTGTTGGAATTCAGAGTCTCTAGAAGCTATAGGAAACACATTGGGGAAATATATAGATAGGGCTGAAAGAAGAGAACAATATACTTGTGCCAGAATATGTGTTGAAGTGGATTTGGAGGTAGGGATTCCTGAAGTGATTAATTTGACAGTACCAGATTGGTCACATGTGTAGGAGCTTGATATGAGCAATTTCCTTTTTTAAGTGTAGACATTGTCATGGCTATGGGCATTTTTCCAAATCATGTAAGAAGAAAGTTGAGGAAGAAGTTGTCAAAGAGAAGGGAGAACAATGGACACAAGTTCAAAAAACAAGTACAGCAAAGCAAGGAAATAAATCAAAGGGAAAAAGAAGAGAAATGGGGTCGAGTAGTAATCCCACCGGACAGAAACATAATGAGACTGGAGAAGCTATGAAGGAAATAGCATCACAAAACAATTTTGAAGTGTTGAGCAATCCAGAAGAACAAGTACTTGAAGAGGGATAAGTTCCACAATCTCAAGACCAGATAAAAGAAGAAAATAAAGNTTTGAGCCGGATCTTGGTTCTCCTACTAATGGATACTCTCCCACATATGCAGAAATGGAAAAAAAAAAAAAAACCTATGGATAATTATGGTTCATCTGAAGAAGAATTCCTTGAGGAGTCTTCAAAAAAAGGGTGTAAATATCTTAAGAAGGTTCGGGAGGAAGAATTCGAACGTCAGAAGATGCAAGGAAGTCAAGCTACAATAGAGATGTCAATTGGCAAGAATACTCAGGCTAGACCTTCAAAAGGAGGCCCTCTTCCTTCTGTCAATGATAAGTAATGAACATTGTCTCTTGGAATTGCAGTGGGCTAGGAAATTCTTCGAATGCTGAAGTTGTTAAAGACCTCTTAAGATTGGCTTCTCTCGATGTTCTTCTGCTCCAAGAGACAAAAATACAAGAGGGCGGCCTTCTTTCCTTAAGCAAAAAGAATTGGAAAAAGAATGCAGGGAAGGTTGTGAGTGCACGAGGTTCATCTGGTGGACTTGCAACCCTGTGGACAGAGGAACTTTTCTCATTGGAAAACTCACTTGAAACGCAGCACTGGATATTTCCTGAGCTCCGGCACATTCCAAGTAAGATATCCCTGGCTATTTTTAATATCTGTGTACCTGTAAATTTTCAAGAGAAAAGAGAATGCTAGAATTCTCTGGCATATTTTCTTGCTGCTAATGCTCTTTCCAATATTATTGTGGTTGATGATTTAAACATCACATTGGATCCAAAAGAGAAAAAAGGAGGAGTCTGCGGGAGATATCCCATGCACAAAACGGTGGAGAATCTCATTTTATTATGGGACCTGATAGATTTTAAACCAAAAAAAGGTAGATACACCTGGACTAATAATCAAATAAGAGAAGCAAATATCTCAGCCAGGTTGGACCGATTTCTGGTTCATAGCTCTTTTTTTATGGAAAAAAAATTATTTCCTCCAGTATCTTTCCCAAGCTTACTTCGGATCATAAACCAATAATGTTGCAGCTAGATGATGAAGAAGACCTTGGCCCCATACCCTTTCGGTTCAGTCCTCTATGGATAGGCCGAGATGGTTTTTTGAGCATAGTAACGAAGGCATGGAGTCTCCCAGTCACTGGATCACCGAATTATGTGTGGGAGAGAAAACTAAAAAATACCAAATCAATGTTAAAGGAATGGGTAAAGCATTCTCTTAAAAATCCAATCAATGATAGAAAAGAGGCTCTGGAAAAATTGGAGGAGATTCAATTGGAAATGGAAAAAACAGAAATCACCTCTACCATGCTGGAAAAAGAGCCAACAGCACAGTTTAACTCATTTCGAGCGTTTAGGCAGGAAGAAGAATACTGGAAATTTAAGTCTCGCAGTACTTGGTTGAAATCGGGAGACCGGAATACATATTTTTTCCACAAACAGTATAGAGCTAGACTTTCCCAAAATCATATATCGGAAATCTCCTCTTTGACGGGTGAAAATTTTAAAGGCATTTCTCAAATTAAACAAGTGGTTGAAGCACATTTTCAGAGCCTGTATAAAGAGGATGGCTCTATTGATTCAAATTTAACCTCGGAATTTTTGTCCAACATTCCTTGTTTGGTGAGTGAGGAGGAAAATGTTGAGTTAATGAAGCCTTTTACGGAGGAAGAGATCATTGATGTTATATGGTCTATGGAACCAGATAAAGCCCCATGCCCAGAGGAATTCTCTTTTCATTTTTATAGAGTTTGTTGGACATTAATCAAAAAATATTTACTCATGATGATCAAAGCATTTTAGTTAAAAGCCAAATTTGGTGGATGCACCAATTCCACCTTCCTTGCATTAATTCCTAAAGAAGTTAATCCAACTACTTTCGATCGATTCAGACCTATTTCACTTTGTAATGCATCTTATAAGATCTTCTCTAAACTCTTAGCTAACAAGCTCAAATCTCTGCTTAGGAAGTTGATCTCACATCTTCAAGGTGGGTTTGTAAAAGGGAGACATATTCAGGACAATGTGATTCAAGTTTAGGAAGCCATGCATTCCGGATTTCAAAGAGAGGAGAAGGGAATGCTAATAAAACTTGATATGGAAAATGTTTTTGACAGGGTTAAGCTATCATTTCTTTACAAAGTTCTTCGTTCATTTGGATTTAGCTCTGCATTTATAAATTTGATAAAATCTTGTACTGATAAACCTTGGATAGCACCATTAGTAAATGGCAGACCAGCCAACTTCTTTCAAGCAACCAGGGGTCTTCGACAGGGTTGTCCACTCTTGTTGTTTTTGTATATTCTAATGGTTGATACTTTGAGTAGAAATTTAACTGCAGGAAAAAATGATGGGATTATTCTGGGCATAAAGTCAGCAAGTGGAGTAGAAGCTATCAACCATGCTCTCTTTGTGTATGATACGTTGCTTTTGGGAAGGGCTTCGCTAAGGATGGAAAGAGTTTTTAAAGAAATTATGCAACATTTTTGTATTATTTCAGGGGCTCTTATTAACAATCGAAAGAGCATTTTGTATGGTTGGAACGCAGATCACTCAATAGTTGCAAACATATCACAAATTTTAGGCTTTGATGGATATGCCACATGGGACAAGGTTAAATATTTGGGTCTTCCATTAACCCTGGGACAAAACAATGCTTCTCTCTGGCTGGATATCATTATCAAGATAAAAGCAAAGATTCCCTCACGGGGTGGTCAATGGCTCACAAAGGCAGGGAAGCTTATATTGATTAAGTCGATTCTCTCAACTCTCCTAATTTACCAATTCTCTCTTCTCCTGGCTCCAAAAGCGATTATGGACTAGATATCCAAGTTGATCATAGATTTCCTCTGGAAAGGTGGAAAAGGAAATTAGAGTCGAATGCATTTGGTTAAATGGGATATTGTTAAAAGACATGTTCTAGAAGGTGGATTGCAAATTAGAGACCCGAGATTGGTTAATTTTGCTATGGGAGCCAAACTGTTGTGGCAGCTCTTCTCTAATAACAAACACCTAGTTAATCAAAAAATTTGGAAAAAATATCTTAATGGGGGGACTCTAAGAAATTTACTAGTGACAAATACCCCTAAAGGTTCTATTACATGGAATTTATGCAAAAGAGGATTAGAATTCTTTAATCGACATCTTTATCGCATACCATGAAATGGCAGGAAAACTTTATTGTGGGATGACAAAATCAAAGGCAACGCTCCACTAAACATTGATTCATCACTTTCAGAGATCAAGCTCTGGCTGGTCAACAAAGGTTTTTTAAGATTGTCTAATATTACATCTTGGGAAAGAAATGGAAATTAGGCAACATGGGCTCTCCCAGATCCGCCAGAATGTGGACATCCCCAACTTATCGCACAACAAAATTCGTTGATGGTTAAATTGACAAGACTGGCACCCATGCACTCAACGTGCAAGGACGTGTGGAGATGGGGAATATCAGGAAATTACTCAGCATCTCACGGTTATCAGGCAATTCAGACAAACTCGATTTCAAACCCACAGCGCATCCTTTTGGAAAACAGTTTGGAACTCTCCCAGCATTCCAAAAGTAAATTTTTTTTCTTGGATTCTCATGCTTCAAAAAGCTCAAAACTGGTGAAAACCTGTCAAGAAGAGTATTTTTTGGACCGTTTAGATGTTGTCTTTGTTATCAAGCTGCTGAGACTTCAGACCATATTTTTGTTGCCTGCATTTCTACACGGAAAGCTTGGGCGCATATCTTGAGTGGGTTGTCGGTTTCGGCTCCTTCAAATATTGAACTAGTTAGTCTATTTGCAAATTGGCAGTCAAGGTATCCAGGAATTATTTCAACCAATCATGAATGGAGGAAAATTTGGCAAGCCATTCCAAAATTTTTATGGTGGAAAATTTGGTTAGCAAGAAATGATTTGATTTTTAATAGTAAAGCCACGAAACCAGAGATTGTAGCAATAAAAGCTAGGGCTTTTCTATTGGAATCCATGGGAAATACTCATATTGATTCCATTAACGTAAAGCTGGGCATAATTGACTTGGATCGCTGAAGGCAGATAAAATTCAGTTGGGTTATGGCAGGCTTGTTATTAAACCAATTTGGCAGGTTCGACTTCCGGCAAAAAAAAAATGGTGGCAAAAGAAAAATAAAGTCTCAATCTTCTTCAATGGAGCGTCAAAAGGAAATCCAGGGAAAGTTGGGGCATGGAGATTGATTTTCTACCCAGGAGGAAGGCTAGAAACCAGTTTCAACCGGGGATTAGGACAACTTACAAATAATCAAGCAGAAATATTTGCTCTTCTAAAATCCTGTCAACTCGCAAAGGAAGTTGGACATAACAACATTCAAATATTTGGTGATTCAGGAATTATAATAAAAGTTTTAAACTCTGCTACAAAGTTCAACAATTTCAGTTTGAACGTGACTATGCAAAGGCTACATTTTATTTTGATAGACTGTGTCTTTGTTACCTCTTATCACATTCTTCGTGAATTGAATAAGATGGCAAAT
This sequence comes from Pseudotsuga menziesii, assembly GCA_001517045.1. NCBI lineage: Eukaryota > Viridiplantae > Streptophyta > Pinopsida > Pinales > Pinaceae > Pseudotsuga > Pseudotsuga menziesii. Next base: position 555,119 of record LPNX010198874.1, on the reverse strand, counting down.
TTCAAAGCAAATCAGGGTTGTGATCTTCCTCCACGAATGCTAAGTTTGAATGAAGGCCCTAGTTTGATGCATCACATTCCATAAACTTGAAATGAGAAGTTTTGGAACTAAGGAACTGTATATCTCGGAATAGATGTAATTGGGTGAAGGCCCAACAAAATTCTTTATCAATTAAAAAAAAAATTTCGGCACATAATTCAGTGATTATCTTTGCCTACATTTTTTAAGTATAAGCAATTCATAAACAATAGATTTAAAACATTGAGTGTCCATATTTCAAAAAAAATTGAAAGCCAACATAATTCTATTTGCCTACAATTTTGAAGTTTAAGCAATTCATAAACAATAGATTTAAAGTATCAAGTCTCCATATTTATTTTTATTTTTTTTAAATTGAAAGCCAATATAATTCTGCCAACTTGTCTTGTTTTTTTTTATCTGGAGTGATATTTTTGAAGCACGTATGAGTTTTGAACCGGTGAATTTTACAATGTTCATGGAAAAAAAGAAATATGTGAATCAGTTACATATGAATTTTGAACCAATGAATTTTACGATGTTCATGATACCTAAAGGTAACACTGATAACCTTATGGAAACTTGTGGTAAATGGAATGATCATCTGAAGAATAACACTACCTAAAAACAACACTAGTAACCATAAGTTATGGTAAATGGAATGATCATCTAAAGAATAATAATACCTAAAAACAACACTAGTAACCATAAGCAAACTTATGGTAAACAGAATGAGCACCATTACTTAAGTGTGGTGATGTATGATACTCAAAAGTAAACATTTGTATTCCCATGGAAATGTGGGATAAATAGATTGATTGAGTGCCATTATTCTTGTGTATGATACTAGAAGGTATCACTTGGGATAAAAAGATTGATTGAGTGCCAATATTCATGTGTATGATACTAGAAGGTATCACTTATAATCTCATGAAAATTTAGAGTAAATAGATTGGTTGACAAGAATGATACTAAAAGGTATCACTTATAATCTCATGGATGGAAATTTAAGGTAAATAGATTGATTGAGTGCCATTATTCCTATGTATGATACTAAAACGTATCACTTGTAATCTTTTGGATGGAAATTTAGGGCAAATAGATTGATTGAATGTCATTATTCCTTTTTGTGGGGTTGTGGAGATAGCAAACGCTTTCTAGAGATATTAATGATGAAGGACAGGTTCACTATAATCGAGATAGCGATACAAAGGGAAGCAAGAGCACTTAACACCAAAAAAAACACTCTTTCAAGGGAAGCTCTGGATATTGATAGTTAGTTTTATAAATCGAACACAACAAAAATGTGAAAGAGAATTACTCCATCAAAGTTATGTGATTGCATTAAGAGAGAAATACTCCTTCAAAGTTGTGTGGTTGCATTTCCTCAATGATTGAATACTTTGATGGTTTTTATAAACTAATGTATACTTTTTTTTTCGTAAAAATCTATGCTTTTATTTTTATAAACTAGTGTATACTTATATTTTTATAAACTAGTGTATACTTCATAAGAATAGCTTGTTGATGTGGAGCAATAAAAAATACTTGGAACCAAAACAATTGCTAGAAACAAAATACTTTTAATGCCGTCTCATTTCAGTTTTATTTTATCAGATTTTTTAGTGACTAATTTTGAGTGCTTTCATCTGAAGATGGCAACGGGAAAAGAAGAAAAGGATATAGCAAAAATAACCATGGGAATGTGGACAGAACAAATTGAACAAACGGCATTTGATGGAACTTTTTGAGGTTCTTGGTAGGATATGCAAAAGAAAAAGCAGGGAAAAGCCTTTCAGAAATGAGGAAAAATATAACATTGATATGAAGTGGCTAAGAGAACGAGGAAACACCTTAGCCGCAGAAATGTTTTTGTTTCTGGTACCCATAACATGTTAGATATGGAATTAGTAGCAATGATTAACATTAGGTTCAAAAATCTCACGTAACACTCTTTCTCGCTAGACCAACGCAAAGAGAAGCATTATGGATCTGAAAATTCAGCAGCGGAAGATAAGGCAGCAAAACAAGGTCCCGTTGGGTCAAGCGTGAGGAATCTTAAAACAATCAAGCACCTTATTTAAAAGCGACGGCCCTGGGGAGCCCTAAAGATCAGAGATTGAACAAACGGAGTCATCATTTTGACCTCTAAGTTGTTTGGATATTGTTAGTCGCCGTTACTTTGGTATATCACATAGTTCGCGCTAATGATGAAAAAATCAAGAGTGAATTATCTGTATTCCAGAATAATCAATAGCATCTATGGAGGATATGCAAAAGACAACAACGCAGGGGGAATAATGACGACAAGGACATCAGGTAGGTAAGAGAACGTGGGAGCAAGCATTTTTTATTTTGCCATATATAATAAGTCAGAGATGGATTTGATAGCAAGACAACCATTTCGGTTAGCTGGACCAAATCAATGACTAGCACAAGGAAACACATTGTCGAACTGAAAATTTGGCAGCTGAGGAGAAGGCAGAAAAACAAAGTGGTCCCTCGAAGCAAGAGAGGAATTTAGAAAATAATTTTCTTTCCTTCGAGCATTTCATACTGGATGAAATTTGTCTGTGCAAAGCAGGAAGATCCTATAGATCAAAGTTTGAACAAGCAGACTTATCATTAGATGAACCCATTAATAGTCTTCAAGGTGGTGCTTCATTCAAATAGAGACCAAACAAAAGAGACAAATCGGGTACTGATTGTCTAAGCTGCTTGAATATTCTTAGTCGTGTCCTTTTTCTGTTTTGTGGTGTGTTTCGGTGTCATGGTATGTGTGTTTCGTTGTCGGGATTTTAGGTCTTCTATTGAGGCTCATAAATTTTTATTGTTTTAGGTCGCATATTATTTCATATTGTTGAAGACCGCATTAATATCTCGCAGAGGAAGGGTCTCATGCTGTCCTATCATGCTTAAGCTCAATGAAACTTTGGAAATGCAGAAACTATCATCAGAAGGCAAAGAAAAACAGAGTGATTTGCAAGCACTTTTATGTGGTTGCTTGCAAGTGATCATTCAAAAATTGAGTGCTTCTGACTCAACTAAGTATGGTATTCTGCAATATGTTGATCAAATGATGAATCTTTTCTTGAGGGTATTTGCTTGTCGGAGTGCCACTGTTCATGAGGAAGCAATGCTGGCAATAGGAGCTCTTGCATATGCAACAGGTGTGGAATTTAGAAAGTACATGCACGAATTCTACCGATATTTGGAGATGGGTCTCCAAAACTTTGAAGAATACCAGGTCTGTGCTATCACTGTTGGTGTGGTTGGTGATATATGCAGGGCGTTGGATGACAATGTTCTGCCTTTCTGTGATGGTATTATGACCCAGCTCCTTAAATATCTGTCGAGCAATCAGTTACACCGATCTGTAAAGCCTCCAATATTCTCATGCTTTGGTGATATTGCATTGGCTATTGGACCCCACTTTGAGAAATGCCATTGTTCTTCAAAACCACGCAAGAAAAAGAATTTCTTCTCAAGTGATCCTAGATATCACTATCCTGAACAGCCTCTGACGTTTGGCAGGAAAAAGCCTTATAAATATAAGCGCTATAAAGCTCCGAAGCCGCCTCCTAGAAGGCAGAGATATATCAAAAAGCGCAGGAAACCAGCAGATAAAAAATCTTGTTTCCTGTGTGGCGCTAAAGGCCATTGGGCTAATAAATGCCCAAAGAAGAAAGATAAGCCTCGGTTAGCCGCATTTTGTGATTCTGTCCAGCCTCAGTGGTGGAGGTACTCATCCAGTAAGAATCCACCTACCGGTGAATTTCTATATCTCCCTCCTCCTTCTGACACTGATGATTCTGATGATGATTCTGTTTCTGATAATTACCCAGAGCTGAATAAATTTTGTCCTTCTCCAGCCTCTTCCTCTTGCCCTTCTTCCTCTGATTCAGAATTCGAAGCTTCCGAAGCACCAAATTTGGGGGGGTGTAATATGCCTAATTCTCCCCAGCATTCTTTTTCTTCCTCTGTACATACATTTCAGCCTCCAGAGTTTAACTTTTCTTTGTATATGCTTTCCTTCTCCAAACAGTTAGATCTAGAAAAACAACTAGCTGCAATTGAACTAGCCTTAGCCGAATCCCAGCCATACCAATACCAGTTACGAGAACGGCTAAGGACTGAGAAAGATATGCTGCTTGAGCAACTGAAAGGCAAACAGAAACTTGTCATACAGCCTATCCAAAGCCCTTCCCAAAAAGCAATAAGCTTTCATGAGCCAGCTACTGTCTACAAAACTTTTCCAGGTCAGCATGAGAGTAGACAGAAGTATAGACTATCTACAAGAGAAACTTTAAGTGCTATGATTAAGACTAAGCAGCAGCAAGTTAAGGAACTCTGCACAGAGATCAGTGAGCTCAGGGATCATATAAAGATCCTAGATGCAGAAGAAGAACATTCTTCTGAAGATGAGCTTCATAAGTTTACAAAAGGTGCTCTGGATGTAAATATAGAAGAAGAGCACGAAGTAAGTCAGGAACAGACTGAACAGATTGGTCTCTTTCAGCCCAGCATGCATTTAATGTCGGGACCAAAGCTGTATATCAATATTCAGTTTGACTTACAAGAATTTAAACCATATACTCTTTCCTGTCAAATTGATTCTGGATGCCAGGTTAATCTGTGTAAAGGTTCTGCACTACCATTCTATTATTGGGAGAAAACATTTGGCAGTGGAACTGCTATTCATGGAACGCCAGTACCCATCAGGGGAAAAGCTGAAATAGTCCCAGTAGTTTTTGGAAAGGCACAGAGTAAGCTAACCTTCTACAGGTTAGATGAATTAAAGGATGATTGTCTGTTAGGTTCTGATTTTCTACATCAGGTCAGTCCCTATACTTGCGATCATTATAAAATGACATTCACTTGTCACATCAATAAGAGAAAGGTTATCCTTCCTCTATCTTTCACAAATGAAGTAAGGTGCCAAAAAGTGATAGAACAGGAAGATGCTAGTATTCCTCGGCTAGCGAAGATGGAAAGAGCCATTGCTTACTCAGAGACACATAGTGAAAAGATGTTAAAAGAAATCTCTGAGAAGCTAAAAGAAGATTGTTGTTCTAACAGCCCCAATGCCTTTTGGAAGCGAGAAAAATATTTCGTATCCTTACCCTATGACCCGCTCCAAAAGATCAAGCCAATGAAAGCCTTTGCAAGAGTCATGACTCCATCAGAGAGAGAATTCTGCAAAAGAGAAATTGCGGAGTTATTAGAAAAAGGACTTATAGAACCCTCTAAGAGTCCTTGGGCATGTCGTGCTTTTGTGGTAAACAAGCACTCAGAACAGAAAAGAGGAAAACCAAGATTAGTGGTAAATTTCAAGCCACTAAATGCTGTACTTCAGAAAGTCAGGTACCCACTACCTGATAAAGCCAGTCTCCTACAGCGTATCACTGGTAATACTATCTTCAGTAAGTTTGATCTGAAATCTGGATTCTACCAGATCGGCATTATTCCCGAAGATAGATTTAAAACTGCATTCTCAGTCCCAAATGGGTTATACCAGTGGAAAGTCCTACCTTTTGGCATCAACAATGCTCCATCTGAATTTCAGAAAATGATGGAAGACATTTTCAGAGACTATCCATGGCTATTAGTATTTATTGATGATATTCTAATATGTTCTCATAGCTTGCAGGAACATCTCAAACACCTGCAAATCTTTTATGATTTGGTCTACAAACATGGATTGGTTCTCTCAGAGCCAAAAATGGAGATTGGAAGAACCCAGATAGATTTTTTGGGGTTGAAAATAAACAAAGGAACTGTTGTCCTTCAAAATCATATCCTTTAGAGCTTTAAGAAATTTCCCAATGAAATTAAGGACAAAACAAAGCTCCAGAGGTTCCTTGGTTCTTTAAATTATATCAGACCGTTCTATCAAGGACAGGCCAAAGACATAGTTCTGCTTCAGCGCAGACTGAGAAAAAATCCACCTGCCTGGTCTGGTGAAATGACTGCAGCTGTCAAACGCATAAAAGAAAAAGTTATGAAGCTGCCAGCCTTAACTCTGCCTACGGGAAAAGGCAGACTGATCATTGAAACAGATGCCTCTTCCCATACTTGGGGTGGAGTATTATTAGAAGAAATTGATCAGAAGGAAAATATTTGTGGCTACGGTTCAGGATCCTTTAAGAAAGCAGAATTAAACTCCCCTTCAAGCCACAAAGAGATTTTAGCAGTCAAGAAGACTGTTCAGCACTTTATTCTCTTCTTAAATCCAGTCAAATTCATTATCAGAACTGATCTAAAGATTATGCCTGGAATGCTTAGAAATGAGACAGTCATGGCAGAAAATAATAGCCGTATTTTAAAATGGTTTATTTGGCTTTCTAATTTTGATTATGAAATTGTATATAAACTCGGCTATCTAAACTGTCTTGCTGATATGTTGACCAGGGAGTCAGCAGAAGATCTGCAGAAGCTCCAGCCAGAGTTAAAAATGCTTGATGCAGGTGAATCCAGTTCTGGTCCAGCCAGAAGAAGAATGAGAAGAGAAATGAAGAAGCAAGAAGATAGAGAAGCAGCCAAGCCCCTGACTTATGAAGAGCTGCTCGAAAAAGAAGGATTATTCATCCTTCCTTGGGATGGTACAATGCCCAGGAATGTCCGAATCCAGTCCCTGGAATACGCTTCAGCTGATGAAGCGAAAAGATTCCTAAAGTTGACACTGATCCAGAATCTGCAAACTTCACCACTCAAACTTACAATTCTGGAAAGGTGGGAAAAAGAGGCGTTCTTCAGCTTCGCTGATGCTATTGCAAAGCTTAAAGACTCTCCGGAGGTCTGGACAGATTATGATGACGAAGAACACCTATGGTACATAGATCTCTGCGGAGGAAATCTGACATGGACAAGCTACAACTTGATCCTACAATGCTGCAAAGAAAATAGCTCTGTAATTATTTTTGCCGACCCTCAGAATCTCAAAGCTAATGCAAAATGGTCGGGTTGGACAGATGTGTTCCTAGATCAATTTTGTCCAAGGAAAGACTGGGAACAGAGAAGAGCTAATTTTATCCTTCACTTGAAGGCAGACCTAGAAGTTGCGAACCAGAGGGAACTATGGTTCAAATTTAAACTTCATTTTGAAGGCGGGACATATAAGCCTCTTGAGAACAGAATGTATGTCCAGCAGAAGGTCATAAGAAGAAGTGTGGAAGATAACCACATTGAGTCCAGAGTCACTATTCGTGACATACCACTTGACTTCAAAGTGGAATCTCATTTCTGTGGAGAGTTTATCTGTGAACCGTTAGCGGTCTTAAATGGTTCAGATGTGCAATGTTGTTTCTCTCCGTGGTTATATCCTCTTCCGCCAGATCTAGATGAGTCAGATCCGCCGTCTGTAGCAGGAGAAGCTCAAGGTTATGACTCCCCTGACGATGATGACATTTGGGAGTATCTCCAAGGACGAGATCCTTGGGATTGAAAGCGGTGGTGGGCCGCATGAAGCCTGAGTGGGCCAGGATTGCCCCACACTCACCCGACGCGGGCCGGAAATAGCTCCGCTGTGTAAATAGTAGTTTAGCTGCTGTCGTGGGCCAGCTATGCTCCACCGTGTTTTATGTTGTCTTTTGGTCGGGTCTGTCATAATGATTCTCCGGGTCCCCGTAATGCCACTGGCCAATTAAGGGACGAGATAATGGAAGTGGTAGTCCCCACTTTCCACCCCAGTGATTCGGTTGTGACTGGTAGTTGTCGGTTTTGATTACCGGATCTATTTATGACCGGTTAGTGCCAGTCAGTATCCACCAGTTGCACCGGCTAGGATGCTATAAATAAACCTCTCGGGCTCATTGTTATGCATCATATTCGGAGATCACATCCCGAGTCTTAGAGAGCTCTGCAAGTAGTGTGTCAGTCTGAGCAAGTAGTCCGCTCGGCTCTAGGTTTGCATTTTGTCTGTAAGTGTTGAGCTGTGTGTATGCTCTCCCTCTGCGCTTAGTGCGACCAGCTGGGATCAAAAGCAGGGATCTCAAGTTGTAATGAGTCTGTAATACTGTCAAGTAGCGTATGCTCTCCCTCTGCGCCTCGAGCGAACAGCTGGGATCAGAAACTACTCTGAGAGTAAGTTTATATTATCATATTGAGTCTGTACTCAGTCTGCAAATATACTGTTCACTCTGTAATTCTACTGTTGTTCGGCTCTGCCGACTCTGTTAATATACTGTTCATCGACCCTGTCATAAATATTGTTCAAAGTTACTGTTCACCATAATACACTGCATATCTCGCATATTATTTCATATTGTTGAAGACCGCATTAATATCCCATAACAATTATAAAAGTGATCGATCCTGCTCGTCTTTGGTATCAGAGCCAGTGAAGAAGGTTGATTATGGTTCGAAACAATTATCGAACATTAGCAATTGATAGACCAGCGCACGCAGAGAAGTTCCTGTTATGGTTAATGGTGCATCCTGAGAGTGATTTGGACTGTTATGAGAATTATCAGCAGATGATTCGAGATCGTGATATTGCTTTCCACACATTCTGCAACCAATTTGAGAAAGCTGCCCTGTAAGTTCTTATCTGACTTACATTTCCTCTTTTGTTCTGTTGACCAGTTGTAGACATTCACATTATCCAGTAGACAGGGAAACCTGTTGAGTGATCGGTGGTAAACCTAGGAGCTATTAGAGAGGTCGTTGGTAGAAGGCAGTGAAGGCCGAAGAGAGAGTGCCTGAGTAAGTCCTTGCATAGACCAGACCACTAGTTTGACGTAGTTCCTTTTCAGATGGACCCAACGATGGATAGTGTTGCTCACACCCGTCTAGACTGCCAGCAAGCAGAAGATGGTACTGTCAGTTTGGCAGAATGCAGATCTTCCTTCTCACAATGCAGTTCTTTCGATCCCGATTCAAGTATCATACATATAGATGAACCAAATCCCTCTTATGAATGGAAACTTCCTACTTTGCTCCCCAAAGAAATATATAAGCTAAATTTTTGGGAATATGTGTCTTCTCAGCATTTCCGTGTCTCCTCTGTTGATATAGCATTTACCGATGCAGACAATCCTGTCCACATCAAATTGCTTGATCGTTCTCAAATCGATTGGGCTCGCAAGCAAGGCTATAAATATGCACACCTTGGTGCTATCCGTTTAGGGTTGAATCCTCTTGTTAGACCTTTCCTAAATGTTTCTTCCTTGTGTGTCGCAGTAGATACCCGACACAGGCATTTTGCAGATGCCATAATCGGTGGTTTTGCTGCCCCTTTGCATGATGGTCCTGCATTCGGAACTATATATCCTAAGTTTAGCGTGAGTCTCTTTGACCCTCATATCTATGATCTCCTAAAGGCGTATGTCCTTCCTCAAGGATTCTCCATGATGGATGGTTCTCGCATCATCCAACTGAAAGCTGCTGTCATTATCCGTTTCGGCAACGATACCCTTCCCGCTTTACAATCCCCTGTGCATAATACTCCGCGCCTGCTCAGCGTGGTGGAAACTGATATCTCCCGAAAATCTCAACCTGTCTTATTTGACTTGAGAGGAATTCAGTATCCTCAAGAATGGGAATGTAAGTATGATGAACTAAGAAATGCCGAAGCATTACAAGCTTCATTGAAAAATCAGCCAATTACTTTTGACAGACAACACAGTTCTTTCAGAATGCCTAATGTCACGCCTTTTCCTCGGTTTTCTTTAGCCAATGTAAATCCTTCTCTTTCTCGTTCTACATCTACTCCCTCCTATGCAGTATATAGAAGATTGTCTCAGCTCCCGTCCTCATCTGTACCTGAGAACAAACCTTCAGAATCCTTTACTGGCCTCACTGATAATGAGCACAGAGGTCAACATACTAATTGTCCAGCATGTCGAAAATCAATTGAAAAACTTCGGCGTTTCAGAAAGTCCCCCCAGCTAGGCATGTTTTCTCTTCCAAGAGAAAGTGATGCCCAAGAAGTAGAGAGGGATGGTCGCAAATCTTATTTCCCAGGTAGGAATCTACCTAATATCCCTTTCAGACAATATACTCTAGATGGTCTGAGCAAAAGAGAATATTTGCCTCAGAAGACTGTTGAAGTTGGAGAAACTCCATCTGATGAAGTCAGATTGAGTAATTGGGGAAACCTGCAGCAGCATCTAATAGCTAAGAATCTTGATGACATAGTTGGAGACATCCTGAGTCTCCAAGCTACCCTGCAGGCAGAGAAAGACAAAACAGTCGAGATGAATGAAACGTTGGAGTTAGTTAAGCATTTACTAGCTGATTCTGAAGCTATTAAAAAGATGATAGCTAAAGCCTCAGATAACATTCTGACTAGGCTAAGCAAGCTAGAAGAGCTTTCCAAAAGAACATCAAATTTAGGATCAAAGGTGAATAAACCTAGTCATGCCATCCTAGCTTTAGCCGCAGAAGGATATAAAAGAAAAGATACTAAGGAAAAGCTAGAACGCAGCCTATCATTTGGGATGATGAATGTGCAAGACCAAAGGCCAGAATTTGATTTTGGTCGATCAGACAGAGAGTTCCGCTCTCTATCTAAATGGGTTACAGCTATAAAAGGACTTCCTTCCTGTTTTCCTGTGAAAACATATCAGAAGATCATCAAGCTATATGAGCAAGTCACTACTCCTACACCAGAACCAGCCTCTGGAAAAGTAGTGCCTGAAGTTGTAGAAGTTCCTACCTCTATGGACTTAAGTATGCTCAGCACAAATGTGCTAGGATCCTCTTCAGGAGTGAAGGATGAACCAGAATTTGATGAGCCTATGACAGAACGAGAAGCTGCTCCAGCTCCTCGTATTCCATTAAGTTTCAGCACCCATACTTTCAATAACATCATTTTCCAGATGCCTGAACATCCAGTCCTAAATATTGATTGCCAGTCCAGAGACGCCATTCATGATTCTTTAAATCTTTTGTTCCACTGGACCTTGTCGAAGAAAGCTCAGAATCCTAATATTTCAGGACAACAAATAGCTACGCTACTAGTCACAGGACTAACAGGGTTAGCTAATGCATGGTGGCGATGGTTGCCACAGAAAACTAGAGATGATATCTTAAATGCTAATGATGTTGATCAGCAGTTACTCAAAGCCTTGGCTTCACAATTCCATGGCGGAGATGATGACGATGATGCAGATCATCTTGCCTCCTTATTTATGTCGGCCAGACTTTGTAATTTATCTCAATCAGATGAATATTTCTGCTATATGCAGAAACTCTTAATAAGAGCTGGCAAAGCAAGTGATCCAGCCTATTTAAAGCATTATCTAAGAAGTTTTCTCGGCCATGTTCCAGATGCCGTGGAAAAATATATGAAGGACAAAAACCTCAACTATCAGAATTTATCAATCGCTCAGCTCCATCACCATATTAAAGAAACATGGCAAGAACATTGCCTGTCCAAAAGGATTGATAAAGACTTCAAGCGACATCAGAACATGTACACACCTTCATTCTGTAAAATGCCAGATTGGGGTTGTGGTGCACATAATAGAGGGCATCTCAATCAGAAATGCCATTGTTCTTCAAAACCATGCAAGAAAAAGAATTTCTTCTCAAGTGATCCTAGATATCACTATCCTGACAAGCCTCTGACGTTTGGCAGGAAAAAGCCTTATAAATATAAGCGCTATAAAGCTCCGAAGCCGCCTCCTAGAAGGCAGAGATATATCAAAAAGCGCAGGAAACCAGCAGATAAAGAATCTTGTTTTCTATGTGGCGCTAAAGGCCATTGGGCTAATAAATGCCCAAAGAAGAAAGATAAGCCCCGGTTAGCCGCATTTTGTGATTCTGTCCAGCCTCAGTGGTGGAGGTACTCATCTAGTAAGAATCCACCTACCGGTGAATTTCTATATCTCCCTCCTACTTCTGACACTGATGATTCTGATGATGATTCTGTTTCTGATAATTACCCAGAGCTGAATAAATTTTGTCCTTCTCCAGCCTCTTCCTCTTGCCCTTCTTCCTCTGATTCAGAATCCGAAGCTTCCGAAGCACCAAATTTGGGGGGGTGTAATATGCCTAATTCTCCCCAGCATTCTTTTTCTTCCTCTGTACATACATTTCAGCCTCCAGAGTTTAACTTTTCTTTGTATATGCTTTCCTTCCCCAAGCAGTTAGATCTAGAAAAACAACTAGCTGCAATTGAACTAGCCTTAGCCGAATCCCAGCCATACCAATACCAGTTACGAGAACGGCTAAGGACTGAGAAAGATATGTTGCTTGAGCAACTGAAAGGCAAACAGAAACTTGTCATACAGCCTATCCAAAGCCCTTCCCAGAACGCAGTAAGCTTTCATGAGCCAGCGACTGTCTACAAAACTTTTCCAGGTCAGCATGAGAGTAGACAGAAGTATAGACTATCTACAAGAGAAACTTTAAGGGCTATGATTAATACTAAGCAGCAGCAAGTTAAGGAACTCTGCACAGAGATCAGTGAGCTCAGGGATCATATAAAGATCCTAGATGCAGAAAAAGAACATTCTTCTGAAGATGAGCTTCATAAGTTTACAAAAGGTGCTCTGGATGTAAATATAGAAGAAGAGCACAAAGTAAGTCAGGAACAGACTGAACAGATTGGTCTCTTTCAGCCCAGCATGCATTTAATGTCGGGGCCAAAGCTGTATATCAATATTCAGTTTGACTTACAAGAATTTAAACCATATACTCTTTCCTGTCAAATTGATTCTGGATGCCAGGTTAATCTGTGTAAAGGTTCTGCACTACCATTCTATTACTGGGAGAAAACATTTGGCAGTGGAACTGCTATTCATGGAACGCCAGTACCCATCAGGGGAAAAGCTGAAATAGTCCCAGTTGTTTTTGGAAAGGCACAAAGTAAGCTAACCTTCTACAGGTTAGATGAATTAAAGGATGATTGTCTGTTAGGTTCTGATTTTCTACATTAGGTCAGTCCCTATACTTGCGATCATTATAAAATGACATTCACTTGTCACATCATTAAGAGAAAGGTTATCCTTCCTCTATCTTTCACAAATGAAGTAAGGTGCCAAAAAGTGATAGAACAGGAAGATGCTAGTATTCCTCGGCTAGCGAAGATGGAAAGAGCCATTGCTTACTCAGAGACACATAGTGAAAAGATGTTAAAAGAAATCTATGAGAAGCTAAAAGAAGATTGCTGTTCTAACAGCCCCAATGCCTTTTGGAAGCGAGAAAAATATTTTGTATCCTTACCCTATGACCCGTTCCAAAAGATCAAGCCAATGAAAGCCTCTGCAAGAGTCATGACTCCATCAGAGAGAGAATTCTGCAAAACAGAAATTGCAGAGTTATAAGAAAAAGGACTTATAGAACCCTCTAAGAGTCCTTGAGCATGTCGTGCTTTTGTGGTAAACAAGCACTCAGAACAGAAAAGAGGAAAACCAAGATTAGTGGTAAATTTCAAGCCACTAAATGCTGTACTTCAGAAAGTCAGGTACCCACTACCTAATAAAGCCAGTCTCCTACAGCGTATCACTGGTAATACTATCTTCAGTAAGTTTGATCTGAAATCTGGATTCTACCAGATCGGCATTATTCCCGAAGATAGATTTAAAACTGCATTCTCAGTCCCAAATGGGTTATACCAGTGGAAAGTCCTACCTTTTGGCATCAACAATGCTCCATCTGAATTTCAGAAAATGATGGAAGACATTTTCAAAGACTATCCATGGCTATTAGTATTTATTGATGATATTCTAATCTGTTCTCACAGCTTGCATGAACAGCTCAAACACCTGCAAATCTTTTATGATTTGGTCTACAAGCATGGATTGGTTCTCTCAGAGCCAAAAATGGAGATTGGAAGAACCCAGATAGATTTTTTGGGGTTGAAAATAAACAAAGGAACTGTTGTCCTTCAAAATCATATCCTTCAGAGCTTTAAGAAATTTCCCAATGAAATTAAGGACAAAACAAAGCTCCAGAGGTTCTTTAAATTATATCAGACCGTTCTATCAAGGACAGGCCAAAGACATAGTTCTGCTTCAGCGCAGACTGAGAAAAGATCCACCTGCCTGGTCTGGTGAAATGACTACAGCTGTCAAACGCATAAAAGAAAAAGTTATGAAGCTGCCAGCCTTAACTCTGCCTACGGGAAAAGGCAGACTGATCATTGAAACAGATGCTTCTTCCCATACTTGGGGTGGAGTATTATTAGAAGAAATTGATCAGAAGGAAAATATTTGTGGCTACGGTTCAGGATCCTTTAAGAAAGTAGAATTAAACTACCCTTCAAGCCACAAAGAGATTTTAGCAGTCAAGAAGACTGTTCAGCACTTTATTCTCTTCTTAAAGCCAGTCAAATTCATTATCAGAACTGATCTAAAGATTATGCCTGGAATGCTTAGAAATGAGACAGTCATGGCAGAAAATAATACCGTATTTTAAAATGATTTATTTGGCTTTCTAATTTTGATTATGAAATTGTATATAAACCCGGCTATCTAAACTGTCTTGCTGATATGTTGACCAGGGAGTCAGCAGAAGATCTGCAGAAGCTCCAGCCAGAGTTAAAAATGCTTGATGCAGGTGAATCCAGTTCTGGTCCAGCCAGAAGAAGAATGAGAAGAGAAATGAAGAAGCAAAAAGATAGAGAAGTAGCCAAGCCCCTGACTTATGAAGAGCTGCTCGAAAAAGAAGGATTATTCATCCTTCCTTGGGATGGTACAATGCCCAGGAATGTCTGAATCCAGTCCCTGGAATACGCTTCAGCTGATGAAGCGAAAAGATTCCTAAAGTTGACACTGATCCAGAATCTGCAAACTTCACCACTGAAACTTACAATTCTGGAAAGGTGGGAAAAAGAGGCGTTCTTCAGCGTCCCTGATGCTACTGCAAAGCTTAAAGACTGTCCGGAGGTTTGGAGAGATTATGATGACGAAGAACACCTATGGTACATAGATCTCTGCGGAGGAAATCTGACATGGACAAGCTACAACTTGATCCTACAATGCTGCAGAGAAAATAGCTCTGTAATTATTTTTGTCGACCCTCAGAATCTCAAAGCTAATGCAAAATGGTCGGGTTGGACAGATGTGTTCCTAGATCAATTTTGTCCAAGGAAAGACTGGGAACAGAGAAGAGCTAATTTTATCCTTCACTTGAAGGCAGACCTAGAAGTTGCGAACCAGAGGGAACTATGGTTCAAATTTAAACTTCATTTTGAAGGCGGGACATATAAGCCTCTTGAGAACAGAATGTACGTCCAGCAGAAGGTCATAAGAAGAAGTGTGGAAGATAACCACATTGAGTCCAGAGTCACTATTCGTGACATACCACTTGACTTCAAAGTGGAATCTCATTTTCGTGGAGAGTTTATCTGTGAACCGTTAGCGGTCTTAAATGGTTCAGATGTGCAATGTTGTTTCTCTCCGTGGTTATATCCTCTTCCGCCAGATCTAGAAGAGTCAGATCCGCCGTCTGTAGCAGGAGAAGCTCAAGGTTATGATTCCCCTGACGATGATGACATTTGGGAGTATCTCCAAGGACGAGATCCTTGGGATTGAAAGCAGTGGTGGGCCGCATGAATCCTGAGTGGGCCAGGATTGCCCCACACTCACCCGACGCGGGCCGAAAATAGCTCCGCTGTGTAAATAGTAGTTTAGCTGCTGTCGTGGGCCAGCTATGATCCACCGTGTTTTATGTTGTCTTTTGGTCGGGTCTGTCATAATGATTCTCCGGGTCCCCGTAATGCCACTGGCCAATTAAGGGACGAGATAATGGAAGTGGTAGTCCCCACTTTCCACCCCGGTGATTCGGTTGTGACTGGTAGTTGTCGTTTTGATTACCGGATCTATTTATGACCGGTTAGTGCCAGTCAGTATCCACCGGTTGCACCGGCTATGATGCTATAAATAAACCTCTCGGGCTCATTGTTATGCATCATATTCGGAGATCACATCCCGAGTCTTAGAGAGCTCTGCAAGTAGTGTGTCAGTCTGAGCAAGTAGTCTGCTCGGCTCTAGGTTTGCATTTTGTCTGTAAGTGTCGAGCTCTGTGTATGCTCTCCCTCTGTGCTTAGTGCGACCAGCTGGGATCAAAAGCAGGGATCTCAAGTTTTAATGAGTCTGTAATACTATCAAGTAGCGTATGCTCTCCCTCTGCGCCTCGAGCAAATAGCTGGGATTAGAAACTACTCTGAGAGTAAGTTTATATTATCATATTGAGTCTATACTCAGTCTGCAAATATACTGTTCACTCTGTAATTCTACTGTTGTTCGGCTCTGCCGACTCTGTTAATACA
Source organism: Pseudotsuga menziesii (assembly GCA_001517045.1). Classification (NCBI taxonomy): domain Eukaryota; kingdom Viridiplantae; phylum Streptophyta; class Pinopsida; order Pinales; family Pinaceae; genus Pseudotsuga; species Pseudotsuga menziesii. Next base: position 538,882 of record LPNX010198874.1, on the reverse strand, counting down.
CTGTTCATCGACCCTGTCATAAATATTGTTCAAAGTTACTGTTCACCATAATATACTGCATATCTCGCATATTATTTCATATTGTTGAAGACCGCATTAATATCCCATAACAATTATAAAAATGATCGATCCTGCTCGTCTTTGGTCAGAGAGGTCAGCTGGCTCATAAAAATTCGAAATTTGATGTGATCCGGATACTGCTTTTACTAGATAAAAAATTAATTGAATTTTTAAAAAATATAATTATTTAAACATTACAAAATAAATGTTATTCAATTTCATACTTGGTAATAGTTCATAATATTTACAAAATAAATGTCATTCACTTTGTCACTAGTTGTTAGTGTTACTCCGTTAGTTTTAGTGCCGTATACAGATACTGCTCTCACTGGATAAAAAATGAATTAAAATTTAAAAAACAAAATTATAATCATCTAAACATTACAAAATAAATGTCATTCAATTACAAAATAAATGTCATTCACTTTGTGAGTTGTTAGTGTTACCACCTTAGTTTTAGTGCCGTTCAGTGTGCCATTCAGATGTTAGTGCCTTTCAGTCGTTAGTTTATTCCCCTTGTTCTCTTCCCTAAATTTTGTTCAGATGTTAGTGCCGATGCCATTCAGAGTGCCTTTCAATCGTTAGTTTAAATTGCTTATTCCATATTTCCCTTGTTCTCTTCCCTAAATTTTGATAAATAATTTTTAATTTGTTATTCATCGCATTTATAGTCTTTTAAATAGTAATTTTTATTATGACATTTATAATGTATTGATGAATATATAATTAAAAATACTATATATAAAAAGTCTATTACAATATATTGTCTTTTAAATAGTAATTTTTGTTATAACATTTATAATATATTAATGTATATTTAATTAAAAATACTATATATAAAAAGTCAATTACTATAGACTTTTAAATAGTAATTTGTGTTATACCATTTATATGTATGTCTTTAAAATAGTAATTTTTGTTATAACATGATGTATATTTCATTAAAAATATTGTATATAAAAAGTCTACTACCATATTTATATTGAATTTTTTTTACTTATTTTTTCCAAATCATATTTACCATGTTTATATTGAATTTTTTTATTCCTTATTTTTTCCAAATCATATTTATAATATATTGATGTTGGTAGTGCCTGCAAGGCCTCTTAAAAAACCCATGGTTTTTTTGTACATAGTTGTGCATGGTTTAAAAGGCAGTTGCAAATGGTTTTAATACCATGTGCAAGGCCTCGTAAACAACCCATGATTTTAGGAAAACCTTGCACATGGTTTTAAAACTATGTATGGAGGAGATGTTCTAATGTTCTTTCCTAACAAAATAAAAAATATTATATACAACCATAAATAGTATTAAATATTTATAATAAAAATATTATTTGTGGATCTTAAATAAAAAGATGTGCCTTTTGGTCTAAATCACATTTAAGCTTATAGTTGAGTGCAATACTTAAGAAAAGGTTTGCACCTCCAAAGATTTGATCCCTCTTTGCACTTGAGAAAGCCTAAGATTTGGATCTATGCTGGTGTATATTTAATTAAAAATACTATATATATAAAAAGTCTACTACCATATATATATATATATAAAGTCTACTACCATATTTATATTGGATTTTTTCATTACTTATTTTTTCCAAAATCATATTTGTTTTTTTCAAAATTAATCATGTTTGTATTATATTTTTTTTAAATTAATCATATTTGTATTATACTTGTATCGTATTTTTTCAAAATTAATCATATTTCTGTTATATTTGTATCGTATTTTTTCAAAAATTATCATATTTGTATCGGTGTAAGAAAGCTTGAAAAAACGAGTGGATATATTATCTGAATTAAAGACAAATCAGTAGTATCTAAATTAGGAAAGGAACAAGATAATAAAGTTTTAACTAACTAATCAAAACTCAAACGGTTATCAATTTAGACGAATGGCCTTGGCATAGAAATCTCCATTTTTTCCAATCAAGAGGAAAACAATTATTGACCAGTGTATCCAGTAAATAAGATTGTAATCCCATAATGGGTGTGTCAGGGTTAAGACACGATATAAATTATAAAAATTTACCCTTGAACTGTCCTTATAAAAATTAACTCCAAATACTGCATTTTTTTTCATGTACAGAACAATTCTCTGACCCTTGGAACTTCGAGTGTAAACATGTTGCAAGGATTGACAATTTTCTCATTATCCAAATCTCCATCCCCCTCGTGAACACTCTTAAAAATGTTGCTTCTGAGATAGAGTTCTTAGTGCTTCTGTAAGTAATTAGGTGGTTGCTTTGCAAGGCAACACAGCAGAACACCTTAGAACAATTTAATGTCACATATGTTGTCCTAAGAACAAAATGACCGATATAATAGCATCTTACTTAGTTGACCAACTTCTTTAGGCCAGTTTTTTATCCAATAGTTCTGAGATGATATTAATGTGGGAAAAATCTTCGCGAAGCTTGCCTGCATTTCACTTCAATGGAAAAACAAAGCAGCAAATAACATTTTGAGACCAGATCCTCTACATGCATACATCCATGAGATCTACAACCATGGTTGCATGCAAAGCAAAATGCAACAAAGGTCGAGACCTTAACTACAACAGTCCATCAATGTTGCACGGGCACCAGGTGGCCAGAAGTTCAGATGGCCATCAAGAATCTAAAATACAATAAATTAAGTACATATTCATAGGGAAAACCCATATGTTGTTAACTTTTCAAATACCCCAGGTCCCGGTCCTGCAAGGATTCTCAGAACCATGAGCTAAAAACTAAATTAAGCTCTCGAATCCACCCTCTTTCATTCAAACCCAGCTGTTGAATTTTCTCAAAGATGCAATTAAACATTGGGGTATACGCACAGCAAAACAGTCTCATCTCTTCTATCTCACCTGCAGAGCCTAAAATGATGTAGAACAGAAGTGATCACATTTCATGCTCTCTTTCATATTTTTCCATTACTGATGAGAGGGGTTCCCTCTCCAGCTCCCTCAGCTCAACTATTTCTTCAGTCCCTCTTGTCTTGCCAACTTTCAATCTACTACTACCTACTGAAACAGGCATTTCATTTGCAAGATCAGAACAAGCTGCATTCCCATTTACCCCAGAAACAAAACTTCTTTGTTCAAATGCTTTCCTCTCATTCTGTGATAAATTGCTTCGCTGTGGTCTACCTTTGTCCTGCCGAGCTCTACGCACAGCATGCTGGATTTGTCGTTCATGCTCTTTCAAGATTTCATCAATATTTCCAGAGGGCGGCAGCAATGGTCCCGAGTAATGTATTTTGTCCCCTTGACCACCATAACCCTGCCAGTTCTGTGTAAAAACAGAAAACACACCAATTATGTATGTAGAACATAGAATTCACCTTCTAACCATACAAATCAAACGCCAGCTTTCAACTTACCATGGTAGCTTCTTGACTAGCAACCCTTTCATCTCTCCGATGATGAGTTGCCGGCAGATCCTGCAAGTGATAATTATCTAAACCTTTAAATGATTCTGGTTGCTGGAAACGAGTCCAATCTTGTCTGTTTGGATGTTCTGGAACTTCAAGAAATTCATGCTTCCCATTATTATGTACACCATCTATTGCATCAATACGATTATGTTGCCACATGCCACTCCGGTCCTTATGTGTATCTATACCAGCATTACTTCTTGCTGCTGCAACTAAACCAGATAAATTTGACAAATCTGCTCCAGGTTGGGGTGCATACGTTCCCTGTTTTCTGAAATCAGATATTGTAGCTTTTGAGGACCGTGATGGACGACCTGGAGCCATCTGTATATCATCCTCTTTCAGCTTCTTTCCCCATGTTGAACTAGAAATTGGATTTGATAATGGACCAGAATGAGAAGGCCCAAATTGTTGAGAATACATGCGATTTGGATTTGGTAATGCATCAATAGAAATATGCACAGGCCTTGGAGGATCAATAGGAAAGCCAACAGCACCATCCTCCTGCTGGGGATTGAATTTCTCACTCTTGCTTTTAGAAGGTCCTTGTGAACCTAAGCGCCGCCTCTGACAACAATACACTAAGCTTCAGTAAGTCTGAGGTTACATTTACTAAAGCCAGGAACCTAAAATCATCAAAAGAAGGTTATGCACAAAGGTAATTGAGAACCAAAAAAAAAGAGTTATCATTGAATTGTTCAAAATCTGGTTTATGCTTTCACTATCTTTGTTGGATAAAAATCATATTTGTAGTATCAAGTGTTCAGCTAGACTCAAATCACTTTCATACAGGTTATTGACTTCACAGACACCCTAACGGATGTTAAGAATAAGTTCTATTCTTTCGGTAGTTTTGCAAATAGTAAGTCATGTTTCTAATATCAAATGCTAAACCACATTCAAACTAGCTAATACACATTTATCAAGTTACAGAGCACCCATCTACACAGTTCTGATCTCTACGTCATGAATATTCCTTATCAGGTCCTAAACTTGACAGATAGATTGAATAGTACCTGTATGGAAATTGCTAATTCAGCATTTGCATCTGGTGCTGGAATTGCTCTGGACTCTCGTGATGTGCGTCTGGCTACATCGCGCCCTCTTCCTCCAGCTGCTCTTTGCCTGGAAGAAATAGAAAATGAGCAATCTATGCAGTGGCACAGACAAGAACATAAGAGAACCCTAAAAAAAATTAGGCTTTTCATTGGAGAGCAAAATTATCTAAATGTTTTCTTTGAGGATGGCCTTAGTAGAGATTAAGACTGCAGACACATGGCAAAGTTAACACAGCAAATATCCTAAGAATTCTTTTTTTTCTATTTTGGGCTGACTCGGTGTCCATCTTAATTCTACAGTCTACAATTATTCGGTGTCCATCTTATTACTGTGGCTTGAGAGGCTAGTACCAAGCATCGACTGTATAACTATAAAGTAGCAGTCCCTAGTACCTACTGACCTGGGGCATGCTCCAAATTTGCTTACTCTAAGGGCAGGAGGCGAAGCCTATTAGATCACCTCTGACTGCATTTCAGTTAATTAAAGCCTTATCCCTACAAGGAACAGCTGAATAAAGACTTAGGAGGAAAGCCTGGAAAGGACTTTGTTGTGCACTGGTTCAGATATATCTATCATGAACAACCACTTCTCAACCATAATCACACTGTACAAGCATTTTCAACACACCAGTAAAACACAATGTTTAAGGAGTATAGGGATTAATTACTTTTAGAAATTTAAACATGAATTGTCAACATTTAAGGAGTATAGGGCTTAATTACTTTTTAATAATTTAAACTTGAATGGTCCCATAATTTAATATTTGGCCATTAACAGAATAAAATAGTAGCTAGATATTTTGATTTTAAAAAATTATTAGTTTGAAAGTTTCTAGTGCTGGAGAGTCATGACTGAAAAATTTAGAATGAAAGTTTTCATCAGAAAGAGACCTCAGGAATATAACAGAACAGAAAGAACTCTAGCATTACATAAAATCAAAACATGCTAATGGCTTGGCCTCTAAATGTTTTACATCACTTGATACTTATGATCTGTTGAAACAGAATTGATCTCTTTCTTGTCAATTTATGTCCTTGAAATTCATCTAAGAAGTTTAACAGTTTAAAATTTAAAGCAAATACTTTAGCAGGTCCTTAATATAGGTCTTGCATACCTTCTTGCTTCCTCATCACGAATTTTTGCATCAAACTCCTTGCTTGGTGGGTACTTTGGCAAGCTTGAAGGATCACATGCAAGTGGCTTTGTGGTAAAGAACTGTACAGTATATAACAATAATGCAAACAAGAGCAGACAAATTGATCAGGTCATCAAACATAACACAATTTACATAAAATGAGAACTAATACTCAAAATGATTGTGTCCTGAAGCTAAGATTTTTGTCTCTGAAGCCTACAACGTTTATGTTGACAAGAGGACTATTATAAAGACTGTTAACAGGTTCTCATGTAAATCTGAAAGTGTCACCTTATTTGAAATGTTTTATATCGGTAGTTAAATTTTGATCCTTTACAGCCCTTATTAAGCTTAACTTTATTTGCATGATAGTCTTCATGATGGGTAACTGGAATACTAATTATGACAACGCTATCAAGCTCATATACAACTATTTGGGTTAAAAAAAGGCTGCAGTGGTCTTGACATAGCAAGTCCAATGCTTCCTGTGTGAATAAAGCAATGAAAAGGTTGGGCATTGCTTAAACATCACAACAGGCAAATAAAAATCATTTTTTCCTAAATGAAATGTTGCAACTTGCAACCATCAAGAGCTAAAAAGCTCAGAGTCTTCAACCTTACTAATTGAGATTTTGCAATATAACTAGCAAAAAAATGGTAGAACTTATTTCCAATTTTGCACTACTTCCAAGGTCAAGCCAGTTATCTGATCATGCAGCATCCCAGTAGAAGCCAATTCTGGTAGATGGGGAATTACTAGTTATAGAAATGCAATTGACAAATTGCCACTAAAGTCTTCAAAAAGATACAATATAATGCAGGTCCCAGGGTTATTCTTTTGATCAAGCCCATAATGGAATGTTTAGAAACACACCGTACAAGTTATTTTCACTGCTCCTCTTTACTTTTGATCTTACATAACTTCCTCCATATGAATCAAGCTGGGTATCTTATGCTCTTTAAACATGATTGGCAAAATAACAAGAACCAACAGGGCAGCCAAAATATGAAACTTACATCACTCTTTAGGGCTGAAGCTGAAGTTCCACGATCAGCAGGTTCTATGGCAAGAAGAACCTCCATCAGGGCCAGAGCCGATGGCGGAAAATCTTTAAATGTCTCTGCAACACAACGTTTATAAGGTTGCTGTGGCTTGAAGATAGTTGCATGTGGCAATTTTGACTTTTTCCAATAATCTTCAGATGGTGAACCACACAACTTAAAAATTTTGTGCAGTTGTTCTACCTGAAAAATGGAGATCATAAAATTTCAGCCACGCTATTGGAATACAAAAATAAAAGACATGACATCAAATAGAAACTATGATTAACACTTGCCAAATATCAGAAATTCAATATCAGCTTTCAAGCAAGCTAACAAAAAACAGACAAATGGATATATATATAGATACTAAGTTTGTAGAGAAAATTCACTAGGATGGATCAAATATAGAAGATGTAGGATCCGTTAGTATTAATGAACTAGGAGTGAACTCAAATAAAAAATAAATTGAGTAACAAGTAATGTTACAGAAGAATACCTGGCTATTATCAATGACACTAAGCGAGAAATTCACAATGAGCAGCACCAAAATAAAAGAATGCGATGAAGAGAAAAAAGCAGAAACTCGAAGAAAAAAAATATGTAGATTTTCAACTTCGAATGGACTTTACATTTTCCATTTATTCCAACCAATACCACAGAAGGCAACTTTAGGAGGAAAATAAGAATATGCTAGATACCAAAATAGTTGAATCGTCTAAAAAAATTAAAGTTTCATTTAGAACCACTATAATTGGACAGTAAGTTAATTAAGAAAAATATGAGATACTAAGCCAGACCAATTTTAATTTAACCATACTAAAGACTAAAGACTTCTGCCTGAGATACTAAGCCAGACCAGTTTTAAATTTTAATTTAACCATACTAGACTAAAGACTTCTGCCTGATAGCAATGTTTGTCATGTACAACTGACAATCATGATTAGACATTAAGCATATTTTTCCATGTTGTCAGCTCATGTCCAAAGTGTTGCATAAAAAAGACTACCAGAACAAAATTTCAAAAATAACCTGATGAAAGTAAATATAAGATGGAACAAAACATCAAATATATAAGATGTTCAAAAAGCAACTTGGTCTTGGACCAAAAAGAACTAGGCCCTTATGAATTAAGACTGAAGCTGGCATCGCTGCCTGTTTTATTAGTTTAAATAAGTATTTTGCTACTGCATATTCAGTTCTGTGAGGCCAACCATAGCCCATGTTTCAAATTTGAAAAGCTAGATCACCTCTGTTCTTCCTGGCATGATAGGCTTGCCAGCAAGCAGCTCTGCAAGTATGCAACCTGTGCTCCATAAATCCACAGCAACTCCATACTCTGTAGCACCCAGTAAAAGTTCTGGAGGTCGATACCAAAGTGTTACAACACGACTTGTCAAGGGCTGCCTCTGATCAGGGTGAAAGAAAGTAGCTAGGCCAAAGTCAGCTATCTTTAGAATACCGCCATTGTCAATCAAAAGATTTGAACCTTTAATATCACGGTGTAACACACCACGGCTATGGCAATGATCAAGACCTCGAAGCAACTGTTGCATATAACATTTCACCTGTAAAGAAACAGTTAGCTTCAAGTTTCATGTCTGAAGGACTTGAATATAATTCGGGCTCCTATTCTCTATCAAAAACTAATCATATGAAAAGACCAGACAAGAAACATCACAAATTACATGCCTATATTTCTGTTGTCGGAGAATACAGCTACTGCCTTAGCAACAAGGCATTTCAGAAATGGTAACAAAAATGTTGAAATATGAAATGGTAATCCTTTTGAGAAACATTTACTAACCTATATATCTATTTGAGAAAGCATAAGACTAATGTGTCGACAATCCACTGTAAAAAGAATGTAAAA
>LPNX010198874.1:398732-530218 GCA_001517045.1 Pseudotsuga menziesii | reverse complement strand
AACAAAGAAGTTAATAGCAAATTAAGCCACAGAGTATAGGCACAGAAAGACAATCCCTTCAACAGAATTACAAAGACTATATTTGGTATTTCAGCAAATGATGACTTGGCCAAATACACCCACCTCTGCTCATTGATGATGCAAGCAAGCAAGCAACATGGTCTTGCTGTGATGGTCAATTTATGTTCAGTAATTACAAAAGAAGAGAAAGAAGAGGATAAAATCCAACTGTAAACCCCAGCATTCATTTACAACCAGAAAATATCAAAATTCAAGGGATAAACATTAAATTAAATGTTAAGCTGCTGAGACCAATTTGGACTTGTTTCTTTCTGAATATGACTTGCAACTACTAGTGTCAATGGTTCAACCTAGTTTGTAGTGTATCCATAAGACTTGTGTATTAGTTTGTCAAGGGTGCTTCGTAGGAATGAAGTTGACTCATTTTGGTTAATTGAGAACTCGGCTCCTATTTTCCAAGAGCCTTATGATTATAAATGCCCACATGTCCAGCAGACAGGCACCAAGAGGTAGCACTACATCAGTCATCCGATCTATGAGACCCACCATGCTCAACCCGCAAGACCCTTACGGAGATGTTGCCTCAGATCTCATGACAGCTCATGCCACACCAGCAATCAGTATAATTTTTCCAGCGCTCAGCTGCAGGATATTGCATCCCGACAGCGCAACCTACTACATACCTTATCTTCCTGCTCTCCCAGATCTATGTTGCAGGAAACGCCATCCCCCACAACGTCCCTAGGCCGTTTCCTGCCGGAAACACAGAAACGCATACTGTACAGCATGGAAACGCATTTCCGTACGGACAAGCTCGTTTCACGTGAAGGAAACGTGTTTCCTCTGTACGGAGGTACGTTTCCAGTACAAATGTGGTCCATAAGGCCACATTTCCAAAAAGACTTTGCCTGCCTGATTAAAAAATATCGCCATATTCAGCAGTAATTGTAGTATCAAATGGTAATATTAAATTCTTAAAGTAAAAGTGGCATTCTATTTATCTTTCATTTTCGATTCTTTTACTTAAATTTTAACATTACCAATAACTGTTTCAAGATGTTTGATAGAAGTGTCAACTTCATCGAACTTCATATGCAAAAAGTAGAATTTGAGATCCCATTCAAAATTCAGCAGACTTAAGAGTTTCCAGGATTTCAGGATTACAAAGTTTCCGTCCATTTCTATCATGTATCAATAATGAGGGTACGGCATTGACATTTAATCAAGCACATCAACCCCTGTATGTAGTATGTACCTTGATGTTGATGGTGTTGATTGTTGAACTCCTTTGTCATGACCTTAATATAAATGTACTCTTCAGTGTTCACTTAAGCTATATCACTTATTAGGCATGGGAAGTTTTTTCTACCTTATTTTAACTATTGGATTAGAAAGTTTCATCAAAATTGTAGGGTGTTGAGTCGTTTACTAATGTCCTTGGAGAATCAACTTTGAGATTTGAGTTAGAAGCAAGGGCTAGAGCCTAGAGGAGGGAAGCATAGGGTGCTATTGATGAATAGGATCCCAATATAGGCAATGATTCGCCAACATGTATGATTTAATATTTGTTTCACATTCATTTTTTTAATGTCCTTGATCATATATATATATATATATATATATCGTGTTTCCCTGTTTCCAAAATTTTGGGGGATCACATTTCCAATGCATCCCAATTTCGGAAACTCGTCCCTGTTTCCCCATTTCATGCAACTTAGTCCCAGATCCTCCGACAATCTATCAGGAGTTTCTTCGGCCTCAGATGATAGGAAAGATAACATCGAGAGATGTTAACCGCCCCTCAGGTGAGACATCTTCCCTCTGGGCATTCATTATCTTTTGTCTTTGGTTCTCCGTGGGACTTCCACGTAGCTGCATTATCACTGTATTTCGCTTATCCATGTTATTAGGGTTTAGACTTTGGATCTTCTCAACATAAGATAGATTGGATTTTATCATGTCTTTTTAGGAACAGCATTTTGCACTCCCACGTTGTATTCTATTAATGATGTACTTAGCAGTCCCATTGACCTAATTATGGTAGTCTGTTGGACATTAATAAAATTATCTTATCTTGTATCTTTGAACATGTTGGGCCCTTCTCTAGAGTGATCATTCACCTCTTGTACCATAGAAGTCTACTCACGTTGCTTTTCTTAATCATTTTTGGACTTGTTTTTAACTTTTTTCTCATCATGACAAATAATGCTGCTTTCATGGTAGTTTTGTGAAAGTTACAGAAATGGCAACCCCTAAGTTTACTGGATGCCCCAGTAGTCAGTTCCAAAATATGCATGGGATTGCATTTGGAGAAATGGAATATTGATAGCGTGTAGTCTTCCTTGACTTAGGCAATTTGAACCCTAAAATTGCACTTTGAAATTTAGACTAATTCAAGATAGTAGTCATAACAGTAGCATGCAATTTTTCTAAGTTCCCTTGGACCATAAGTGATTCAGTTCACTAGAGGAGACTGAGATGAATCGATGATACTCAACCTTTGAGAAACACTTGCAACAGTCGATTCTTAACATATTTGTCAAGAGGTAAAGTTACTTGTGTAATAACCTGGTTTTGCTTCTAACATTGTTAGGCGATCATATCAATATTGGTCTGAAATGGTTGAGTCCAATTACAAGGTTGCCACGTCCCTCAGGAATTGAAACCATCCAAATACAGTTTGAAGTACAGGCCTGGTTGTAGTCCATTCAATGACCACAAGGCAGGGTTTCCTGCAGCACCAAGGTGCAGGGTGCAGAAAGCACTGCAAGGTGAAGAAGCTATGGGTGAAGGACTGAACATCACAAAAAAGCATGAAACCCCAACCCAAGTTGCAAGCCAAGACCGCCCCACAACCCAAACTCAAGGGATTGAACCAATGCTATCAAAACCAGACCAGAACCGGATAAACCGATCGGTTGGACTAGTTTGGGGATTTTCCAGGTAGAGCTGGACCCTCAAACCGGAAATAACAGGTTTTGCTCTGAACCAGTCAGGACTCAGAACCAACTGGATTGACCAGTTTTGTACCGTGGCACTTACAGCCTCAATGTACCATTTTTTGTACCGTGGGTTGACCAGTTTTTGTACCATTTACAGCCTCAATGTAGTTTTATTTTGGTTTAGAAATTGCACTCGGTGCTATTTTGCTATATTCACCCTTACAATGCTATATATACATGAGAAAACTTCTCATATTCATGTCTAATGGTATGGATTTGCATAAATGTGTGTGTGTGTATAATATATACATAGAGAGAAAGAGAGAGAGAGGAGAGATGTAGTTTTATTTTGGTTCAGATATGTATTGCACTCAGTGCTATTTTGCTATATTCACCTTTACAAATACATGAGAACTTTTCATATTTGTGTCTAATGCTTTGGATTCACATGGATGTGTGTGTCTGTATGTGTATATATAATTTGAATATATATGTATTGTTTGGTCGACCAATTTTTCACAGTTCCAGTCCTAATCTACTTTTAGTGTCGACCAGTTCAGTCATCAGTCTGGTTCTGATGATACTGGACTGAACATTCCCACAACCCAAATTTCTGAAACTGAACCATCCCACAAATGACAATCCTACATTGCATAACCAGATACTCATGCAACCTCAAACTGTGTGACCTGTACCCTGCAGCCCTACAATGCAGGACCAGTGCAGATTGCAATACTACATTAAAGAATCAATATACCTTGCAACTCTAAGTTGCAGGGCTAGTGTACTCCACAAGGATATGTAGCAGATCTACAGGAAAAAAAACAGAGGAAGTACAAAAACCTTGAATTTGCAAAAGCCACTCAAGGCCACAGATATACCAGAAAAGTGACAGCTTGCTGCCCACGGTTGCTGAATTCATGAAGACTTCAACTCAAGGTTGCAGAGATGCAAAAATCACAAAGCCAAGGCAAAGAAGGTGAATCACTGCAAGACCATTCTGCAAAAAGAAACCAAACTTGGCCTTCCAACTTATGTGCCTGTTGTGAATCCTGTTGATATTCTCATGAAAGAGAGCATTTAATAACCAACAGAACACTAATTCTGCAATAAAAAGAACATATACCAGCACTAGGGAAGCCCAACTCTTGAACAGAAATTAACCAAGAGGGGCACAACCCTAGAAATAGAAATAGCCCAAGTACAAGTGCACCAGAAAGAAAGAAAAATGAATAAAAGAGGATGCAGCACTTGAGTGTTCCCTTAGGCAAATCACTTTGATAAGAATAAAAAAGCTTCACATGTGATAGAATGAATATTCTACAAATGACTCTTGAGTTGTATTTATACACAACTCAAGAGGAAGGGAGCCTTCCCCAAGAGGGGTTATCGGCCCACATAATGACTAAGTCAGTCTTAACCATCTAGGTAGATCATAAATGTTTGTTAACTAGGTCATCTTTAAGCCCAACCCTAGAAACACGCTAATACACATTAGAAACACGCTAATACACATTAACTAAGTGAGGTCGGCCATAGCTATAAGTAAAGATTACATCATCATTTCAAAATTCCCATCCAGTAACAAACTTATTGTATGTGTATGTATACATACAAATGTGAGTGTGCGTGCAATTGGAAGATTGACACAGTATTTGAGCAGAAGCATTTGTACAAAAGATGAAACAACTGTAAAAATTGTGAATTGTTGCAATATAAGCCTTGAGATAAAAGTTTTGTCTACAGTATTCTTGGTGTCAACTTCCAAGTATATGCACATTGCACTGTTTTGGTTTTTATTTTCTACCTTCTAACTAATTCCAATTCTGTAGACTACGAAAAAGAAATTATTGTGCATAAGTTCAGTTCTAAAGCCCATTGCAAAACGTCATAAGCCACAAGCTAAAAGTTTTGAAATATAAAGGTGTGAGTTTAAAGAACATAGGCTTATCAAAGGTTAAATCATTTTCAAAATCAAGCATGGTGAAAGCTACATGGCATAAAAGTTTTGATAATTTCAAATCAAATCTGTGGTGAGAGGTATATGTGTATGTGTGGGTGTTTGTTTGCCATATTTAGTGGCATTTCCCACACAAAAAACTTCTTGGGAATAGGGTGTGAGCAGCAGGGAAACACAGTGTTGCCATAACCCCTGCTTAAGGTATAGTTGAGAAACATTTATCCAATGTACTCCCAACTGTACCAGCTTTCCCGGCCTAAAATGGCCAGAAAATACTAATTATTATGTTTTCTAGTTTGCAATGGAGCCCCCAGCCCTTACTACAGAAGATACATAAAAATCCATTACATAAAAAGTAAAACACAGAAAATATTATTTTGGAATTCAAAGATTTTAAAACAAACTTATTGATTGAGTACGGTTTTCCGAGCAACCTTTTTTATAACAGCATATAGACATCATTTCTTTTTCACCATTAACCATATCAGTTCAGTCTGGAAGTACAATTGGAAGTGCAACAGCAATTTCCATTGAATGCAACAGCTGTGTAAGAATTTTCATGGTGTTTGAAAAATGAAATATATAAACATTGTTGGCTATAATTTTTGTAATTAACCCTAATTTTATAATAATTATATTCTCTCAAGAAACATTTTTTTTATATCCACCTTTCCCCAGCTCAAGAGAATTTGAAGTTGTCCTGTCCAAATCTGTTTTGGAATCTTTTTCAAACCCACATTTCATGCAACATATTGGGTGTGTTCCCCCCACATCGGGTGCCAGGACGAGGAGCGGCCACGTACTAGTTCCTCGTGAGTGCAAATGGTGAGCATGCAGGTCAACACGGGGGTACCCAATGTCAATGTGATGGAGATGAGTGTTATTCGATCCAGACGTGTGGTTAACAGGCAGGCCAGCATGGGGCAAACTGCTGGCGATCTGATGGATTTGGGTGTTGGACAATTCCAGAGGGAGGAAGCTCTGTGGGATGGCACCGGATTGCTGTGTAACCAAGGGGAAAATCATGAGCATGAGTGGAGGGTGGTCTAATGAGAAAGAAGGGAGAGACGCATGAAGGAGTGTCGACCCGGGAAATATTATTGCTGGCTCTTCTAGTATGTCGGCCTCCATGGTTCAGGTTGGGGCTTTCTCCATTAAGCCTGTGCGCTTGCTATTTCAAAGTTCAAACTGTAGATTTCTGGGAAATTTTGTGTCCATTCCTGGAGGATGATGGCAACAGCTCTTGGTTATTGCCTGAGTTTTCTTCGGCACCGTAAGCGCAGAGCTCAGGGGTCTTACCATTTTTGGTTGTGACCCATGGAACCTTTTGCGGTCTGCGCATTGGTGTTTTGATTTTCAATGTACTTAGTGGCTGGTGTTTGTGAGCGTAGGAGGGAGACTGAGCAGGTCTTGGTCTGGGTATTTGCCATAGTGGTTTGAGCTATTGGGTATCCCACCCAGGTGGAAAGAAAACGAACTCGTCGATCGGCAAGCTCTTCTTCGACCCCTCGCAATGGTGCAGGGAATGCACACAGCCCACAAACAGAAGGGGCCTACCCACATGTCCCAAACCATACAGGAGGCTCAAATTGCTCAGCAAAACTATGGGAAGGCCAAGGCTATCTCGGGTCAAGTTGAACAAATAGAGCATTTCGAGGAATGGGTGTAGCATGAGAGGAATGCCACCACTACGGAAGCTATCCAGGATGAAATGGGGGACATGGTGGAAGACGCAGGTTCTTCAGGAAACTGTGACACCAAGTATACCAAAACGGCCACTTTATAATATATATTGACTGTGGACACCTCAAAACTCTGTTAGGTCATGCCATCATCGAACAGCAGGAAGAGAAGATGGCTATACTTCTGCAAATGGATGAGATGCAGGAAAGGATTGGACAGCTCCAAGCCTCTGCGCATCTAATTGCCGGTAGACAGGTTGAATTGCGGGCAAAACTGAATGCTTTGATGACATCCCTGACCAAGAAAGTCCTCAGCAGCAGAGTCCAAACCAATCAACCAAGCTCAGTGCCGGCAGAGCACAAGGTGCCCAACCCGGTGACTGTTTCTGGTGAGTCTCGACTCTGTTTTCTGTTACTTAGTGGGTTTTGCTAGTATTGGCAGGCAGTCATACTGCTGCTTAGTAAATAAGATAGGACTAGCTAGTGGGTCTGTTCACTTCATACAATATAGAAATAGTCATGTTAGGCAGTTTAGATTCATTTCTGGGTCTTGTAATCAGTTTGAACAGCTTTGATACTATCTTAAGGTGGACAGAAGTGGACAAGCTCAAATTCTGTGGCTGGTCTGGTTTCCCTAGTGGCAGGCCATCCACAAAGAATATGTATGGTTATTTTGATCTTTCAGTTATATGATACTAAGTTGCCAGGAAACTTAGGGATGGGGACAAGTGCAGGGACATGGACGCCACTTTTTGAAGCAGGAGACTTGGGTACGCCAGGGGTCCTATATATGTATTTATTTTTATAATTATGAATTTATAGATTATAATACACATATGAAATTTAAATCATTTTCACTGTACATATGTATTCATGTGCATCCATATGAATCCAAAACATTATACACAAATATGCAAAGTTTCTCATGTGTATAGAAAGGGTGCAAGCAACTAAAAAACATCAAGTGCAATCCATATCTGACCCAAAATACATAAACAAAGAGGCTAAATGGCCTAGAGTCCAAAAAACTTCATGCTACAACAAATAATTACATACCAAAATCCTTGCCTATATTGGGATCCTTTTTATCAATAGCACCCTGTGCCCCCTCCTCTAGGCTCTAGCCCTTGCTTCTACCTTGAATCTCGAAGTTGGTCCTACAAGGACATTAGTCAACACCCTACAGTTTTGATAAAACTTCCTAATCCATGTTAAAATAAGGTAGAAAAAGCTTCCCATGCGTAATAAGTGATTCTGCTAGAGTGAAAGTACATTTTTGTTAAGGTCATGAGAGAGGAGTTCAACAATAAGCACCGCCAACATCAAGGTACATAGAGAGGTTGACGTGCTTGATTAAATGTCAATCCCGTACCCTCATACATGATAGAATCCACTGGAAACGTTGCAATCCTGAAATCCTGAAAACTGTTGTCTGTTGAATTCTGAATGGGATCTAAAATTCTACTTTTTGCATATGAAGTCCAATGAGGGTTGGAACCACTCTCAAACATCCTGAAACAATTAATGGTAATGTTAAAAATTTAAGTAAAACGATGGAAAATGAAAGATAAGGAGAATGTCACTTTTACTTTAAGAATTTATTATCATTTAATATTACTGACTTTAATGTCATTCATACAAAACTGGATGGGATCATACCAAATTGGCCCCTAGGCATCCCCAGGTATCCCCAAAAACAGGGGTACCCCATACAAAACTGGTCCCTGGGTCTCCCCGGGCATCCCCAAAACAAGGGTGACCTATCCCCTCTGCAATCAACATCCACTGAATCCATGACAAACATCTTGGGTACTTTGGCCAAGTTTCGGGCACGTCAAGGTATGGCTGGGTGCATGGGTACCGGGTACCCGGTACATGGGTACAGGTATCCAAGTACGGGTACACGTACCCTACCCCCAGGTATGGGTACCCATGCTACTTAGATATAATATGATGACTAGCTTAGAAATAAAAAATATTGTGTGTAGGATCATTGTCTGCATCAACTTTCAATTGAGGGAAGTGTTTAACTGTCCTTATTAACAAGTGGTACCATGACCCAGGGATGCTCTTTCTTGCCAATCCAGCACAGTTCTATCATACCTTATCTAGTGGAGTCTGATTCTCTTCTAAAGAACTTGATCCTGCTGCAACAGTGCATGTTAGTCCCACACTCATATTTCCACTGTGGAATAAGCATCTTCCCATTAAAGTCTTCATCTAACAAGGACAGTTCTAAAATCTTTAGATGATCTGCATTCACCACAAAATAAATGCCCATATTTGCAGATAATTCCAATGAATATGCATTTTCCTCGTACTTAATCTAAACAGTGGGCAACGTAAATGGTGACTTGTAGGGTTGGTAAACAGTGAAAGCAGGGTAACATGATTGCCCCCACCAGTGTTTCAGTCTCTCCATTGACAATTGTCCTTGTGCTTGTGCCCCTGTACTTGTGATAGCAGTTAAAAAGTTGTAAGCTGGATACAGTAATCGTGAACTCTCCCCGATTAAATAAGGTCAAACTTGCGAGAGCCACATCAAGATAACCGAAAACCAGAGTAATTTGATACAGGACATTAAAAAAGCTTGAACAATGCATAACTGATGGGCTTCAATTTCTTGTGTGGCCTTTGAAGCTTAAAGCATTTCCTTTGACAAGTGTAACCACAGAAGGACGGAATCTTATCGAATAGAGTAGTTGGTAGAGTTGAATGGGTTTTGGGAGGTTAGAATAGGTGCTTCCTCAATGCTTGCGGTATTTTTCTGTGATTTACCTAAGATTCTTGCATGTTCATCTGCAACAGCTCCTAGATTTGTCAGTTTTTTTCAACAAATCTAAGAGCCTGCAATCACTCATCTTTCTCCTGCTTGTTTCCCTCTACCTGTGCTTGAAAATAATAAAAATCCAAGTGGATTTGTGGAAGAAAACCCAACCCAAGTATGTCTCACAAGGTGACAATTGAAATGAGCCATGGATTGTTCAACCATAGCAATGTAGAATATATTGCTTTCATCTCAGATCTTCGGATGCTTATAGTTGTAATCTCAGAACAATTGCACCAGTGTTTGTTCACAACTTCAGATTGCCCATCTGTTTGGTGGATTTAGTTCGATGGAGAGCTATGAATCAATCTTCCAATTAACCTCTGTTTGAGGTATCTTGATTTGTAGATTATGTGAAAACCGAGAGCCACCTTCATATGTATTGTAAACCGTGTCCGCTGTTGTTGCCACCATTAATGTTGTTCCTTAATCAGCCAAGGATTTTCCCATTCCTGGAATTTTGCGTTGGTTCAACCTTGGGATTTGTTAGGTGTTTTAGGGAATCATTCATATCACTTATTGATATACATAGCTCATTGATATCGTTTTTAATTCTTCCTTTAATTTCTCCTGTTTTTGCTGTAATTTCTTCTCCATTACCTCCCATAGTGTTATTACCCTAGTTTCGCTGAACCATGGTTGTTTGTTGCAGGGTGCCCAGTAGTTAAATCAAGTAAAAATTATCCAATCGTTTCCTTGAATATCTTCCTCGATTTCTTCTTAAAATGCCTTTCAAATCCCCTGATTTCTGCTTCTGTTTTGACAACAGTTCAACCAGTAATTATCTGAAATGTATTCTTCCTAATGCAACTGGTTTCACTCAATTGATATGTCAAGGTGAAGTTATGCCCAATTTACCAAACCTTGCTGATTTTAGTTGTTTTTAGACAGTGAACTTTTACAGCCTGTAATTCCTTGATTTTTGCCAGAACTGATATGAAATTTTAGCTTGCAACACCCTAAGATGTCAGCTTTCAAATGAATCAAGTCACTGAAATTGGATTTGGCAAGCTTTAGTTATGCTCAATTTATTACGCCCTACTATTCTAGCAGGAATTCAGGACTGGATATAACCCTAACATATCCTGAATTTTGAGCCAATTTCTCTGAAATGTTGACCAAATATTAAATATACTAAGTTACTAACAGATGTCTTCTTTCAGAAAAATCAAGCAACACTCAAAAGTACTCCTTGAGGATGCTTATCAGTCTCCAGCTCTGATATAACTAATTATTCACCAAAATTGCACATAAACTGTTACGTGATATACCAAAAATAATAGAAATATCATGAAAGCACCCAGAAGATGATGGCATCATTCAATGAATAGTGCAAAAAAAATAACATAAAGATAGTTGGAAGCACTGCTGCTGAAGATTGGCCAGTGGCCACATACTTCTAGTCCTGGAAACGTAAGCAGCAGGCTAAGTCACCTGTTTGAAGTCGGGGACCTTGAAGTTCAACCAAAATTCAACAGTAAAAAATTACGTGATAAAATTTGACATTAAGTTTGGGAAACCATAAAATTAAAAAATATATGAAATAAAATTCAGCATGCTCATTAAACACAATTCAATACACTGTTGAAAGTTGAAACTTGAAACTTGAAGTTAGAACCCTTAAGCCTTGTCATCAGGCTGTGAAAGAGGTGCGCACCAAAACACTTGAAGAGAACTGTCAAATGCAGAAGTTAGAACAGTGGTGACTTGTGAGGTAACTCATGCATGTAGTCTACAAGTTCCTCCTATTCACCACCAAAAAAATTCATCTCTATTGTCTGTCTCCGACTCTCTGCTGTTAGAGGGGACTTTGTAGTCTATGAGCATGTGAGTCATCCAATTTGTGATGCATTGGGCTTGTAAGAGAGGCAAATACATCGAGTCTGGTCTCAATGGTCTGTGATTATGCAAGCCTAGAAGGGAACGAAAGTCGTTATTGGTTTAGTTGTAGACTGTGAGAGGTTGAGCGTGGCAGGAGCGAGGAGAAAATGGAACATGGCAACAGGTTAGAGGGAGGAAAGAATGGGTGTGCGCTGGTGCAGGTTCACAGGGTCTAGGTTAGGATTAGAAATTATGATTAGCTAATATATTTGTTAAGCCCCAAAAAAATGAACATCAACGATTTCAAATGATTTTTAACTCAAACCTCAGCAAATTTCTGTTGAACTTAATGGGCAAGGTTTGGTAAATCAAGCATAACTTCACCATGACAGATCCAATTGAGAAACCAGTTGTATTATGAAGAATACATTTCAGACTATTACAGGTTGAAATGTTGTCAAAACTGAAGCAGAAATCACAGAAATACAGCAAATACCAGGTTGGCCTATAGAACAGTCCCCACATAAGGGTCTAAAATAACAAGTCAACCTGGATTCAAAATCAGGGAATTCGAAAAGCATTTTAAGAAGAAACCGAGGAAGATATTCAAGGAAAGGATTTGGATCATTTCTACTTGATTTCACTACTGAGTACCCTGTGATAAACAATCACAATGAACAATGGGATAGCAAAACTAGGAAATGGAGAAAAAATTACAGCAAGAACAGGAGGAATTAAAGGAAGAATTAAAAAATATATCAATGAGCTATGTAAATCAATAAGTGATATGAATGACTCCCTAGAACACCTAACAAATCCTAAGGTTGAACCAACAAAATATTCCAGGAAAGGGAAAATCCTTCACTGATCAAGGAACAACACTGATGGTAGCAACAACGGAGAACGCAGTTTTAACAACAATACATATGAAGGTGGCTCTAAGTTTTCACGTAATCTACAAATCAAGATACCTTTAAAAGAGTTTAATAGGAAGATTGATTCACCTGAAGGGGGGTAAGAAAGCTTAGGAAAGCCTTTCAACAAACTGGGGTACCTAACAAAAAAAATATGGTGCATATAGCCATGAAACCTATGGAAGGTGCAACTCATACATGGGAAGCAAGATGGTATGATAGAAATTACATAACCATCAATATTTTGAAAACCTTTGAGCGTGACATTTTATAGATGTGTACCCCAGATTTCTTGCCCGTAGTTGGCCCCATCCGTTCCTGTTTCTAGGAACTAATTTTCTGCCATTTCTCGTTTGTTTTCTTTGTGACACATTATTTTCTGTCCATTTCTTTATACAATGCATGCTATAAAATTATAACCAAAGCCATGTCAAATAGATTCATGTGTGTCCCTATCAAGAACAATCTTTGAGGAACAAGGGACTTCATACAGGGCAAGTAAAAATATTAACGAACATATTAGTCATGATGTTTACATTCAGTAAACACCCAAGTCACACGGTTTGGGTTCGGGTTCGGCTAGGATTAGATCCCGCTCAGGTTCGAACTTTCCGATGAGTTTCGGATGAGGTTCAATAATAGGTTCAACTATATATATATAAACTTTCTTCATATACTCCCCCTTAACCAATTTTCTACACCCCATAGCCCATAGGATACAAAGCACTTAGGTCACTATTCATAATTTCACTGTATATACTTGTTGTTTATGACATTTCTGCTCACAGATCTGTGCTTCTAAGAGCATGTTTTTGTGGTTTAACAGCAGATTTACATGCTTCCCACAGCAGTAGTTTGTTCTTAGGGGTAAATCTATGTTCTTACTTGTTGTTTGGTGTGTTCTTATGTAGACTACAGGTCTGGTATTTCGAATTACAGAAAGCATTTAATTTATAGACAACATAAATAAATCGAGAGCATTTAACTATAGACAACATAAATAAATTGAGAGCATTTAATTTATAGACAACATAAATAAATAGAGAACATTTAATTCATAGACAGCATAAATAAATAGAAAGCATTTAATTTATAGACAACATTTAATTTATAGGTATCATGCTTTTTCCTTTTTTTAATTTCAATTTTTTTCAGTAAAAAAATCAAACCGCAAAAAATAAATTCCTTCATGTTTGCCTTTAGGTTCGCCTTCAGGTTCGGGTTCAACGAGGTTCGGGTTCGGCTTTAGGTCGGCATTAGGTTCGGCGAACCTGACCGAATTTCAATTTTTTTTAGGTTTGCCGAACCTTGAACCTCAAGGATTAGGTTCGGCGAACCCCGTGACTTAGGTAAACACTATTTGGTAAACAGTAAAACTCATTTGGCCTGAACTTGTAATAAGCTCAATTGGTCCTTCCTCTTAGAAGTCTTAAGGAGTTTTGTGGAGAAAGGGTTTGTTGGATCAAAGGTTGTAAACCTTCTTGCTCATTTAGCCCAGTGGTTAGCTCAAGTGGTTGAGTGTTGTGAACTGCAAGCAAGAGATCAACCGACCAAGTCCAAGGGCTGACTGCCTCTATGAATATTGTGGGCCTCAGTCAATGTCCCTGCAGGGTTGCCAAAACTGTAACTGAAAGTTTAACCCTGGGTACAATCCTCAAAATGAGGGGGGAGTCCTCGGAGCGTTTGTCGTGATGTGCATTTTATCATAATAAAACAGATTTAAAAAATAAAAATAAAATCTTCTTGCTCATTTGGAGTTCTAGTCAACATATCACCATCTAAATTCTTAAATCTATCTTAAGGATTGTTTGTAAGGTTGCCGCTGTCCCCTAGGCTACAAATGATCTTAGCAAAAAAGCCTTGACAAGAACATTGAGAAAAGCAAAATACGATAGGCTAATCTTAGATTTACTAGTAACCATCAAATCTACGTTCATTGGTGATAAAATTAGTAACAATCAATAAATTTGAGTTGGCCATCAGAAATCTCTATTAGGGATACCGGATAAGCGTTAGTAAATTTGACCAAGTTTTACCCAAACTGTAAAGCAGGTCATAGGTACAGGTGAAAATAAGTTTGACTAAATTTTACCAATTTTACCCACAATGTAAAGCAGGTTATAGTCTGCTTTGAACAAATTTTCATTTACATTAACACGCTATGCTTAATTGAAGTTATCATCTGTTAACATCGATAGTCAAAGTGGCCTCAAATTTTGCATGGATCTACAGTAAGCTGCATATTTTCCTTTTACATTTATCCTATTGTGTGAAGAATCCCTCATTCTGCTAAAAATTACTCCAAAAGAAGAGATACATCAAGCCTACTGACCTTATCAAGTTTCTCAAAGGAGTCGGCCCGGCGTGGGATCCAGCCCTTGATCGCTTCCCCAGCGACTGCAGTGAGCCAGGCCGGCCATCCTGCAGCAACCTGCTCGCCTTCGCTGTGCTTGGGAGGATTCCCGAGCCTGGGATTAGAATTGGCGTTGGGAATGAATTCCCCCTGCGGCCGAAGCTGATGAGATTGAACAGGATGATGCTGATGATGCCGATAGTGCCGCTGCTTTTCGGCGTCGTCCGACAACAGTGAAACAGGGGCAGCACCATTGCTCTGTTTTCCTCTCAATTTAGTCCTATAATCCCCCTCGTGTCCGTTTTCGCCATCAGCGCCTGGGTCCACGGCCGCGGGCGCTACCAACCGCCGAGACGCAAGAGACGAAGATCGGCTATTGGAGGATGTCCCCTTCTCCGCAGGGCTCTCTACATAATCTGCGGCCGTCGCAGAGGGTTTGCCACAAACGCACCCCATAACAATAATTACAAAACCCACTCCAAAAACCCTCCTCTGACAACCCTAAACCCCCAAAAACTCCGCGACAGCATAGAATTTAAACACAAAAACGAACAAATATACAAGCCGCGCTGCGCCCGAGGCTTGCCTTTCCCGTCTTTGTTCTTTTATGGTCAAGTCTTCAGCTCGAATCCGTCAAAGAAATTGCTAATAGTGCACACAAAAAACTCCGACCAGTTCATCTCCGCATAATTTTGTACAGAGAATAAAATAAGCCGCGATGGGTTAAGACGTCCTCCTGTTCCTCCAGTATTCTTCTTCTTAATCGCACGTCGCAGTTTCGAATTCCATAAGGCACAATCCAAGCAAACGCTGCGTACCCAGAGATACAAATGCGCTTAAACAGCGCGATTTTTCTTCCGTTTTCTCTGAACCGCACGCCGAGTTCGAATCCCGGACGTGGAGTCAGTCAATAATAACGCGAGCTGCGCACCGACCGGGTGCAAACCCGACCCAAACCGAACGGCCCGCCCTCAAGTGCATGTTAACTTCAACAACAATAGTCTTCTTGTTGAGAGTTCCCTGAATCCGGGGAAGCCATGGCCACCATAGGGCGCAGTTTCGAATCCCCCAGAGATCTATGTATTGCTCGTTCTCTATGCAAATACGAAAGCCTCGTGCGTCTCTTTCCTTCATTCATTCCCACTCACCCACCCCCGCAACCTGCACGCCTCGCGCGCCCGCTCTGGATCCTCTCTGCCATTGCAGACTATTTTTCATTCTTCATTTTATTTATTTTTACACTTTCTTCCATTTTTCGCGTTTTAATTTGGTTTTCTATTTTTCCTTGTGTCGCTTTCTGTGCCTTCCGGTTGCCGGCGGAAGACCGGCACGGGCGTAACTTGTTCGGTAACTTGTTCGCTATTTTTGGAGATAGAAACACCCCATTCGCACTGCGATCTTCATGGTTATTTGTTTCCTGGGGGCACCACAAGCACGAATTAGGGATCAAATCCGTTTCTTGTAAATCTTTTATTACTGCAAATATTTGTAAAAAAATTATTCTTCAATGGATTTGATGGATAAAGTTTTAATTCTAATTCTAAAATGGATTTATTTACTAATTTATTATTTATTTTTAGTAATTGTGATTTTTTTATTTACCTGAACTTAACTTATTGGTGGGATATGGGAACTTAGATCATATGGAAGTTTTAATCACCAAAATGAAAGTTTTTATGGATTAAAACTTCCACCAATTTACGGAACGGTTTGATGATATTTTTTAATTTTGTAATTATTATAATAATAAAAAAATTTAATGTAGTTTGGGTAGGTGAGAGGAATGATTGTTACCCTCTTTACCCAGATTCAATTCTAGTAAGTGATATGATGTTCTTGTGAGCCCCTATGTAATGGTTGATATGTTAGTGTGGAGCTACTTTGTAATAAATGTGTTGATGGTGTAAGATAGTCATACCTTGATTCATGTTT
The DNA here is from genome assembly GCA_001517045.1 of Pseudotsuga menziesii. Classification (NCBI taxonomy): domain Eukaryota; kingdom Viridiplantae; phylum Streptophyta; class Pinopsida; order Pinales; family Pinaceae; genus Pseudotsuga; species Pseudotsuga menziesii. The sequence goes on along the minus strand of LPNX010198874.1, from coordinate 513,766 downwards.
GAATAGCATGTGTTGGTATTTTGGGTGGAATAGCCCTCTAACAAATGGTGAACCACATTTTTTTTTTAAATAATTTATGGCATTAGAGATTGGGGAGGGTATTAATCATTACTCTCAACAAGCCAAGCTTTTTTTTCCTTGGAAAAAAATTATAACTTTAATTATAAAATGAAAGATACATTCTTCAAAATCTCAAAAAAAATAGTCAGAAAACTAAAACCTCTTTACTTAGAGTGAAATGATGAGTATAACCCAAAAGAAAGTTCATAAAACTTACATCAATAATAAAGCTTTGTTCAAAAATAGAAAACCATAAAACTCAGTATGTTTCATGCAACATGATGCCAAATAGAAATTGATCAAAGGGACTAGAAGTTTATGAAAGGGACATATCATTGTTTCCTTTGTATATAGAAAGATCAAAAACAGTTCCTAGATCATAGTTACAGATTAAAAAAGAGTCTCTCTACTACCATTTCTAGTAGTATAGTTGGAATGACAAGATCAATCAAACAAAAAAACACAGAACCACATAAATGTGCCTGGAAACCTCAAGGATGATCCCAAAAGAAAGAGTGGCATTGTTCAATTAGAATGCATATTTTTCCCATAGAATAAGTTATTATCCTCCCTTCAGTTCCAAGCTACTTTTAGATCATAAATATACATCAGTGTTCCTTTCATTGATTATATGAGCAAAAGAAATCTCATCCAAACTTAATTTTAAGGTTCTAATCTCCTCCACGATCTAATTTGGAAAAATGTTGTGGCAATGTATTTGATCATTCATCCATCCAATAACAATTTTTGCGTCACCAAAAACCTAGAGCTTTTTAATATCTAGCTTTACTACCAGCAGTAAAAGAAGTCTAGGGGCACAAAGCTCAACAAGTTGTTGGTCCCCCACCCCAAACCAGCCTTGAAGCATGTTTTTAAATCCTTTGTAAAATGCCCCACGGGGAGTAAAATAGACAGTGAATGGGTGTGCTCTTAAGGCACTCCTTGTGTTGGGTCACCAGTTCGAAACTCCAAGGGTACTAGCTTACAAAAAAAATCATTTGTAAAATGAATCACACCACCAACACCAACTGAAGAGGGATCCTTATGAGTTGCCCCATCAAAATAAGACCACGGGAAGTCCTCATTAATAGATTCTTCTTTCACATGCCTCGAATTGACTACAGATCCAAATTGTGGAAAAGAGTTAAAATAGTTAATGCTTTGTTTACACAAATTAAAGAAGAAAGAGATATGTCTTCAAAGATAAGTTGGTTCCGAGCAATCCAAATTTACCTGCAACAATTAAGGGAAGACTCTTAAAATCATTATAATCAGGTTTTAAAACCCATGATTTCAAACACGCCTAAATAGTTAAACCAGCCTGAGTAACTCTAAATATTAGTAAGACTTTGAGTTCTTTCCAAACATGGGTAATTACGTCGATATGCGTTTTTATTTAAGATTTGGGGTGGAATACAGTCTATGTTTTTTCATCTATGGACGAGGATGAGACAAGTGTACTGTCAAGATTGATTCTATGGCAGTTGTTCAAAATTCAAAATAAACAATTATATATGCATGGATAACTCATAGCTGATGAAATGGATAACCAACCGTTCATGGCAGATAACTAGAAGAATGTGTTGGGGAGGCAGGCGCGGGTGGGATCATCTTTGATCCCGGAGGGAAAATTGTGATTACCTATGCCTGGGGACTAGGACAGAAAACCAACAACAAAGTTGAATGGCTTGCTCTATACTATGGCATGTACCTAGTAAAGCATCTCGGCATTGCAAAGATAACATTAATTGGGGACTCGAAGCAAGTAAAACAGAAAATGAACAACGAAAGTAATAGAGGCATGATCAAATCCAAAAGAATCTACAATCGTATTCAACATATCTCCGGGGAAACTCAAGCTTCCTATTTTCACATTCTCAGAGGAAACAATGATGGGGTGGATAAGCTGGCAAACCAAGGAGTTAAGCTTGGAATGGGGATGTCCAAGGTAAACGAAACTCTTCCCAAGCTTTTTTATGTGCCTTAAGAAGCAATGGACTTCTGAGTGCCTCCAAGGGCACCCCAAGTTAAATGTTAAGTTTGGTCAGGACCCTATGGTTCTCCTGCCCTCTCCTAGCAAGAAGAAAAATCAAAATTTTATTAAAATTATTGGGAATTCTCAGTTTGGGGACTGGGCCCTCCTCCCTCTATTTGGCAGCAATGGAACGAGACATGTTCTTCCCTGGAAGGCAGCCATCCGACAAGCATGGCCATCGACAATCTCCCTCATCCTCCAAGCCCATGTGACGGCATTTAAAGCTGGTACAAGTAATAACTCAATGAAGGAACGGCTCACACGAACCATGGCGCAACTCCATAAGATCTCTTCTCCCCAGGCGTCATCTCATTCAATCGTAGAGTTCTTTGATGTATTTGGCAAGGTTTATGTCAAAGAGAATGCAGGTATTGAATCTATGTACGTGGGTATAGTGATTGGTTTAGCTTCAGCGGTAGGGATAAGGAAAAAAAGGCATAGAGGGAAAGAACAGTGGAGGTGAGGCCTTGAAAGAAAACTTATATCAATTCCAGATTGGAAATTTGCATTCCTTTGCCGGCAATACCAAGGCTTGTTCAGACGAAGACGGTAACAGAGTTCACGATCACCTGGGATTTGTGTTGGTTTGGGACGAGTCTCCCCAAGCTGTTGGCAAGCATAACAGTGTTGGGGCAACGAAATTGATAGAGAAAAAGAACAATGTAAGTATTTTCCCCCGAATTCTGGAAACTCTTAGCATCTCAGGTATCGAGAATTCGCTTCAAATAGATTCAGTTGTATTGCAGGGAAATATGGCAGGAAGAGGAGCCACTCTGGAAGATATCCAGAACACCCTAAAGGACATAAAAAAAATGCGTTGGTTGTATGATATTATCAACAAAAGTGTGGAAGAAAATAGCAACATAGTGGAATGGATGGCTCGACAGATCGACAGTTAGGACTCACGAATTGAAGACAATTATCGTGACCTTTACGAGACAATGGGCAACATTGGCTACATGAAGGATGATTTAAAAAAATTGGTGGACATGAACCAGGGGAGCTACATTCATGACAATCTGAACAAAGATCATGCAATGGAGGAGGCTACACTAGAACACCCTGTCAAAGATAAGAAGGGCAAGGAGAAGGAGCAAGTCTAGCCCCATGGGTACTGAATGTATTTTTGTTTTCTTGTTTTAGGAGTCTTTTTCTGGTTATACCCCACCAGGGGATTTAGCAGCAGTATTAGGCATAGAAGTAAGCTAAAGGAGTCTTTTATCAGTCTTTATTTCTCAGTATTTATGGTTTCTTTAGAACTCTGCAGGTTACAGTCCTACCATTTTTGTAAACTCGGTTGCATGCAGTTTTTTTTATTAATATAATACTTTCAAGGCTCCTGTTAAAAAAAAAACTAGAAGAATGTGAGATTAAAAAAAAATAATATAAAAAATAACCGAGAGTTGATAAATAGATAACAGGAAAAATGTCGGTGATAACATGTAGCTAGACATGAATAACTTAGAGTTGAACCCGTTTAACTATAATAATATGAGGAACAAAAAAAATCAAATTGTCTTTCGTTTCATTGTTATCTCTCAACCATTTGATCCTTATTCTCGTGATTTAGCCACAAACTATGTGGGTATCCTAATGTATTTACACTAAACAATTAGATGATACTTTGATTCTTCTGCAAAATCACACAAAACACCCAAACTACATCCAATAAACAATCATTATAATATATTATATTTTCATTTTTATAAAAAGTATATTTTTTAATTTAATTCATTTTCATTCATTATAAACGTTTCCACCAATCAAATTCTACTTCATTTGATTTGGTACGTCAGTTTGAAATGTTCTATATAGCCATCATTATTATTCACCCTGATTTCACTTACACTATTGTTAATGAAACATGTGCTTACTCGTAGGGGTGAGAGGGTTTAGTTATTTAATGCCTACTCTCACTTTTACTATAAATGGGTTTGGCTTGAAAGTGAGTGAGTTTTTTTTTAAATGTATTAAATATTAGTTTTTAAGTTTAAGTATAATAAATATATATTAAAAAATATAATAAATGGAAATTGGTTAAGTTTAAATTTTAATTTATAAGTTCACATTTACCTTATTCCAAGCTTAATATTTCATGTTTTATATATATATTTGGTTTTATTTGAGGATGAGTTTTAAAAAAATTATTAAATATAAGTTTTAAGTCAAAAGAAATGGGAGTTAGCTTTATTTAAGTTTATCATATATATATATATGATTAAATAAAGAAAATGATTAAAACTTTGTTTGTATTAAAAGTTTTGTTTATTTGGAAATTGATTTTTAATTTAGTATATTATAAATAATGTTATATTTTTAATTGATTTTTAATTTTATATATGTATATTATAAATAATTTTATATTCATAATAATAATTACATTTTTTTCCACAGAAAAAAGAGAATTCTAATTATTTTATTTATAATAAAAGCTTACATTTTTCATATATTTTTATGTCTATTATGAAGCTTTTATCAAAATTAGTTCATAAATAATTTTTTTTGCAAAAATACATATGTTTCAAATACATCCACAATTTTTTTTTTAGATTTACTAATATGTTATATTATCATCCGACTTTAAGCCAATCAAAAAATGGTTATAGCAACTTCAAAAAATATTACATAAAAACAGAGTTTTTGGAACTCTTTCAAAAACAAAACCATAAATACATATCATTCCATGTTCATGTATCTCTTTAAAAGATCTCAAATTGAAAAAACCTATGCAAACATATGATTATGTGTGTGTTCTTTTATTTATAATCCAAATGCCATCCTGCATGAAGGAACCTACTTTTGCTTGATCATCTGACAATGTATTCATTTCTCTGTATATGTGCTTGATCGTTACCTGAGCCAACATTTCAAGGAGTCTTTGAACTTCTTCCAAGACTGGGATCAACTGAATACAATAACATCTGCTCAAACCCATAACGCACTTGATAATTATCTGAGAGTCACCAAAAAATTGTAAATTCTTAGCCTCATGCTCCAGAGCCAAACTCAAAAGATATTTTAGTGCATTTAAATCAGCATAATTATTTGTGCCCTCCCCAAGTCCTCCCTTGAAGCTAAACTAGTGTCCTTCTGTAATATAAAGATAACCACCTACCCCACACCTCCTTGGATTACCATTTTTCGCACCATCAAAATACCCCCACGGACGAGACCTGTCAATTTCCTCTTCAACCACCAATCTAGTTTTTATCTGGATATTATCTTGAGGAAAATGATTCAAAATACCAATACTTTGATAGGTTATTTGAATTGGTAGTATAAATATTTCTTCAAAACAACTTTTGTTTCTTGCATGCCAAATACCCCAAGCAACAAGCAATGGAAAGGATTTGTACTCTTTTACCTCTTCATTCAAGATCCAAATTTAAACAGTTTTCCACGGAATCCTCATTCCATAAATTTCCCAATTTAAGCTTCAACCCAATTTCAATCCAAACCCTCCTAGTGTAAGAACAATCCACATTCATATGATAATTTGTTTCCTCAACATCATTACACATACAACATCTGCCAGGACCTTCATGCCCTTTTCTCCTTAAAACATCCCATGTAAGTGCTTTATTTGACAGCAGAAACCACATAAATATTTTAGACTTTAAAGGACATTTAAATCCCCAGACTACTTTCCACCGCCAAACTTTCTCATAATTCTCTCTGTCAGTGATTAACTATTCATAACCATATAACAAAGCATATCTTCCATTTGGTGCTGAAACCCAAACCAAATTATCTTCATTATCTATAAATATCACATTGATTTCCTTTAGAAGGTCAATGCAACCATTCCATATATCTCGATCATCATTCTCCAAACCAACATCATCAGCCTGAAGCCAGGCCTAACCCCTATATGATGTAGTTCCTGCATCAACAATTTGATTAAGATAATTAAAACCCCGAATCTTGAGATGTATTAGAATGTGCCCTAGAAGCTTATGTTTCCATTTGCATCCCACCCACGAGTCCTCCCCAACACGAACAACAGATCCCTCCCCCACCCTCCAAGCAAGCCCATTTCCAATCAAATCAAAAGCTTGAAGAATTGCTCTCCAACACATTGAGATATTCCTTCGCCCTTTCAAGCAACACTAAACCCAATCCACCACCGACTTTGGATCTATGTATTTGTTATACACTATCTGAAACCAAAGACCCTCACCTTGAACGATTTCCAAATGCTTTTGGTTGTAAGTGCTTTAGAAAACAAAGAAGGAACCTTCAATCCCCATCCACCATATTTTGTTGGTAAAACCAATCTTTGCCACTTAATCCAAACCATTCCATGACGTTCCTATTTAATAGACCATAAAAACTTAAAGCACAACTTTCTTATCTTTTCTATAACATCCACGGGGATCCAAAAATACATCTAATAAACTGGAATAGCTGCAAGTACCGTTTTAACCATAATCAAATTCCTGTCCTTAGACAACCATCAATGACTCCAATTCTTTATCCTACCTTCATACTTAGATACCAGCCAGACTCAGTCTTTATTTACATAACTACTGGGTTTTAATCTAAACCCCAAGTACTTCAAACCATCATCAAACTGACCAACTAAATAAGGAAAAAAAGGTTCCAATAAAACCGTGTTCTCTTTCCTCCGAACCAACTATCAATAAAGAAGATGTAGCATTATAAAGAGCACCTGAGTGGGTCTAATGGTTACGAACATGTGTTATCTCCTTGGAGGTCACAGGTTCAAAACCGGCGGGGGGTAGGGTTGCTCATTGACCTGTTGTGGCAAGGCTCGAAGGATAGGCGACCCCTGCGATAGAGGCTCACCCTGATGGGATTCGAAATGTCTCAGCCTCTGCTAAGTCACAAGTTTCTTGAGAGGTTGTAGTTCCGATAGTAAAAAAAGATGTAAAATTAAACCTTACATAAACGCATAAGGATATTATGTATTCCTTTCCTATCCTACCTCGTGCCATAAAAAATAAAACGACATTATGAACAAACATGGGTGAGACTAAAGAGAATTACGAGAGTAATCACATATAAAAGAGAATTATGAGAATTTTTTTCCAAGAGAAGAATTAAGAGAATTTATTTATATTAAAAGTTTAATTAATTTGGAAGTTGATTTCTACGAGTGTCCATTGTGAATGTAATAATATAATTTTTCATCATTTTAATTTAAGTTATTTATAATATTAATATTATATATTATAATATGGAGGGTCAATGTAATAATATAATTTTTCATCATTTTAATTTAAGTTATTTGTAATATGAATATTATATATTAGTATTAAAAAAATTGTTTGTTAGAATCTCTTTGGCTTGAGGTTTTTGGTTTTTGAACGCGAGCGGCTGCATGCACGATTCCCCTGGAGGAGATCCCTGTGCCTGATCGCCCCCATTTGCTGGAATCGCTGCTGGTAGCCTTGTTCTTGCAGGGTTCGAGGTGCTGACTGGCGAGTTTGGCTCTTTCCTGAAGCGTGGGATTCGTAGGGCCCAGAGGGCTGTCTTCGGGGCATCTTCACAGCTGACGTGACTGCCAATGACTTGAGGGCCAGTCTGATGGCTGGGATGGGAGGTGTGCCTCCGGATCCGAGATCTGAGGCCTTTGATAACTTAATCCGGCCTCAGAACAGGAGATTGGGATCTAGAAACCCTCCGAAGTTTGTAAAGAGAATAGAGGAAGTTCCGGAAGTAGCCCTTCCGCCTGAAGAAACTATGAGGGTTGCTCTCTCCTTGGCAGACCGAGCCCTGGTCAGGAAATTCATGGGGATCTGGCCTTCGCCAAAGACAACTGATAGCTGGGTCCAAAGAAACTGGAGGCCCCTCATCTCCAAAAACGTGGCATCCTACTCTGTCGGAAGGGGATTCTTCCTCTTTGACTTCGAATCAAAAGAAGATAAAGAACTAATCTTCAGTAATGGGCCCTACTTCATGGGGCCGCAAGGTCTCTACCTCAATGGATGGACCCCGGATTTCGACCCCGAGGCGGACATCCCCAAGGTCGTGCCAGTCTGGGTCAGACTTCCTAATCTTCCCATGCATTGCTGGAACTCCAAATTTCTCCATGCGATCGGGACTGTACTTGGGAACTATATTGATATGGCTAGTCCAAAGGATCACTACGCCTGCGCCCGGATCTGCGTGGAGGTGGACCTAGAAGCAGGTCTCCCAGAAGCAATTAAGCTAACTGTGGGGAACTGGTCTCACTACCAAAGGCTCGACTACGAACAGCTCCCCTTCAAGTGCGGGGGCTGCCAGGAATATGGGCACTTCATCCGTAATTGCCTGAAAAATCCTGAGATCCATCATGACAAAGGGGAGGGTTGGCAAAAGGTAAACAGAAACAAACCTAAAAAACATCCAGATCCAAAGACGAATGAAGGGAGCAAAGAAGCTAAGATAATCCAGCTCGAAGGGTCCCCTGAAACCTCCAAAACCAAAGAAACTACTGAAGAAAGGGAGGAACCAGTAATAGTGGAAGAGAAATCCAGCAATGAACATAGTAAGGAGGTGGAAGCAGATCTATTAGCCCATCAAATTCAGGATCAAGAGGACAGCATGACAGAGGTACAAGAAGGAAGAAATCCGGGACGATCAGAGGAAGAATCTGAATCGGAAGAAGACGAAGAGGAGGAGGGGGAAATAGAAATGACAACCCCAAGGCAACTGAAAACCAAAGGAAGAAAAACCAGGAGAGAAGTAAGGGAGAAAGCTACCTATAAGGATAAGCTCCAAGGCTCCCAGCCAACCCTGGAGAAGCTGCTGAAAAACACAAGAAATACTCGCCAGCAGGGGCATCCCCAGAAAGGGATGCCGTCAAACACCAAAAGTAAGTAATGAAGGTCCTCTCCTGGAACTGCAGAGGTCTCGGTAGCACTCGCAAGGAAGAAGCAATGTCAGATCTTGTTTCAATTCACCAGCCGGACATCCTTCTGATCCAGGAGACTAAGATGGAGGAAGACGCATTCCTCCAAGTAACTTCAAAATTTTGGAAAAAAAGAGGTAAAGCGGCAATTAGCTCCAGAGGCGCATCTGGAGGCATAGGGACGCTGTGGGATGAAAAGAAATTCGAGGCCGTTGACATCAAGTATAGCTCTTGTTGGATCCTCACCCTGCTGCGGCAAAAGGACACGAACACCCTGGTAAGAATTTTCAATATCTATGCACCCAACTCATATGCTGATAAAAAGGCTTGTTGGAGGCTTCTTCGAGAGGAAAAGAGCTATCTCCAAGGAAACGTAATACTCGCAGGGGACCTCAATGTCACCCTCAGCCAAGAGGAAAAAAGAGGGGGCTCCTTGGTCAGAGATCCCATTAGAGAAACCGTTGATGAGATCATTCTGGAATGGGATCTCATGGATGTAAAACCCCCCTTTGGAAAGTATACCTGGAATAACAAAAGGATTGGGCCTGGGCATATCGCTGCCAGACTCGATCGGTTTTTAGTCCAGGACACTTTCCTCTTGCTCGGACTAAACTTGTCTTCAAAAATCCTTCCATTTGGAGGATCGGATCATAAGCCCATCCTCCTGGATATGGCCATCGATAGGAACCTGGGGCCCATACCGTTCAGGTTCAACTCGTTGTGGGCCAGGCAACCTGAATTTCTTAAGATTGTGGCAGACACGTGGTCCCTCCTGGTCACTGGATCGCCCTCCTTCATCTGGGAAGAGAAACTCCGAAGGATCAAAAGAGCCCTTAAGTCTTGGGCAAAATCGATCCCTTCTCCCTCCTTTAAAAAATCCCTTGCTGCCAAGGCGCTGGAGAATCACCAGTCAAGTATGGAGGAAAACAACGTGACCCAGCAAGACATAGAAACCGAAGCCATTTTGCAGTCTAACCTCCACGCGGCCTGTAGGCTTGAAGCTGACTGGTGGGAAATTAAATCCAGATGCAAATGGATGAAGGGCGCTGATAAGAACTCAAAATTTTTTCACAAATATGCAAAAGCAAGGGAAAATCAAAATGTTGTGCATGAAATCCAAGTCCAGGGTTCTCTTCTCACCAACTTTGAAGACATTAAAGTTGAAGCAACGAGGCACTTTAGCGAGTTGTTTAAATCTCAGCCAACTGAGGTGGACAACGCCCTCATCAACCTGGTCCCTAACGCAATTAATAACATTCAGAATGAGGAACTCGATAAGAATGTAACGATGGAGGAAATCAAGCAGGCCATTGATGGCATGGAAGATGATAGAGCTCCGGGGCCTGATGGCTACAATGCTACCTTCATCAAGCTATGCTGGGATATTATAAAAATTGATCTGTTCAAAATGGTCAGCAGCTCTCAAAGACGCAGCAAAATCGGGGGCAGCACAAACTCTGCCTTTCTGGCACTCATCCCGAAAGAAAAGGAGGCCAGGAACTTTGACAGGTTCAGGCCTATTTCCTTATGCAATATTGGTTACAAAGTTATAACGAAAATTATAGCCAACAGATTGAAGCATATATTGCCGAGACTCATCTCGGAGAATCAAGGCGGGTTTATCAAGGGCAGGAAGATCTGGGAAAATATTATATTAACTCAAGAGGCAATTCACTCGAGTCTGAAGAATGGTGATCAAGGAATGGTGATTAAAATTGATCTAGCCAACGCCTTTGACAGAGTCAGCCATCCCTTTCTCCTTCAGGTTATGCAAAAATTTGGATTCAGCTCAAAGTTTATCTCTTGGACCAAGGCCTGTATCAATAAGCCGTGGATCGCCCCCTTAGTCAATGGTAGAGCAGCTCCTTTCTTCCAAGCCTCGAGAGGCTTGAGGCAAGGCTGTCCGTTATCTCCGTTGCTCTATGCCATACAGGCTTCGGTACTTAGCTTTCAGCTGGAAAATGCTAGAATTGAGCAGGACCTCCCCGGAATTAAGATGGCCAGAGGAACACAAGATATCAATCACGCGCAATTTGTAGATGATACTATATTGCTGGGGGGAGCCAGCCAAATCATAGCCCGGCGTTTCAAGACTGAACTGGACCGTTATTGTCATGCCTCCGGAAGTGAGATCATTTTTAGGAAAAACAAGATTTTTGGCTGGAATATTAATCCTAGAGAATTGCTAGATATCTCCAGGATTCTCAAAATGGATGGTGTAGCCGACTGGGAATCCTTCAACTACCTAGGGATCCCCATCTTCAAAGCTAAACCCAAGAGCTCACCCTGGATTCCAATTTTGGAGAAAATCAAAAGGAAAATCCATGAATGGGGGTCTATCTGGTTAAACTTGGCTGGGAAGGTGGTCTTAATTAAGTCAGTCTTGAATAACTACCTCCTCTACCAGAGCTCTCTACTTCTAGCTCCGGCCAAAGTAATCTCTCAGATAGATGGTCTGATCAGATCTTTCCTCTGGCAGAAAGGCACCGCAGGGGGTGGTAAAAAATTTGCCCTGGTCAGCTGGAAAATAATTAAATTCCCCAGGCCAGAGGGTGGGCTATTCATCAGAGATATTAGAAGTCAAAACTTGGCTATGGGAGCCAAGTTGCTCTGGAATCTGGTCGCCCCCAAGCCTTCTTGGTGCAGTCAGGTATTGAAGGCCAAATACTTCAGAGGATTGAGGCTCAGATGCCTTGATGGAGAGCATGTGAACCAGAAAGGATCGTCTATCTACCATATATGCTTAAAAGCTCTCCCCACGTTCAAAGAGGAACTGCACTGGGTTCCTGGCAATGGTAAGTCAATTAATATTTGGCAAGACAAAATCCTTGATAAAGAGCCGCCCCAAATTCCTCGACTTCAAGAAAGATTGACAGCGCAGGGATTGACTACGCTGTGGGATTTTTCCAAGTGGGAGCCTAAGATGCCACATCGCTGGGCCGGCTGGAACATGCCGGTCTGTCACCCTGAACTCAACGCAGAACTCAAAATCCTCTCAAATCACCTCGCTAGGCTGGCGCCGGTCACACAGGTAAAGAAAGATCGAAGGGGCTGGGGGAGGAAAACTGGTAATTACACTACAGCAGAGGGATACCAATTATATGCAGCAAGCTACAACGTGCCACCAAATCCAAAGGTTTGGAAGAATCTCTGGAATCGAAGTACCCTTCCAAAAATCGATATCTTTGCTTGGACTCTAGCGCATGAAAGAATTCTCACTGGTGAGAATCTGCAGAAAAGAGGTATGGTCGGCCCCTTCAGGTGTCCATTATGCATGGAGGAAAGTGAAAATATCAGTCATTTGTTTTTGAAGTGTACCTACACAAAATCGGTATGGGAGGAAGTGTTGAAGCCGCTGGGAGGTGGAGTTCGCTTGCCAGACACAATCCAAGACTGGTTTAAAAGTTGGGATAAGCAGTATCAGGGGGAGCTGATACATAAAAATGGAATCAAAGATTGCTGGCTAAAAGTCCCCAAGCTAATCTGCTGGGGCATATGGAATGAAAGAAATAAAAGAATTTTCCAAGAGAAAGTCCAGCCACCATGGAAGATAGCAAGTAAGGTTAATGCCCTGCTAGGAGAGATTGTTAGAATAGCTAAGATTCCAACAAATAAAGGAATCCTGTCTGAAAAGGAGAGCAATTGGATGAAAAGCCTTAAGATCATGGAGGTAAGTGAAGCAGCTGCAATAAAGATGGAAGAATGGGACATTAGGATGGACTGTGATCAATTTGCGAGCTGGCTCAAAGAAAAGAAGACTTTTAAATTATTCTTCGATGGGGCTTCCAAAGGGAATCCGAGGAAAGCTAGGGGAGGAGGAGTCATAATAGATCCGGACGGGAAGGTTGAGATTGAATTCAGCTGGAACATTGGCAATGACTCGAACAATATGGCTGAGGTGTACAGGCTCTGGCAAGGTCTCAAGCAGCTACAGGAAAAAGGAGTGGAGGAGGTCTTGGTATTTGGGGACTCCAGGGTTATTATTCAGGCGCTAAATGGGGGTAGAAGGGACAAGAATGGAAGAATAGTGAGGCTGATTAACAGAATTAGATCCAAAGTTAAAAAGTTCAAGAAAATAAAATTTTATCACATTCTTAGGGGACTAAATGCTTTGGCGGACCAAGCTGCCAATAACTCCATAGCAGCTGGACTCCATGATCTCATTGTTAATTCGATTGTTAGTGTAGATCTCCCTCCTTAGCTCTTCTAAACCTTAGGAGGAAGAAGAAGTCGGGAAGATTGTTGTAATAGGTTTCTGTACCAGCGGTTTAATTGCTGAGTTCTTAATATATCATAATCGTTTTTGTTAAAAAAAAAAATTATATATTATAATATGGAGACCCTCTTTCACTTGTCACTGGTTATTTGTATGTTTTTTTATAATAACATTTTAAAAAACCATGTAAAGTATTTGTTTGATGATTTCATCATTAAAAATATATGTTAAAATATATACTTGTGGTTGTTACTTATATGGTTGGTTACAATAATATTTAAAAAATATATTTAATTAATAATATTTAAAAAATATATTTAAATTAATTAAATGATGATTATATTTTTAAAAGTATATATTTGTTTTAAGCTTGACTAGTTACTAAATGTGTTTTGAGTAACTAAATGAAATAAAATTAAAAAAAGTGTTTTCAAAATAAATTATTAAATATTTTTATTTTTTCCAAAAAAATAATAATATCAACCTAAATTCATCTTAATTAAAGACAATGAAATTGTAATTTAGCAAATAAAAAATTGAAATTTTAATTAATTGGTGAAGTAAAGATGGTGTGATCATGCCATGAAAGTTCAAATCTTATAAAATATGTAGCTACTTTCATGGGTAATTTTATTTTTGTAAGTAAGTTATTTGATATGATTGAAATTAATTGTAATGTTTGAATGAAAATAATGGTAAAATAAATGTGTGTGTATCTTTATGAAAAAGTTTTGCATGTCAATTGGATTTAATTTGTGTGGTTAAGAAAATGAGTCATTAAATGGGTGGAAAGTGTGGTAAGGATTATCTTGATCTTTAAAGAAATCGTGAATTAAATTTTGCTTACTTGGGGGTTAGGAGAAACAACCAAAATGAAGCAGAAGCATTCATGCTTCTACATTGATAAAATATTCTAAGCTCGATAGAGATCAAGGGTCTTATTGTAATAGGAGACTCCAACATTGTAATCAAGAATATGAGAAACAATTCAAAATCGAAATAGTGTTATCTAGTAAGGGCTCTTGCATAGAATTAAGGGGGTGTCAAGAAGTTGTGAAGAGATAGATTACTTCTACATGTTGATGGATTTCAATAACTAGGAATATGGATTAGCAAATGAAGTTGCAATACTTGTGGAGGGATCCATAAGAATAAATAGGGGACCATTAGCTTTTCCCACATCCCTAGAATCATAGTCATTAGCTCATTGCCAAGGGAACTATAATGGTGGATGTTAATCAAGACATGTGGTAGCGAGCTTTCCAAGTGAGGGGGAAAACATTTAAGCACCCTCAACCTCAGGTACCTCCTCCTCTCTCACAAAACTCTATAGTGATGGATCATAAAAGGTTTATTAAGTTGGTTAGCATAGTTGGGATTGTTTGGAATTGTTTGACTTTGTTCTTCTTGAATTACTCTGCACTGTATATGGTTCCAAGGGACTCCCTTCTAGTCCTCTGGCATTTTGCAGTTGGGTTGAAGAGGGTTCCACTATGTTATTCCACAACTTGGTGTCAAGGTTCTATGAATAACTAAAGATTTGGGTTATGCTTAATATCACATAGTAGGAGTCAATCTCCGGTCCTCACTATCTTCTAGTTTAAAGGGGTTGGTTTTGATTGATAATGCCAAGCCATGATCATTGTGGGCATTGTATCTTGTGTGGGTCCTTTAACCTCTAGCATGCATAATGGAGAAGCAACCATCTTCTTCCAAACATGCATGTGGTTATCTGCCATCTTAATAGCATAATGGCTAGTTGAATTGAGTTTTTGAATGTTAAGTATGCAAAAAATTCAAAGTTCGTTTCTCAACATAGTAAACAAATTGAAAAATTGGAGCAGAGTGTAGTATGTTTTATGAACTAATCTTGGGTCTTACCAAGAGTTCATACTCTTTGGTTTCCCATCCAAAAGACTTCAATTGGATGTGTTTCATTTCCGATTAACGAAGACGAGACATTACAACAAACACTTAGAAATTTGGAAATGGAAAATGTTGAATCCATGCACCAGGTACATGCATACGTTAAGTAGGAAGATTTGAGTGGGCATTAATTTTTTAATTTCACGTTTTTAAATGTTTTGTAAGGTGGGTTTTCCATTAGATCAGTATGTTATGATATACACTAATCAATCTCCTAATCATATTTTTAAGACTACTAGAATATGCCAACTTATTTATAACCTTTTTGTAATTTTGGGACCTCTCTAATAAGTCCTTTCTCGTCTATGTTGTATGATGCATCAACATCCATTTTTTAATACAAATCATTGTTTTATTAAAAACAGTTATTATTTTATCCACCTATGTTTATATTTCACTTGTGACATGTTTGTCTTTATGGGCCAACAAGGGATAGCAAGGCATCAATAATCTAACTCTCGCTTAAGTGATTGAGGATGGGATGTGCAGTGCCCATCGAGTTAGGATGGGCACCTATGTTTCGTGTTGTCATTAATTTGTATCTAGCTCCTAAAGAGTTGTTCTGTTGAAAAATAAAAATAAATAAAAAAGTGTTGATCATTTTGTTGTCAAAATTTATCATTTTCTTTTTTCAGTTAGACTTGATCTATAAGATTTATGCATATTTATGCATAAATTTAACTTGATAGTAAATTTTAACAGCATGGAAAAAAAGAAGATTATGCATAAAACTAACTCTACAAAATATGTATTTTAAGCATTTAAATAATTTTGCATAATACTAATCAGAATATCTGGCCTTCAATCATTTCACAAAACTACCAGTAGAATACTTGTAGTAGTAGGTTGTAATGGATCCCTTAGCAAACCCAAAAAAATGATGTTTCCACCCTGTCGACCATTTGATATCTTGTTGGCCTTGGGAAATTGACAGATTTCCTAGCCCCTGAGCCCACAATCTGGTTATCCAAATAGCAACTTTCCTTGGTTCCAAAAATCCTTCAATTAATGGTGTAGTTTTCCCTCTTATTTTCCATTTCCCACCTCCCGAGTCCCATCACTAAGTCCTATTTTCCTCCANTGATTCTATCCCATTAATCAAAATAAAATAATAATTAAATATAGTTCTTACATCTATTTTGTCTCGAGTTGCTCAATAATATTAATGCAATTTAAGTTGGTCTTATTTATTTGACTGAGAATATTTAATTATTCTAGGGAGGATCACCAAGTGGTGTTTACGAGATTGGTTTAATCAATGCTATTTCTGGTCACCGTTTTTGTATTAAGAGTTTTTAAAATAAAACAAAATATATTGGTTGACTTTACAATATTTTGGATAATATATGTCTTAATTCGACAATAATATCTTAACTTGTAATTGAAGTCTAATAATTGTATCAATTGAATAAATAATATTACATTACACTAATCACATTTCATTTTGTTAAACCATTAATAATATATATATATATATTCCATGGAAAAAATTAATATATAGACACACACACACACATTACCAAATATGTATATAATTTGGGCAGTCAAATAATTTATTTAATCATAATCGATGAAGCTTAGGTGTATCCCCACAATGGTTATAATATTATTAATATTATAATTAAACTAATAATAATAATAATAACAACAATTAATTATTATTTTATTGCTATTACTATTAATGGTGAATAATAAGATCAACCCTTATTTATTTCATCAATAAGTGACATAGTATCTTTGTATTAAAACAAGGTACACTTAATGGTTTAATTAATCATGCTTAACAGTTAGACAAGACAATTCTCTAGTGTTAATGTTCTATATACAACACCTCACATTGACGACACTTTCAATTAATGATACTCACCTTAATTGTTTATTAGAGTGTTTACATATAATGTCTAATTCACTTGTTTTACACATTAACAACTTAACCATTCATTACCTAAGTTGATTAATACAACCTTAACTAAGTTATCTATGACACTTATACCAATATTTAAGCATGACAAGTATGTTGTACATCGATACTATCGTGCATGTAGAAGGTGTGCATGTGTGGCCAACATATGCACAAATCATATATGCACTAATAATACTAATCCCTCATGCAAAAAGAGCAAGCACACACACACACACACACACACACACACACTTACTTTAACATTCTCATTTATTTAAGAGTTAATCCCTTTTATGATTTCATATTCTTATTTTTATGTACTTATTAACTTAACCAGTCAAAACAAAGATGGGTACATACTACCACTAACTCAGTATCAAGGAATTCCCAACCCTCAAGAGTATTAACTAACATATCCTCCCATCCTAACTTACGTCCACATCCTCCCTATCCTTCCTCTATTGGTAAAGAAGTGGATGTTGACTTCACCTACTTGACCACATAAAGAACCTGAGAGTGGTAGTGTCAGTTGTATAGCGAACCTAGCCTCTCCTAGCTGGCATCTGACCATCGTCATCACGACAACATGGGGAGCGTGTCTCAGCACAACCCTCCCACTACCTCGAGTATCATAGTAACATAGGGTGGGAAATACATCCATCCCTTTCAACATACCGATTCTATACCCTATCCATTCATACTCTGCTGCTATCATGATCATTGGATTGTGTCATCGTATCATCAATTTTTGTTGTTAAGGTTTACTACATAACAAGTTATTATTCCACATATCATATCAAATATTCGGCTATCATATAGCTCCAGTGTCATGTGGGCCAGTACTTCACAAAATACACATTTATAACAAGTAATTCCACTTGATAATCAATTGATCCTCATCATTCTTTCATGTAATAGTTTAATTCATCACAAGTACACATGGCATATAATATTTCAATTGTTCACATCGTAAAGTGGTATCCACGTACCACATCATAAATTTCAAATTTTATCAATGAAAACATTTAAACATATAGTCTCATTGTAAAAAGAAAGGAATCCCGTGATAATCATAACATTGTAACTGCATAAACATAGCAACATAATAATCATGATGACATCATAAGCATGGTAACATCATAATCATAGTGTCATAATAAGCATAGTAACATCATAATATCGGTCAATCATGTCGTAAATAAAGATCACTCAGTTGAGTTGAGTTTAAAAAGAAAATAAGCAAAATAAAGTGCAGTAGATATCGCTAGTCAATATATGGGGCGTTACATACACCCACCCTTCGGGAAACTTCGTCTCGAGTTATGGTCAAAATAGTGAGGGAAAATCTCGACACATAGTCTTTGCGTCGTCCCAGGTAGCAGATCCTGGGGTATACTTGTCCCACTGGACCTTACTTAATCAACTTGTCAATGTTATTTTACAATTTTACTTCTTTTATCACTTAATATCTTAACGCGTTAACTTATAATATTATTTATGTTCACCATATATATGTTCACTCATCATACCTTAAGTACATATTTGAGATTAATTACCATTATTACTTTCACACCAAAGAAAGGTACAACTACACCCTACCATAACCTATTAGCTTTAACAGTATGCAAAACAATGCTAACCCCATGGGCTCATCTTATACGTAATCATATCCTTTCTCCAACATTCATATTCATTTATTTGTTGGTATCCATTATACTCACAACAACAATACCACTTGTCGTCACTTCATATATAATACGTGTTATCAACTATAGTAGAATAGTTCACTAGCTTCTATCCCCATTTCCATTCGATCATGTTATGATCTTTGTAATAATTGATCAAATGTGTCTACCAACAAGAGTAATACACGATGTCTAAAAAGTTTAAGAATCAACTTCCTACAATGATCCACCCATCCACCCTTCCTAAAAGTTACGCATTTAGTCATCGATGGTTCCTACTCAATCACCTGAGTAATAGCATAACTTCCCACAAGTTAATGCATGGCATTCTAACTTTCATAGATAAGAAGAGATTATTATCTCTTCACCAAATTTTATGCATAATAAAATTTACTTCTAGTTGTAATCATTGTTTAAAATTGAGAATATCATCCTTTATATCCAATATACACTTATTATTGTTCTCACATAACCATTCCACAATGATTACATATTATGCAACAATTTTACATTGCTCTTAGTGAACACACTTAGTGTATAATTTCCATTCACCTTACTACTTCAACATATGCTCAATGTTAAATGTTATATAATGATATTTATATTATTGTATCACTTTTAAATTATACACCAAATAATTTAATTTAATTACTATACGGTGTATATGTCATTAACTAATCTATATATCTTCAACAACATTAATGTGATTATTGTTTATATATCTTTTACTATACTTACTATTTTTATTATTGAACACATATATCCTTCTACTTTAATTTTTATCTCTCTCTAATTAATATACTTGTATATATTACATCTATTATTATTATTATTAATTTAATAATATTTATTTAATTTATTAATAATAATTATTAATATGCACATCAGCTCATTAATTAACTTAGTTGTAAAACATGATATGCCATATTTTAGTCTTGTATATATATATTTTTTGACTTCTTGAATATATATAAATCCCTTTATTTTCTTGGAAAAAAATATAAATCCCTTTATTCACACTGAATAAACATGGACTGCCCTTTCGGGTCATACATAAAGATCTTTACACCAAAAAAAAGGCTCACATAAGTTGCCATGAAATTTACACAAAAGGTAACCAAGTGGTTATACATATCTTCCATATGAATCCTGAAATGTATTTTGGAGCGCTCTCATAACCTTACATATTGATTTACCAACAGATTATTTTCATAATCTTTTATCTCCATTATCCGTGGAGGGAGCAATAAAGCCTCTTTGGACAGTTTATCTGCTTCAGCATTCAGTTCTCTGTAGATATGTTGGAAAGAAATTGACTCGAAATTTTCCTTTTGGCTTCTTATTTCTCTTAACAAATGATGAAGATGTGGTGCATTTATTTGCAGCTGACCATCCGCCCAATCAATAGTCAATTTGGAGTCTCCAAATATCTGAAGGTTCCGAACATTCTTTTCCGAAGCTATTTGAAGAACTGACCATAAGGATGATAACTCTGCCTTGTTATTTGTGCCATGTCCTAGTGCAAAAGTAATCTCTGTCTTTGTTGAATCATCCAGGAAAAGAATACCTCCTGCTCCCCCCAGGGGAGGATCCCCTTGACTTGCTCCATCAAAGAAGGCCAATGGAGTATTTTTTTCTATGTTCATCGGTTTGAGCAGTCTTCTTGGTTTTTGTTTTGATGACGTTTGATGTTCCATTGCCTTCTGCAAAAGCACGTTAACTGTTATTTCTGGGGACGTCAAAATGTTTTTGAAAATTGCTCTATTCCTTGTTTCCCATATAGTGAAAACAAAAAGGGCAGGCAATGCTTCATGTTGACATATCCTTTCATTGCTCCACCATTTTTTCACTCTATGCTCCAGTGATTCTTCATCTTCTGTGCTTGTGGAGGGATCCAGTTTGTGAACAGCTTGTTTCAACACTGCTCCTGCATAAGTGCAATGGAAAAAAGGTGAGAATTTGTTTCATTCTCATATTTGCATAGACTGCAATAACTAGGCCCTTTGAATCCACGTTTGAGAAGCATTTCCCAGGTCAACAGTTTGTTGTTTGATGCCAATCAGAGTGTTATAGTTGCTTTAAATGGGGCATTAGTTTTTCAAATTCTTGACCACCACCAGCAGTCCATTTCCTGATGCTCCAACTGGAAAGCTGTTTCATAACCCAACTTTGCAGAGAATTTTCCATTTATGGTATTCCAGGTCCACTTTAATTTGTCTTTTTCCTCATCTAGGTGAATAAAATTTGCTCTGAGTTGGTTGATATAAGAGTTCCAAACCGGTGCATCGTTTTCGGCTAGTTCTAGCTCTTGCGCTGACTTCCAGACTATGCCTCTCTGATTTCGATCTGTGTAAGAGCTTGCATCCTCTAATAATGAAATTCCTTTCTCCTTTAGTTGTGAAATGAGAGTGACTAGCCACCTGAAGTTATCTACAAGGGCCTTCCAACACAATGACCCTCCTTTATGAGTTTTTGTTGGTTGGCGAAACTATTCCTTTATGGAAGCATTTGGACAGTATTTTTCTCTCATCATTCTTCCCCATAAAGTATCAGGGTTTTCCTCCAACCTCCATAGTGATTTAGCTTCCAATGCTTTCTAGAAGAGGTCTAGATTCTTGATCCCCCATCCACCTCTGTATTTTGGAAGAACTATTTTCGTCCACTTGACTAAAGGAATTCCTTCTTTTTTTTGTGCTCGTTGTCCATAAAAAGGAATTTGTTTTGTTTTGTTATTTTTTGCTGATCTTTGCTAATATGCCCTTTGGAATATATGAAATGGATGCCCAGTATACTGGGATGCTTTGTAAAACAACTTTCAACAATACCAACCTACCACCCCTTGACAGGAATTGATTTGTCCACATTGCTATTCTACTCTCGATCTTTTTGTAGAGCCACATCCAGTCTTGTGTGGAGTATGCATTTGTTTTTAAATGAAAACCTAGGTATTTGAAACCCTCATCCATTGGCGAGATGGAAACTGGAATTAAGTCTTTTGCCTATGTTATGACCTCCTCATTCATATTTCTATGTGATAACTTTTATTTTTCCAAGTTTATCTCCATCCCTGCTGCCAATTGATAATTTTTAAGTACTCTGTTAAGATTTTGGATGTTGCTAAAGGTTCCAACCCCAAACATGAGGACATCATCCACGGATAAGACATGAGTAAGCTCTGTTTGGTTGGAAATTTTTATTCCTTTTATCAGTATTACCTCTCTTTCTTTGTGCAACAGTCTGCTCAGAGCTCCTGCTATCAACAGAAACAAGAAAGGAGACAGAGGACATCCTTGTCTCAATCCTCTGGTAGGTCTGAAAAAATTGGAGGGGTATCCATTTACCAATATTGCAAAAGAAGCAGACTGAACACAGCCCAAAATCCACTCCACCATATCTACAGGCATTCCTATCTAGATTAATAACAAATGTATGAAGGTCCAACTTACCATGTCATAGGCTTTTGATAAGTCTATTTTTAGTGCAAAAGCCGACTATTTTTCCTTTTTGATTGAGTGTAAAGCTTCCTGAGCTAATGAAACTGCATCATGTATTTGCCTATTGAACATGAAGCTAAATTAATCCTCTATTATGAACTAACTCATGATAGGCTTGAGTCACTGAGCAATGATCTTCGCAATGATTTTGTACACCATATTGCAGCAGGATATGGGTCTGAAATCCTCAAAGGTCTCCCCTTTTTGTTTCTTCGGGATTAAGGTGATGAAAGTGGCATTCATGGCCCCTAAAACTTTACTTGTCCTCTGCGATTCCCTGACCACCTTCAATAGATCATCCTTTATCAGATCATAAAACCCTAAGAAGAATTCCAGGGTAAAACCATCAGGCCATGGGCTCTTCTCTTTTTGGAAGGTGGATAAGATCTTGCTAAGCTCTTCCTTTGTCACTTCCTCCATTAGAGCTTATTGCATCTCCTCTGTTATTAGCCTGGGGAACAAGTTCAAGACCTCTAGGATTTCACTAATGGGGCATCCTAGTGGAGCTGAGAATCTTTTCTAGAAATGATCTACTACAACTTTTGTCTTCTCTTTAAACAAACGGGCTATCCCACCTGCCTCATCCTTAATTTCTAAGATGGTATTGATATTTTTCCTGTGTGAGGAAAACCTATGGAAGTATTTTGTGTTCTTATCCCCAGCTTCCAACCATTAGGATCTACTCTTGAGTCTACTAATTTTTTCCTCCTGTGCTAAGAGAAGGCTGCGTTTCTCTTCTTCCATTCTTAACATATCTAGCTCTGTTACAGTGAACACCCATGTGTTGTTAAAGCTGTAAATGTTCTGTATCTTCTGCTCTACTTCCTTTAGCTCTTTCTGATCCAATCTTATCTGATTTCTTCCCCATTCTTTTGAAGGTTTCTTGATTTTTAATAAATTCTCAATCATCTGAAACAAACACCCTTTTGTTGACTAAGTCTCAATTGGCTTCCAATTCTTCTGCACTAACTCCCTGTACTCCTCATAGTTTGGCCAATTCGGATTGAACTTGAAGGGAGCAGGGGGTTTTTCTTCCGATTTCATGATTGAAAGAGTGATTTGTCTATGGTTTGACAAGCCTCCTATTTCTACCTCAGATTTGAACACCAACTCGTCTTACATCAGCCCTTCTGAAAGTAAAAATTTGTCCAATCGTTTGGAGATTGCTTGATCTCCTCCTCTCCAATTTTTTCAAGTAGGTTCCATTCGATTTGGTTGGAGATCTATTATCCTCTTTTGCTAAAAAAAAGAGCTGAAATATGATGCAAAAGCATCTTGTCGTGCATTTTTACCCCAAACTTCTCCCGATGTCAAGGTTATCCCCTGCCAAAATCAAGTTTTCATGGTCCAAATCTCCACTTGCGCTTAGGGTTTCCCAAAAACTTCTTCTGTCATAAAAAGGGGCATAAATGTTCAGGAAGTAAAAAATAAGCCCGGTTTTAGGATCCTCTAACTCTGTTCCTATTGCATCCTTGAAGGTATTCTTATTATGGCATACGATGTCTGGACTCCAAGATGTTACCATCCCCCCCGAGTGCCCCTTTGCGTCCATGTTTTCCATTTGCCAATCCCTCAGACATTTTTTTAGTGTGTCTTTAGCTTTCCCTCCTTCGGACATTATCTCTTGTAAAGCTACCACCTTTGGGGGGCCCTCCTAACCCCCTCTAGAGTTAAAAAAGGACTCTCCTAACCCCCTCACGTTGTAGGATAAAATTAGCATTTACGTAACCCTACTTGGGGATTTTCTCACTCTAAGAGCCCTTCCTATCGTGGTTTGCTTCCCTTCTAGGATTTCCTTTGTTTCCTTCAATTGTGCTTTGCTCAGGTACGATTTTCTTCCAATGCCTGTTTTTTGAACTTGACTGAGGGCTAGTCTCCCCACAGAGCTTACAAGATTCTCCTTTCCCATTGTGGGTATTAAATTATAACCCTTACTGAATTCCTATGAATTATGGTGCGTCCCCATAGTTTTCCTGTCATCTTTCTTATAGTTCTCCAATGAGCTCTATTCCATTTCCACGGGTTGGAACTTGACTGGGGGCTAGTCTCCCCCCCCCCCAGAACTTACAAGATTTCCCTTTCCTAAATCATAATCCTTACTAATTAATTTACTAATTTCCGACAAAATTTGTTCCATCCCCATAGTTTTCCCGTCATCTTCCTTACAGTTCTCTGAAACACTCAGTTCCATTTCCTAGGGTCCCAAGACCCTTCTTTCCAACAATTTTGATGAGTTGTCATTGACTTTGGATGAATTAACATAATTATGGATAGTGATAGATTTAGTACCTTTAGACGACGACACGTGGGTGACTTCTCGTTCACCACCTTTCTGCACGTCCTCAGCTGCATGTGTTACCATTGACACCTTCGCATCCTCCTTTGGCTTACAAGGCTCTTCAGCTAGCTTTGTATCCATGTTCATTTCTTCTTTCTTCTGGGTTGATCTGAATCCTCAATTGACTTCACAACATCCCTGATTTTTTTGTTGTAAGTCTTTTTGATCCACACCTTTCTGTAAGTATGTGTTTGATTTCTGGTATTTTTGGAACAATCCTTCTGCAAATGCCCTACTTGTCTGCAATTGAAACAGTGGAATGAGAGTTTCCAATAGTCCAGGTGTTGGGTCCAGCTACTCTCATGAAACTTTATAACAATATCCTCATATAGACCATCTCTCATGTCCAGTTCTACAAGAATTTGAGTGCACCTTCGGTCTGTCTTTATTGCCCAGTCATCCTCGAGCTTGATAAACTTCACAATTTTATTCCCTATTCCTTTAAGAATGTGTTTCTCCCAGAAGATCATGGGTAAACCAGGGAGAATAGCCCAGACTTACTATATGTTGTGAGGCTCCCTACGCGCGTTAAAAACAACATGGCACTTCTTTAAAATTAATCCAAATGGTCCCCAATTCCAACTCCTCTATAAAAGAAGAACTCTATCCTCTTCATTTGAAACCTTTAGCAGAAACCATCCCCTTGGTAGAACATGAAAACTCGGGGTAGAACCCAACATCGGGTTCCAATTTTTTTCCATCTACTCCTTTAAAGAGGAGCTCCCTGTAAGTTTTCCATAGAATCTACCCACTAGAGAGAGGTTTAGGTAATCCAGGATTTCTGTTATCTGTATATCTCTTCCCACTATCAATTCTGGAGTTATTTTCTTTACTCTCATTCCTCTTGATTTTATTTTTGCATGCATCATAGTGCCATCACCTTGCGTGTGCGAAGCCCTGCACAAACCTGGGACTGCGTCTGCATTCATTTCCTCGCGTGGGGTGATGAACCCCCGCATTCCTTTTACTAACTTACGCACCGTGTCTGCAATTATTGATTTGCACAGGGTGATGGGGATCCTTTCTCCCATTTCGCTATCAGTTTTAAAAATTGAACCTTCGTAAGGTTCCTCTTCATAGTCCAATAGTTCTTGATACATCTTCGTTTTTGCCGAAGAGACCAACAAAAATAAAAAAGAACAGGAAGTAAAAAATCTTCTGACCTTCACCTCCTATTGCCTCCTGTTTTCCTTCACTGAAAAGTTTACGCAGAGCTACATTGCTCTTATATATATATATATATATATATATATATATATATATATATATTTGTTTTTCCTCAGAAAAATTCGTAATTTTATTTATGTGTAGAACAAAATTACATTCATAGCAAACATAGATAGCCATCGCTGCCCACGCAGTGTACAATATTTATAAATTGATAGTTCCACTATATCTTGGAGCTTTTATATATATATATACGCTAAATCTTAAAATTATAAATTTAAATTTTGTTTTATTTATTACTTATTTAATATATACTCACATACAAAATTATGTTTATGAACACGTGATTAATATTGAGATAACTATATAAATATCAATATTGATATTTGTATACCATGAATTCACTACAGTACTGTTGTTTTCTATCATTTATTGATTGCGCTTTTCAGTTTTAACTTTACCAATTACTGGTTTTATCTTCTCGACATACTAGCTAATGGTAACAACACCCATTCCGTCCCATTTGATACCAGTAAAGGAACTGATGCAACTTAAGCTTCCAATGATTTAAGGAGGGCCAATTCAGATGTTCCTTGTTCGCTGCACTTTAGTTTTTTGCCTCACGGAACATGGTTGAAGTATTGCCATATTGTACTCAATGGTTTACTATTACTTCCCGCTTAACCAACATTGAGTAAAGGCAAAGATATATTTGATACAGATACTGCTTGAATTTCTTGAATTATGTATCTATCATACTTCTTTACATCATACTAAATCCCTCCAATTTAATTTTATAAGTATGCTTTGTGTACATTAAAAAGTTGTCATCAACTTAATGTAGGGTTTCAAAATTTAAGAGCTAATACGAATACAACAATACATACATAAAGTAACTATTTTTTACAATGCGTTCAAGTAACTATTTTTTAACATTTGGAGGGTGGGACTCTATGTGTTATGGTAGGGAGCTGAAGCAGGGCTAGGGTTTGGGTGTGGCAATGCCATGGAAGATGTGGTGAGGCCAGTACCTGTCGACAATACTGTATCGGCTCTGGGACTTCGGTTTACTCCATACCTTACTCCTCGGCGTTAACTTCTACCACCCACTGTTAAAACTAGTCCCGATCCTTTACGATTTTGGTTGTCACATTTGGTCTTGGTTGTGTCTTGTATTTGCGGATGTTTTTTTGGGAGCTTGTCACCTTTCTACGTTGTAGTTTGGCACCTGCATGGACGAGATTTCGAAACCACGTATGTTATCATGAATGCCATCATTTGTTTGTTCACAGTGTGATGCTTGACTTATCCTTGTTTTTTGGGGAACAAGACTGCAAGCATCGGTGACTACAGGACTCTCATCTTTCTGGGTTTTAATGTACTTTTCACTAACTGTTTCTCTTGTTGGTTTTTATTATTATATGTTTTCTGGGTTTCTGGGATATCACCTATTTTATCCCTTCTCGGGTTTCTGATGGAACTGGCCATCACATGGAGTCAACCGTCCTCCTGAGGGATAGTACCAACCATGCCAAAAAGTGGGAATATTTCTATCTACGCGGTTAAGACTCACGAGTCTTCCCTCTTGTAGTTACAGTTTCTCTCCTCTAGGTTTGCCTTTATTACTGAGGTTTCTCTGACTGTCCATGTCACTGGGCTTCCTCAGGGGTTTTTGATGTTTTAGGGTTTATGATCTCCTTTCCCGGCCTGCCTTATTGCGCGGTTTGACCAATGCTTTTTTGTCCACTGTAGTTTCGGATTTCTATGTGGGCTCACCTTAATCTGGTGTCGCCTTAGGATCCCCTCTGCGGTTCAAGGGGGCCTAGGGCTTCAAGATTTCTCTTGGGATTAGATTGTGCCTTTGTCATCTCTTTAGAAGATAGTATTGACCTCGCCTAGTTTCTCTCTTGGCTGGGGTGTTACTGTGTTTTTTTGTCTCGACCTTTGAGTTCCCACTCGGGTTTACTTACCCTTACCTTTTGTAACTATTGTTGACTATCTGATTTAGGTCTTGGGCAGTCTCCTCTATGGATTCTCTTACTACTTGTATGCCTAGTGACCCTCCTGGGGGTCTTGATCGGCCACGGTGATATGGCTCTTCTCGTCGTCAAGCCAAACTCATGAAAGCTTTGGATTATAAGGGCCGCTTCGTTCTGGGGAGTGACATTATGATTGATCAGGTTTCAAAGATCTGCCATAGGGAACTCATTGGTCATCTAGAATATTGCAGCATGAAAAATGATGAATGGGTGGCATGGGAAACCACCCATTGGAAGCCCATACTAAACTATGTGCCGACCATCAGCCTACTAGCAAACAAATGGTTAGTTTTTGTATTCATTAAGTATGTGGATGCCTCGCATATCCTCAACTCCATCTAGACAATTGATAACAGATCTCTGGTCCTCAGTCGATGGCATTCCAGCTTTGACCCACTCAAGAAGCGAGTGGTCAAAAGACATCTATGGGTTTTGATGCCGACTTTACCCTTCCCCTTATGGAATAAGGATTTCTTGATTGGGGTGGCAAACTCCATTGGGAGATTCGTGGCTCTTGAGAAACATTTCCATCTACTCTTTGATAAAAGGGTAGCAAAGGTACTGGTTGAGCTGGATGTATCAAAAGGACTCCTCCCAGACATTGAAATTGTTGGGGATAATATAGTCATTAATCAAAGATTGAATTATCAAAACATCCCTTTTAGATGTAATTACTATCCCAAAACTGGCCATTTAAAGGCTAAGTGCACCTCCTTTAGACATGGTCTCTCCTTGAACCCGAAACTTCAACGAATCATCCATCTGAGCCTTCACCTCCCTTAGCACTGTTAGTTTCCCCTCCACTTGCGGGACCTTATGATTCTTCCTCACCTACCTCTGTTGGGGATCTTACAAAGGGTCAACTCCAGTATATTCGAGACATTGAGACCTTAGCCCTGGCTACTGCTATGGTGCACCATACTACACATATAAACTCACCTCCCATTTCTTGCTATGAGCTTCCAGTTTTATAGCCTCACACTAATCCATCACTGGACTAGTCCCCTGCTTTTACTCTAGAGGACTTTCCTCCCCTTCCGAGAAATACCTCCCCTATTACTGTTGAGACACCGTGCAGCCCTATCTCTTCTCTTTCCTTTATGGATCCATTTCTTCTTAAAGTCTTGGATATATTTTCAGACAAATCTCCTATTTCACCTTCCATGATCCCTCTAGATTCTATTAGATTTGAAAATGTTACGATCAGAAAATCTAGGAAAGCAAAACCCTCCAATGCTTCTAGATCTATGGGTCACTATACCCCTCTATCAGCTAGGATCAAAGCAGCTGCTAGATCTTCAAACCCCCCTTAGGCACTTAGAGCACTGTCACCTGGCCCTCAGGCTGACCCATGAGGATCATTTCCATGAACATCCGTGGGTTTGGAGGGCTTCCCAAACAAAAATCTCCCATGTCCCTCTTCTCTTCTATGAAACCTGACATGATACTGATCCAAGAAACTATGTGTGATCACTTCATTGCTCTGCGCCACTTTTCTAAACTTAAACCAGGTTGGGAGTTTTGTGCCCTCGACTCTCATGGTCTCTCGGGTGGACTCCTATTTGGTCGGAACCCACATCTTACTCGTTGCAGAGCCTTCCATTCCTTTGTTGCTATCCTACTCAAAGCTAGATTTAAGGGTGATTATTCTATCTTTTCCATCTTGAACTGCTATGGACCCTACACTAACTGAATTACTTTCTAGGATAATGTCCTGGCTGGGGTATTTTTAACTATACCAACCTAATACTAGCTAGGGATTTAAACTTCACTCTTTCTGATTCCAAGGTCTAGGGCATCAATGCTCATATGGACCACATGGTTCATTACTTTAAACACCTATTGGACTCTTCAAATATGGTGGACTTAGCTCCCCACCAGCCTGGTCTGACTTGGAGGAATGGGAGGATTGGAACTGAGGGTGTTAGCAAGAGACTAGATAGGTTTCTGGTTTCTCTCCAACTTATTCCTGTCCTAAATTCCTATCATTCCTAGATACATCCCTCTAAAATCTCTGATCATTACCCGGTTTGTCTTGAGTGGATCTTGCCCCCCTCCTGTTACAACTACCCTTTTAAGTTCTATAAGGCTTGGCTCTTGGAACAAGATTTTCCTGATATTGTCTACTCTTCTTGGAATGCCCAGCTACATTGTTCACTTGATCCTATGACCTCACTTACTTGTAAACTTAAGAGACTCAAAGTTTGTGTCAAGGATTGGGAAAAAAAGATGAATCTGGCCAAAGCAAAAGAGGAAAATGATAATGATTCAACCATTCGGGCTCTCCTTACTACTCATATCATAGGCATTCTATATGTTTATGAGTCCACCCAGCTCACACAGCTTAAGGAAAGAAAGAGAACTTTACTATTCACCATATTCTTACGTGGAAGCTCAAGAGTAGAGTGGATTGGCTAAGCGAGGGGGATGCTAATACCAAATTTGTTCATACCTTTGCATCAGCCACAAGAAACTCTAAGAAAATTTGGGGCCTATTGAATCATCATGGTGAATTGATTGAAGATGGAACATAGCTCAAGCATTTGGGTGTATCACATTTCTCTGATCTCTTCTCCGATGATGGGGCAACCAATATTGATGACCAACTCGAAGTTATCAGTCTTTTTCCTTTGTTTGTACTTGATGAAGAAAAATAATCCTTTTTGGCTGACCCTACTCTCTCTGAAATTGAAGGAATACTTAAAGGTTTCAAAAAAGATAAAAGTCCCGTCCCGGATAGTTGGTTGGCCAGTTGAATTTTATCTCCATTTCTTCGACCAGGTTGGTCTTGACATTCTGAGGGTAGTTACTCAATCTATGTCTGAGGGTAGGGTGTTAGGTGCTCCCAATTCTACTTTCATCACACTTATTCCCAAGTGTGACAATCCTACCTCTTTTGCAAACTTTAGACCCGTATCTCTTTGTAACCTGGCTTATAAAATCATTTCGAAGCTGGCAGCTAACAGACTTAAGCCTATCCTGGACAGATCCATATCACAGAATCAGTTTGGGTTCCTACTTAACAGGAAAATCATTGAGCCTATTGGCATAGCACATGAAGTAAGGCATTCGATTAAAGTTTAAAAGAAAAAAGTGATGATCCTCAAGATGGATCCAGTCAAGGCCTTTAATAGGGTGAACTAGACTTTTCTTAAACTAGTGATGTTGCAGATTGGCATCTCATTGAGTGGTGTGAATTGTATAATGGGCTGTGTAGTATCTTCAAATTTTGCAGTCCTTGTAAATGGTTTGCCACCAGACTTCTTTCCAGTTTCTAGGGGCATCAGGTAGGGATGCCCTCTATCCCCCCTTCTCTTCATCCTGATTATAGAAAGCCTGAGTCTTCTGATTTTCAATGCAGCTCAGAGTGGTCTTATAACTGGTATCAAGATAACAACATCACTTAATCTCACTCATTTGTTATTTGTAGATGATGTTATTTTGTTTGGTCTTACCACCCTTGAGGAATGGCAGCACTATATAGAACTTTTAGACCTCTTTTGCTCGACGATTGGAATGGAAATCAACAATGAGAAATCCTCATTCCTATATAATGAGGTTGATGAACATTTCAGAACTATTATCTCAGCCTTGATACCATACAAAATGGAGCCACTCTCGACGAGTTTCAAATACCTGGGATACTATATCAAACCTTTGGGTTATTGTGTTAATGACTGGCACCGATTGATCAAAAAATTTGAGAAAAGATTAAGCAGCTAGACCTATAGGCTTCTATCTCTCAGGGGCAGACTTGTACTTGTCAAATCAGTTCTGTTGGGGCTGGCAGTCTATCGGCTCACCTTGGCAAGGATGCCAAGGTTTATACAAAACTTTATCAGAAGATCCATATTCAAATTTATTTGGGGCAGTTCTACTCGTAAACATAGATATTAGCTGGTGAATTGACACAAGCTGTCTAGACCATACTCCTTTGGTGGATGGAGCATTAAAAATTTGGACTGGTTCAGTCTCGCGCTCAGACTTAAAAGTCTTTGGCTGGTGCTGAATGGTGAGAGCTACTGGTCATTAATTGTCAAGCATAAATACCTTAAGGATAAGTATGTTGCTGAATGGTTAAGAGTACAGGTATTTAACATACATGGAACCTCTTACATCTGGAATGGTTTCCTCAGAGCTCTTTTATGGATAACCAGATACTTGGGATGGAAGACTGGGAATGGTAAAAGTATTAAGATTGGGGTTGACCCAATTGTTGGTCTGTCCACTGATTACGTTCTTCCTGAGGACTTGAGAATCTACCTAACAGATTACGACATTACATCACTGACAAATGCTCACACTGGGGATTTGGGTTCTTATACTCAGCATTATTGGTTTACTGTTGATCATCTAGAGTTAGATGGAGACTGGAAGGTGGCCTGGAATACATACATATATGGGCTTTCTCATGCAGGCATTCATCTTAGACAGGGGCTGGACACTTTGGCCTGGATGTATAATAAAAAATTGGGGAAGGTCACTGCTCGACTTGCCTACGAACTTATTGCTTCTCTTTCCCTTATAGTGCCTGCAGACAGATATCTGGAACATATCTGGAAATATAACTTGCCTTTAAAGATCATTTGTTTTAGCTGGCTCTGCTTTAACAATTCTATAAACACATGGGACAATTTACTGAGAAAGGGATGGGTTGGTCCCAACTGCTGATGTCTCTCTGTCTCTCTGGTCCAGAATCTATTGATAATCTTTTCTCTAAATGTAGGTTTGCTAAGAACGTCATCGCAGGTCTCAGCTTTGCATATGATCACTCCATTTAATGGAGTGAGCCCACTTTTACTCAAAACTGGGTGAACTGGTATAAAACAGAGAGGGTTTTTTTGTATCTTCCTTTCCTAATGTCATGGTAGGTTTGGATTTCTAGAAATAAGTATATCTTTCATAATTTATGTGCAGATCCTAAACACATTATTGTCAATATATTAGAGATGTTGAAAGCACACCCCATGCCTATATTCCATAAATCTAGTAGGAGATCAACAACTCCAGCTCCTTCTTATGACTTCTGTGCTGGTTTTTTTGATGGTGCTACTGCCAATGGGATTGGGGGTATTGGTGTTCACATTCTTATCAGCGAGGAACACTTCTTTCGTATTAAAATGGGTGGGGTTTGCTGTACAAACACAAGATCTGAATTACTTTCCCTCTGGGTACTGCTGGTCTTTTCTCACTTTATAGGGCTGCCATATATAAAATCAGGGGAGACTCTTATGCAGTCATCAATTGGTTTAATGGATGGGCTTCACTATATACACTGGAACTTGATGGACAGTTCCAACTTATCAGAGACCTCTAATCTTCCTTCATCCATCTTCATACTTCTCATGTATATAGAGAATATAATGTCAAGGCAAATAGCTTATCTAAGGAGGCTCTTCATCTAGCTTCAGGTAGTCTCCATTTCATGGAATTCCCCGAGGGTGAATGCATTGGGATGGGTACTTTTTAGCTCGTATGACATCTGACCTACTCATTCTTGTGCCAATATGGGCTTTGAGTATGATAGCACACCTTCTGGTGGCTGAATAGTGGCTTTGACCACTCTCGTTACTGTATCGTGGCTTTGACCACTCTCATTACTGTATAGTGGCTTTGACCACTCTCTTCTCTAAGCAGGACTACCTGGAAGAGCCTCCCTAGATCAGCTTCCATGCCTTGCATTAATCCTCTGTGGCTGAGGGTATGTATTGATGATACCATAGTGATGATCTATGTTTTGATTTTATTCCTGTGCTGGGAGGAATCTATCCCTGGATTATGTACTTCTCCTGGATACTGACTGAGCTCTCCTCTTGTGGCTTGATGCCCTTTTTTTGTATATGCCCCCCTGTGCAACAAACATGTTACCTTCGATTCAATTAATAACAAGGAACCACTATTTTTCTCCTGGAAAAACTATTTTTAAACGTGCGTTCATGATTTTTTTGTCCATTCTATGATGCTCAGATTAAGTTTCTAATGCATATTGTTGTCTCTTTGTTTTTCCTTGCTTACTTGTTTTGTCCATTTTAAAGTATCTTGCAATATGGTCATCTATGATCTAATCAACAAAAAATATTGTTATGTTTTTCAAATTGGAAGTTACTGCTTGTGATGTGTGCAAGTATAATCACAAGGTCATTTATTTAAAGAGATTGAGCATTTTGAAGAGCCCATAGATTGGGGATTTAATCACATTACAATCTAGACTCCTCTGGTTAAATTCTATGCCATGGAATTAAGAGTTGTTAGATAAACTAGTTTTTAGTGGATTGTTGTCGAAGTGTTGTAGCTTATAGAGCCTACACTTAATGATGCCGATCAACCCATTCCTTCCTTACCCACAAAATTATTGTTATTCTGGTTTTATTAGGGTGGATTTTTATTTAATGGTTTTTTTTAATCTCAATGGATGGTACCATGTCACAAGTTTGAATAATTACATGCAAAATTTTCATTGTCAATTTCTAGTAGCTTTTTACTATCCTTTTGAAATCATAGCTAATAAAATCTTGGAGTGTTCAGTAAATACTATATATTTTTCTAAGACCTTATAATCTATGGTGTTTTCCATTAGTATTTGGTTAAGACAGTTAGTGACACTTTCTTATCTTTTGCGGTTTGAATGTCATAGAGTTGGGGGATGGCACTTACGAAAGTACATGGAAGGATTTGATTGAAAAGACACCTGCGATACTATGATTTATTTCCTTTCAATTTAAGAAGCAAGGGATCATCGTGTTCACTTTGGAGTGCATTAATGTTTATGATTATTTGTGGCATTAGATGCTCTCTCATTCTACGTATTATATGTCTATCAATCCAAAGAAAATGCCTCTTTCCTAATGTGAGGTTTTGCAATCTATTCGAATTTGAACAATATGCGGTTGTTTGATTCCAAATGTAATGTTACGAAGGAGCATTTAAAGCAAAAATCCAGATAGTTGCCTGAAAGTAACCAAGTTCCAATTCAGTTTTGGTTGTAATATATAACATCTATTTGTTATGATCCAAGAAGAGTCATCTCTAGGAATAAAATAAGTAGTGTTGACAACAAAAATAACATTAGCATGGTAGATCCATAGGAAAGCTAATGCACTACAACATATCATTACACGAACCTTGATTCAGTGGGTTCATCTGCCCATGCTAGATGAGTTTTTTTAAGAATTGATAGTGTGAAGGAGCCTTAAGTCCTATATCTATCGATTAGAGATATGTAGTTAAAATATCCTCATTGCTAAAATAAACTTGATTAATCTTTGATCGACAGCTACAACCATAATGTGTTTCAGTCACTGGCAATATCAAATGGAAACCCACCATTAGAATGTTGAGAACTCTGCAATTCTCTGTTTACAAATGGCGTAGG
The DNA here is from genome assembly GCA_001517045.1 of Pseudotsuga menziesii. NCBI lineage: Eukaryota > Viridiplantae > Streptophyta > Pinopsida > Pinales > Pinaceae > Pseudotsuga > Pseudotsuga menziesii. Next base: position 478,675 of record LPNX010198874.1, on the reverse strand, counting down.
AGGGATATGATTACCCATCCATTCATAACATAATAGGGTCATCTCATATTTGCATGGACAACGAAGATCTCACACAATTAATATTGTTTCCATCAAGAATCCTTCATGAAGATAGGTGGTGGTTAATGATGTATCAAATTGGTTGAGCATGTTTTCTATTGAACTAACATGTTCTTGAAATTGTTCTGCATTCCATTCATTCTTTGCAGAAGGTTAAAGTGGCACCTAGTTTGATTTATTGTGGTTAATCTTTTACAAAATAAGATAATATAGTGATCCCTACCATCGATTGGGTTCAGTTGTTGAATGCAATGGATGATTGTTTGATTTGTGTTAGAATTTGACAACTACAAAACCAAGATTACTAGAAGAATATCAAAGCACAAAACAAAACAAAGAGTGGAGCTCGTTTATCCACAATGATCACAAAGATCATCTCCCAACCATAGACAAATAGTGTCACCCCTGAGCTCGCCCTTCCAAGAGAGATAAATCAATTAGAGATAGAATTAGTTCCATATCATAGTAGCATAAACCTAAGAAAAATAAGAGAATACCTTCTCCAAATATGGAGATCCCCATAAAAACTCCTCTCCAGCTGCAATAGTGAACCTCTCTAGCAGAGGGAAAACTTGTGTAGTATTGCTTAAGTTGCGGTGTGTAAAAATGAAGGAGGGAGCCTTCTATTTATACAATAAGTCACTGGAATTCTAATTTTCCATTGGGCCGACTTATCTAATTTAAATGGGGCTGAATTTTACAATTTAATTGTGTCCAACTTGTACAATTTAATTGGGTCCAGCTTGTACAAATAATAATAAAATTCTCTTTTATTATTATTATTTATGGGGCGACTTGTGTGAGGATGCCTCACATGGATACTACAATTTTTTTTTGTCTACCAAGACTTATCCTTTGCAAACTATGGGATGAACCTTCATAGGAAGAGCTCAAAGGTCTGGTCACTTGAAATCTAATAGGTCGAATATGAGAGTTGAGAGTATGGAAAAACAAAGAAATGAACATCAATTGTTAGGTGAGCATTGCAAACATGATGTTATATCCATTTATAGATAAGGACCGGACATGACGATTGAAAAATAAATACATGTTGTTTGAATTCATTCTAAATGAGGTATTCCTTCAAATCCTTTTACAAAATCAAATGTTAAAACATGCACAAGATAGGTGACCTATGATTTTGACCTTTATGAATAGTTTTGTTGTGTATCTACAAGCCAATATTGTTGAGTTTTCAAACCATTGGCATGCCTATAAAGTTCCAAATTTTAATGGATTTGCCCAAGTTTGGTGTCTATGAAATCATGAATTTTGTAGAACAATATAAAACCTAAAAATGTATGGTGAACCAAATAGTTTTTTTTAATATTGATGGTAACAATCCCAAACAATGACCAAATTTGAAGATAATCTCAAGATTATGAGAAGGCGGTTTTTACTTTTTTCTATTGATGTAAGGAATATGAGAACCCTGCTTGTAAGAAAAAATAGGGGTTCCTAATTGAAACACTAAAGTATGTTCTATGAATCAACAAGCATTGGTTCCTTGTTATTTAAAAAAGATTGGGTTTTTATTGTGGCAACAATCTTCTATAAGTTCTTGAGTTATTCAAACAATTTTAAGGTTTCTTTATTTGAAATAGAAGCAAAAAGAGAAATTCCATTGCTCTATTTAAATTGTATGTTGTTTGCTTTTAACTGAATGAACATATAATAACTAAGGTGCACCGAATTAGGATGGCTCCTTACCCTTATGACATTGCAGATTTAGAAGAAGAATTTTCATGGTTCAAAAGTTGGTGTGATGAGGTACTAGTAAACTCTATGAGGAAGATTATCCACAATACACCATATCATTTCAGGAAGTTAAGACTTGTTGCAACTGAAGATGGTGATATAGAAAGCATATTAATGAGGGTTGACTCACAAAATTTGATATGGTTATGCTATAACAAATGTCCATAGTCTTGCATGCCTTATTGGATCCCAATGAAGATGATAAAGGCTTCAAAACTACCGAACACTATGGCGAGTAGAATCTCAAGTGAAAGACGCTTCTGTGTTTATTTTATATGCTCTATTTTATGGCATACTATTGTTTCTATTATATACCAACATAGGATCTCAAATTCATTTGATGGATTGTGTAGATGAAAGTGAATCGTATCTTTATCTTTCTTATAGTTGAAAGAAAAACATTGTGTTTCAAGCACCTAAAGAGTCATGACAAATGGATATTTTAGAGTTCTCAAAGTCCATTGGGTGGTTGAAGCACATTAAAAAGTTTGAGCTAACGTACAGTCATCTATGTTGGTTGAAGTTGTCATTGATGTCAACACGGTCGAGAGATCTGTGTCATCTACATCATGAGCTTATGATATTGTTGAGTGTTGTTGTCATTGATGTCAAAGTGGTAGTGATGATGTGGTGACGATGATGATGATATGGAAATGATAAAGGGAGATTGTTTGAAGCCTTAAAGGAGCCTTGACATAAATGTATACAACTCCAAAGTGGTCCCCTTTTGGCATAGTTGTTAAGCATGGCCCTCACGAGATGAGATAACATGTGGATGTTTCCACATGCCCACTTTGAGTTGTACACAAATGGAGAACGCCACTGAAGCCATTGAAGAAGCCCCTAAAGCAATGATGATAAGCCAATCGAAAGTGTCTTGAATAAGTGTTGAAGAAGCCATTAAAGAATCTCCTAAAGTAATGATGGTGTGTCCACATAACCATGATGAGGTGAAATGTAAAGAAGCCCCTAAAGTGATGATGATGTATAGTCATTAAAGAATCCCCTGAAGGCCATGATGATGAGAAGTGTGAAGAAGCCCCTAAAGTGATGATGATGTGTCCACATCAAATACCTTGAAGAAGCCTTAAAGATGATACATGACCTTAACAGGAAGCCCCAATAAAGATATTGATATGCCCCCACAAGTAATGATGATGCCTAATTGAAGATATTAGTGTGCCCCATGTTGGCCCTAGGAAAATACAAGAAAAGATAAACAAAATATTGTTTGGAAAGAAAAAGATTATGGTCACAAGATGAGCAAATACCGCGAAAGAAGAAGTTGCGACAAAAGAAGAGAAAAGCAAGCCGAAATGAGGAGCTCAACCTATTTTTGGTAAAGAGTTAGTTAGACTAATAATCTACTTCTGGAAATAAATGATGATTGTAAATTGGGCCGATAGTGCCTATTTTTATATGTAACATGATGTGTTGAATTAGTAAGACAACATGTTGACAGACTGTTGAGAATTATCCTATGGGTAAAACAAGAATTGCAAAAGCCTATAAAGTTGATCCAAGTTGTGTGCAGATGACAAGCGAAAGGAGAGAAAATAACATAAAAAAGAAGAGCGAATAAGAGAGAGAGACAAAAACTAGAGAGCATGAGACGAGTAAGGAATTCATTTATTGTAAAGAATATCTAAAGCAGAGTCCGTAGATTGTGTGTGTAGACCAAAGGTGTTCAATTATTACTCATTCCAGATGAAGAGTGCCTTTGTAGTTTTACCCGGATGGGTTTCCACGTTAAGCTCTGTCTATTTGTGTCTTTAATAATTGTGTCTATGATTGAATGAATATTTGTTGTGAATGAATCTATTAAGTGTGTCAAGCATCCAAATGGTATGGAATGTTAACACATGTTTAATAATATAGACTATATGTTGTTATGTACGTCGACGAATAAATATGTTATATTATTTGATGATGTATGTATGAAGACATAAGCATATTCCCTGGTTTCGGTCGAGTGGCCTGATGGTGATATGATAAGAAAATCCCCTGACATCACTGCAAAAATTTGGTTCTGGTAGATCCCAAAGATATCTCGGGTGAGACCTCCTTTGCTTCACAGGTGTTTTTGACAGGGTTATACACTATTGGGTCGATATCTTGGGATTTGTTGATGAACAAGGCATTTGAACCTGGGTCAACAGAGAAGAACGCCAATAAATGGTTCCATTGTCCAGACCCTGAATCATTGTGGTGAGGACATGTTTTGGCATCCAACAAAACCAGAAATTCACTATTGGATTGACTTAAAGGCACACGAGTTTGCACAAGAAGAAAGTAAAGGATTGTGACTAAGCCTGACAGAATGGTTGGAACGATACCTTTACACGAACATTCATGAGATTTTCTTTAGTGAATTTCGCATTGTATTTCATGAATGGTTGTCGAAGCTAGCAACTCAGAAGAAAAATTTTCATGGCAAAGCACCTACATAGTGGAGTCCTCAGTAAATCCAATGGCTGAAAAGAGTTAATAATCCTATATCTAGGGCTGTCGATTTCTAGGTTGATAGTATTCTAGAGGGATATATCACAGAGATTGTCGTCAAAGCAATAAAGGCATGAAGTGAAATGGAAAGAGAGTTCTTTCAAGAACCTTGAGGTTGTTATCTAAAGTCCTTGAAGCTATGGATAAAAATGTTGGTATGTGAGAAACGGATCCTGAGAATGGAGTCCAACAAATAAATATTTGTGCGTAGGGAATTGGGGTAATGCCGCAAGAAATATTGTGAGTAGAATGGACGAGAATAAGCTGAGATGTTTCTTATTGATAGCAAGACTAAGTAGTGGTTTTTTGAGGAGTGGAATAAGATTTCAGTTGGGAAAGAGAAGAAGGATTGCGATAAGAAGAGGAAGTTGCAGTGAGACCAAAAAAGGGGACTACGAATTGGCACCACCTCTCGACGAAGAATCATGTGACGAAGAAGAGGAATATCAACTTATATCTCAATGAGAAGAGGAGGAAGCACTAGATCCAGATTACGACATACCCACAACCCACGCACATCTCCAAAATCCAAGTTAAGACCTAAAAACACATCACCAAGTGGTTTTGTCAATCATAGTAAAAGTAATAGTGGGAATAGTAGTCAAGGAAGTTCCACTAGTTCAACAATACCAAGAGTAAACATAATGGTTGGAAATGATAAAAAGTTACCGATATTTAATGGGAATGGGTTAGAGGACCCTGAACAACATTGGTTCCTATGTGAAGTTGTATGGATGGTGCGACAAGTCCAAGATAAGGCTATGAAAATAATGCAGATGATCCCAACCCTTATAGGTCATGCGTTTGACTAGTATATGAAATTATCCATGGTTCCAACAGGGATTCCCCATAAAGCATTAGATCAAATCCAAATGAGACTAATATAGGAGTTTTAAAAGCCTAAGTCTAAGTCGCAATGCATTACATAATTAAAAGAGATTAAACAGTTGTTGACTGAGTCTATTTGGGACATCGTCCAAAGATTTAAAACTCGGATGGCTAAAGTGAGTTTTTAGATGTCAGATGTCTAACATAAAGAATGCTTTATTTTGGCAATGCTACCACATATTCATGTTCCTTTGACGCAACAAAATATTGTATCCTAGAGAAAGGATCTTGAGCTTGTTATGAAGGCTTCACCGGTTGGAGAAACTGGTGTAGCAATGATGTAGATTCAGTCGCAGCTTACCAAACTCACATTACAAATACAAGATATCAAGAAAAGGAAATACCTACAGGAGGAACTCTAGTGTACACAATGCAGAACAAAAGGCCATGATAAATACTCATGTTCAACATTCATGAATTATCTTTCATCAGGCGCACCAAATCTGATAAATACACAAGGGATGCCTTGGCGTAGAATTTGTCAAACTAGAGGACATCGGTCGAAGAAGTGCTTATATTTACAAAAAATAGTAAGTGCATCATCCAACCTATATTGTAAGTTTTGTTGATTAGTGGGGCACGACGACAAAGATTGCATGACATATCAGTTGCTGCAGGAGAAGATAGTTGACACCTATCTAATGAACAATGATGAACATATGTAAGCCGAGCGAGATTAAGCACAATACCCTCAAGAAAAATACCCTCAACTTAGGGGAGGTGGTATTTTTAGAGTCTAAGGCTGAGGAGGAGGATTTCGTCGTGGAAGAGTCTAAGTCATTTGTTATAATTGTGGACAACCTAGACATTTTTCCAGAGATTGCACTAATCCTACTTCGACATATTCGTATTGTAAAGCATTGGATCATATTGTTGAAGAGTGTCCATAGTTGATTGCTAAGTGGCAGGCTAGAAACATGGAAAACCAGATCCCACCTTAGAATGCTAATACAAACATTCATAAGATTTTTGCTGAACCGAGGGAGCCTAATATTGTTGTCATGAAAAGAAGAGGTGCTACGACTGGAGGAGATCAAGAAGCACCATATGAACAACTAAGAGTCTGACCGAAACAACAAAAGAAAGTGCCATTTAATGTCCAAAAATAAAAGGAAGTATTCTTGGATGCTCTTCATGAGTTCATCGACATAAATCAAGCGTCAACTTCTACTGTTGTACCGAATGAAGGACTGATATTGGAAATGCCTTAAAGATTCGATCAGTTATTTCAAAAGTAACCGAAAAAAAGGTTAGTAAGCTGAAAGAATTATTTAAAATTTATTTAGCGTTGATAATAGATAAAGATGTTGTAGCATAACGGTTAGCTTTAGTCAAAGAACCTTAACCCAAAGTGCAACCATAAAAGAAAGTTAATCACATTGGTAAAAGGTGGAAAACTGGTCACGAGCTAAGGATGAATGCCAAAATAGGTGATTATGACATGGATTATGTTATTCTAGATTTAGGATCATATTTTAATATTCTTACCAGATAGACGTGGGAAAGTATGGGAAAGACGAGACTAGTATGGTCTCTTGTTCAACTGAGATTAGCCAATAAATCGAAAGTTTTGCATGTTGGTCCACTGACACAAGTTCCTGTTGAGATAGAAGGACTTCGGACGTATGCAGATTTTGAGGTGATAGATATTGTTGATGATACGAATTTGTATCCCACACTTCTAGGGATTGATTAGGCCATTGAAAATCAAACTATTATCAATTTTAAGAAGATGATATTAACATTTGAGGATACAGAGCTAAGGGTGGTCACGCCAATTGATCCTCTGGAAGGACAGAGGTATGTCGAGCAGGTAAATAGTGAAGGACAAGATGGATATCTGGACCATATCTACAATATTAATTTTGCAATGGAATACTATGTGAATCCGACAGTTGATGGAAAACTCAGTTGGCGAAGCGTTAGCTCCAACTCATCGGATTCATGAGAAGCTCTAGAGAACTAACGGAATCGATTACATGAAGTTTCAATGCAAAAATGCGCAAGAATTACAAAATCTGTGTGATGGGTAGGTATTGAGGTATGTGATCTACTAAGTAATGAAGGTTTCCTAACTTGGAATCTTTTCTCATAGAGTTTGAAGAGAAATTTTCTGAACCTCAGCACTTCTTATCAATGGATTTTGCATTGAAGGCTACACTCGCAAGATGGCGGGTTGCGCATAAGTAGACTATTTCCGAATGGACTTAATGCCAAAGAATGATGGAAGTCCAATTTGGAGAAAATGTGCTCTATATTGGTCAGAAATATACAGGACTGATTAATCCTATCGAACATATTGATCATTGTCACACGACATGGGAGGCATCTCCACGATAGGAATGGGTTTATAAGTTCATACAAACCTTGGACATGATACCGAGAAACTGGTATACATTAGTTGAACTGCGATGAGGAATAGTTGAGTGGGAAGATCTAGCTGCCAATTTTACACATACGCCTAAATGTACTAATGATAATACTTAAATGGATGTTGCTCTGCAAGTAATCAAAACTAAGATCTTTGAATATAATCCTGTGTCGATGACAAGTTTCCATTAGAGCAGCACGATAGTCCAGCATTGGATAAAGTGCTACAATGTAACAAGTGAACTTGTGGATGATGATCCACGCGACATAAATATTCTTGAGTCTGAAGGTACTCGTGCAATGGAAGGGTCAGGTATATCAAGTGACAAGTTTATGAATCCTTTGAAAATAAAGGAAGTAAATATTGACCCTCTACAAAATACGAAATTTTACAATATTGGGGACTATTTGGATGATGAGACCGTTGGGAAGATTACATACGTATTACATGAGTTCTAGGATTTGTTGCCCACTAAATTTTTAGAAACGAAGGGAATTGTTGGAGATCTCGGAGAAATGAAGATTCCATTGAAGCTTGATGCAAAACCTATCAAGTAGCGACCATATCGGCTCAATCCAAGATATAAAGAAAAAAGTTAAGATAGAGTTAGACAGAATGATAGATGCAGGCATTATAGAACATGTAGAAGAATATCAATGAATTAGTCCTATGGTGGTGCAAAACAAGAATACTGGTGAAATCTGTATCTGTGTCAACCTGAGAAAACTGAATGATGCATGCTTGCACGACCGATTTTCGACCCCGTTTACAGATGAAGTATTGGAGAGTGTCGGAGGACAAGAATTATATTCATTTACTGATGGGTTCTATGGTTACCATCAGATCAGGATTGCAAAGGAATATCGACATAGAACAACCTTTGCAACGGAATGGGGATGTTTCCAGTATACGGTAATGCCCTTTGGACTCCATAATGCTCCTGCTATTGTTTCTAGAATAGTCATAGCTTCTTTTAAAGACTTCAACCATAAGTTTCTTGAAGTATACTTTGATGACTGGACGATATTTGGGCTAGTAAAAGATTGCATTGAGAGTCTCATAATGATGCTTGAACGATGTAAACAATTTCAAATTTCTCTTAATTTAAATAAGCACATTTTTTGTGCCCCTTTTGGAATGTTAATAGGTCATGTGGTTTGTCGCGATGGAATATTGATAGATCCTGCCAAGATTGCGATTATTGTTGACCTACCACCACCCTCGATAGTCAAACACTTGAGAAATGCTTTGGCACATACAAGGTATTATAGAATATTCATTATAGGATATGCAAAGGTTACAACCCCTATGGAGAAATTGTTGAAGAAATATATCAAGTTTTAATGGAATGAGCAATGTCAAGACAATCTGGATGTTCTTAAAAATAGTATGGTTACAACACGTATATTGGTATTTCCATATTGGAAAAAATAATTTCATGTACGTGTTGATGCGTTGTCTGTCACGCTAGGCGTTGTACTTGCGCAACTAGGCGAAGGTTCTATTGATCACCCAATTGCATTTGATAGTAGAAAAATTTTGAAGGTGGAAAAGAACTATACCACTACATAAAGAGAAGGACTTGCTATGGTATATGGTCTTATAAAATTTGGACATTATTTATTGGGAGGACATTTCAAGATTTATGCAGACCATTTTGCATTGAAGTGTATGGTGAATAATCTAGTGTTGGGGGGGAATATTTGTCGATGGATTCTCCTATTCCAATAATTTGACTTTGAAATTATTATCAAGCCGTGTCAACTAAATTTAGGACCGGACCATCTATCAAGGTTAGAAAGTGGAGAAAAGTTTGGTAATCTCGATGATAGTCTTCTTGACGCACAACAATTTGCGATTAAGATGTTTAATGATCAAAACAAAGATATTGTACATCTCTTAACTACAAGATATGCACCAGAAGGATTCAGTACAACACAGAAGAAACAATTAGTGGTAGAAGTTGTAGATTTCTAGTTGATCGCTGGACAATTATACAAGATGTGACTAGATGAAATTCTTCGTCGATGTGTCTTGTAACATGAGCAACTGATGGTATTGACTAAAGCACATGCTGGTGTCGTAGGAGGCCATTATGAAGGAAAAACAATAGTGCACAAGATATTATAAGCATGATTATGGTGGCCCACTTTGCATGTAGATAGATTATTGTTGCAGATGTGATGTATGCCAAAGAATTGGGAAACCGTCGCGACGAGATGAGATGCCACTAGTACCACATGTGACTTTGTAGTCATTTGAAACATGGGTTGTTTATTTTGTAGGTCATATTAATCCAGTAGGAAAAATAATGGGTGTACGTTATATAATCACTGCACCAGACTACTTGACCAGATGGGATGAACCAGTGCCAGTAAAGGATTGTACTGCTACTAGATTTATGTTCAACCATGTAGTGACCCGATTTGGATGCTTGAAGATTTTGATAAGCGATCAAGGCACACATTTTGTGAATCAATTGAATGATAAATTAACTGAGTAATTTCAGATTCAACACTGATAAACAACACCAGATCACCCACAAGCGAATAGTGTTGTCGAAGTATTCAATAAGATTCTATAGAATGCATTACAAAGTGAATACAAGAAGGGTTCGAGAGGCACAAAAGCAAGTGATGAGGAGAAACTAAAGGGCATGGGATCCCAAGCACCTCATTTTTGACACATGAACTATTGAGGGTCAGTGCAAAGAGAGAGAGACAATTGGGTGGAGAAAAAAATATGTAATGTGGAGAGAGATGATTGGGATCAGAAAATACCTGCGGTATTATGGGCTTATCGCACAACTGACAAAAATTTGGCAAGAAAAACTCCATTTAGATTGGTTTATGGACAAGAAGTTGTTGTGTCACTAGAATATATTGTACCCAGTCTAAGGATAGGAGCAATTACTGAAATGGCCGATGTTGGTGTAGTAGAAGAAAGATTGTTGCAGTTGGTACAGCTAGAAGAAGATCCCTTTGTCGCTGGCTATCATAAGAATGTCGAGAAGTAGCGACAAAAATCTTGAAATGACTAGAATATTAAGAGTAAGTAGTTTAAGATCAAAGATCTTTTTCTCCTATATGACAATAAGCTTTTGAATCATCCTGAAAAGATTCAAACACATTGGCTAGGACCATATGTTGTCATTCATAGCACTAGGGGACGTGCAATTCAATTACAGAAGTTAGATGGTACACCCTTCAATGGGTTAGTAAATGGAAGTTAGCTAAAACATTATCAGGATAACCGCACTTCAGTCGATTGATAGTTCAAAAAGGGAAGGAAAAAAAAGAGTCACAAATTTATGAGTGTTATTGTCGCAATTTATAAGTGTTGTTTATGAGTGTTGTGTCGTAGACTATATGTATGTCACAAGATAAGAATTGTTGTCGCATGATGGATTTTAGTCGCAAGTGATAGTTTGATGACAATTAATTTAAGTACCCGGAGATTTCAACGGCAGGATTTTTTGTCACATGTGCCATTAATGCATAATAACTACCATTCAACTAATAGGAGAAGTGACGGTTTGATTGGCGGTTTCATTGAAATGATTAGAAATATTGTTCCATGTGATAGAATTTTCGCAACTACTTTCCATTTATTGTAGGACCATGCGAGAAAACAAGTTTTTGCATGCATCAACCTGCTTCATCTTTGCGCCGAAGCTTGGTCATTCATTTTCATTCGACTAATTGACTTATTGCGTTGAACTGTCTGTCTGCAACCATTTGAGTCGAAGTGGTTTCCTTAGAGCATGGTCATTTCTATTTCAAGCACAAACATTATCCCAGAATTAAGCATAGAGATTATGTTGCCTGCACCTATTAGGGAAGAGACTACAGAAGCTATCTCACAACCGTCGTTGATCATAGAAGTTGTTTTACAGCCGGACAAGCCCGTCCCATCAAGAAGAAAACACTTTAGTTGCGGAACTAGTCACATACAAAGAACGACAACTCCACCTAACGTTGAAGCAATAAGATTTGAGTCAGCCAACTTGTTGCCTGATTATGTTATGCTAAGGCCACAATAGTCACCTAAAGTAATCGTTGGTAAAAATGCCAAATATAAGTTGGTAAAGCCAACCATACCAAAAGGAGACCATGTGATGATGGGCATTCTCCCAAATTTGAAGAAGATGGAGTTTATCGACCATGACCTATGGAAGTTCCCTGAACTCGAGAAGAATTGGTATATGATCACTATCCGAGAGATAGAGAATGGACCTATTCACATGGTCCATATGGAATGGGCTAGAGGATTGTATAAATCTAGATTGTTGTTGTTGATGCATATGCCCAATTTTGGTCGCACAATAGAAATGAATACCTGCGTGAAGTAGTTTTTGATATGTTTTCATGGAGGATGCCTATGGCTAGACATAAAAATATCAATAGACATTGAGATAATAACATCCATCACAAGACTTCCTCTAGTAGGGGTCAACCCAATTCTCTTCTTCACTAGAAAGGACCAGGATACAGTTCTTACCAACATAATGAAGGAGAAGTATAATCTGTCGAGAGATAAAGGGGGATTTACCATTTCCTCTATCAATGACACTATTTTTCGGTTTGTAGATAAATTTTTATCCAATAAGATGCGGCCAAACCAGTGCACCAATGAAACAATTGTTGTGGCAGATCAGTGTGCAACGGGCATCTAGATGAACTGGTCGACCTATTTGTTGAACGAGTTACTAGCAGATGTGCAAGAGAAAGGTAATCCCTTTAATTATTCATGGCTTTTTATTTTAATTTCATTTGTCGCATGGGAAAAACCACTGTATTACTAAGGGGTAGATGTCCTTGTACCATGCCGAGGACCAAGATACCAAAATCTCTGGTACGACAAGGACAATCCACAATGATAAAGAGATAACAACGTTGAATTTTATTTGCAAGGTGAGGCACTAAGGTACTATATCAGAAAACAAACTAGAATTACTAAGGAAACCGTACAACAATTTCACAACATCATAATATTTTCGGTTGGGGCTCATCATATATTTCTATAGCTACGACAAGACCCGCATAATCAGTGGCTAGCTACGCAGTTTCAACTACATGCTTAAGAAATTGAAATGATTATTTAGGATTAGCTTGAAGAATGGAGACAACCTGTCGCCAATGAATGATCTCTACAAAAAATGAGCCGCAACATGATGACATATCAGAGAAGCATAATGGAAATCAGGGAGGAGATCCACCGATAGAAGAAAACCCACGAAGCTCTCCCTATGAAAGTAAAAATGAATCCAGTGCAACCCCAACAGATCCAGAGTTGGGGGATAAACAAAAATGATATGAAAAATATAAGAGGAGTCACAAGAAGAGGAAGGATGACAAGGCAACTGGAATCGTTGGTATTACTAATGATGACTACAACCTTATTTCAGATCAAATGGAAGAAGTGGCAAATCAAAGTTGCAAAAATACGGATGGACGACACACATAATTGGTAAGCAACATTACAAATTTACTATAGATGCTTTGCACTGTAGTAAAGGAAGCTAGAGTAGTGGTCAAGCGAGAGTCGTATTTGACTATGGTGCAAGAAGAAGCAAGCCCATATGAAGAGAGACCCGTCGAAGTACCATCGACACCTACACAAAGACAAATTCAAGTGATTGCTAAAGCAATTTACTTAGGCACACTAGAACACAATGTCGTGATCAAGGATATTGATCATGTGACTTTTGATTTTTCTGTAGTACCAATGTACCTACTGCATACTATTTAGTAGGATGCAATAGAGGAATGACGGCAAGAGAGAATGATATAGTTTTCCAACTCAAACATTCTAAGACTACCATTTTATCGCCAAAGAATAAAGTCAAGGAGACAGATCACAAAGCAAAAACTTAACAGGATGACAGGCAACGACTAGATGAAATTGTTATGCTTACTTACAGTAATTTCACTAATGAAGGGATTACACCTGAGATGTTTTCCGAGGCCAAAGTTTTCCTACTTGGTGAGGTAGCTGAAAACCTCTGAAAATAAGTTGCGGAACTGGAAATAAATATGACTCCCAGTACACCTCCTGAGGTATTGAAATCTCAACGAAATGTAGTAAAGGAAATTGGGCAAAAAATACAGGAGGCTAAAGCCCTTTGTGCCAAGGCATATGGACAAATTTCTTAGTCATGGGAAGCCTTGATACATGATTCAAAATTGGAGCAGGTCACAAAAAAAATTCACACTGCTGAAGTAGATTTTAATAAGCTGAAGGTTGAATTGAAGAAATTGTCACCTATAGAAAAAATGAGGAAAGTTGCAGATTTGAAAAGCTTACAACAACAAGTATTTAGATTGTAGACACAACAACAAGAAAGAATAAATCGTGTCGTAGAGATACATTTGGAAGCAGAAAATGATACAGGAACAATCTATCCAATTCATGAAAAAGTGCGACAAGAACTGGGTGCAACAAAAGTAGCAACTTCAAAACTCATTAGTTCCAGGAAGAGGTGCGACAAGAAGCAAAAACCATAATGAAGATATGTCAATATTTTTAGAACAAGCTTGCATCGACAAAAGTTTCAGAGAAAGTGGCTTGGGACGAGCCAGAAGTGAGTGTTGGGAGCCTGTTGACCCTAGGAAAAGACAAGAAAACATCAATAGAATATTGTTCGGAAAGACGAAGATTTTGGTCACAAAACGAGCAATGGTAACGATAGAAGAAGCTGCGCCAAAAGAGGAGAAAATCAAGTCGAAACGAGGAGTTCAACCTATTTTTGGTAAATATTTAGTTAGACTAATAGTGTGCTTTTGGAAATAAGGCATGATTGTAAATTGGGCCAATAGTGCCTATTGTTAGATGTAATAGGATACGTTAAATTAATAAGACAACTTGTCGACTTACAGTTGGGAATCAATCGATGTGTAAAACAAGAATTGTAAAATCCTATAAACTCAATCCAATCTATGTGAAGATGACGAGCGAAAGGAGAGTGTTAAGTCAGTAAATTTTTTCTTCAATTTTGGTTTGACTTCTCCATTTTTGGTTTGTTTTTTTCATTTTATTTCAATTAAGGTTTTGTTTTAAGTCTCATTTTGAGTTTCCTTTAGGAACTCTTTGGTTGATTAGATGGTTTTTTGAGCTTACTTTTTATAGGTTTATTTGATTTTTTGGTCCTTTGCATTTTAAAGGGGTTAAAGGAAAGGTCATTATATCAAAGATTTGATTCATAAATGTTTATCTTGAGCACACCTAGATATGATTATCACTTTAGCAGCTTTTAAACCTCCGACAAATTAGCAAAAAGCTGAAAAATGGCGAAAAATTAGCATGGGAGATATTCTTGCAGCGCTGGACAAAAAATTTACAAAGGGCGCGCTACAAGAATATTGCGGCCCTTTTATTTTTCGATTTTTAAGCAAGATTTTATCATGATTTTGATCTGTGAGTGTCTAATCACATATGGTGAGCTGTTTCATACGTGTTAGCTGCAGTTTCAACACGATTTCAGGTGGTTTTGAATCTTGAAACAAATCATGCTCATCATTGCCTATAACGCGGGATCTGTTTGACAGTTATGAGCAAATTTCCGGTTAAGGTGGCATGATTTGCCTTTCACACGCATTATCAGAGGAAAGGAGGGCTCGTGAAGTAAATCAAAGCGCTAGAAAGGTGGATTATGCTGCTGAAGAGTAGAGACAGAGTTATGAAGGCTGGCGAAATTTAGGGCTTTTCAATCCCGTTACCTGCAGTTAAAATAACCATATGAAGACATCTGCACGCTCAAGGAGAGGCAATTGACAGCTCAAAACGAAGTTTTAAGCCATTGCACTCGAGCACAATTGGCAGGTATTTCAATATAAACCCCTATAATGAAAAATTGGGAATTTTCTCGCTGGAGGTCATTCTGGAGAAATTGGTTGATGTAGAGGTTAGAATAGGTTCCAAAATGAAATATTAACCCCAGAAATAACTGCCTGGAACTATTTTTAAAATTTTGGTGAACAGAGCACTAAAATAACCCCAGGTCTGAAATATTAAGGTTTTTGAAGTTCGAGACAGTTTGAGGGAAGGTTGTTTATGTTTTGACTCTCCAATACACTAAAAAAACTCTGATATTGATGCATTATGGCTGTAATGAGCTGACTGATTGAGATTCCTGTCAAACCTAATGCCAATTTCAATCATAGTCTACAGGAAGCAGCATTGGAATCAATTGTAGACTGTTTTGTCATGCTCATCCCTTACACAGGAAGTCTTCAGTTTGCTGAGAAGCTGGCGATAGTTGTCATATCTGCAAATTCAATTGTTTGAAGAACAATGTTGGCATTTATATACAGGTTGAAGATAGTTTTCTGTTCAAAAAACAGTCTGATTGGTGATTAGGTTTCAAAGCTTTTACAATTAACCTATACACAGACCTACCTCATAGTGTTAAAACAAAGGAACATTGCAGCCATCAGAGATTTGAATTCTTTCACCTTGAGGAAGTTTTATTTTCTGAAAAATACACATGTCTGTTCAGAAATGTGCAGGAATTGTGAAGAAGTTTGAATGAGCAGAAAACCAGTTTATTAAGCATCTTCTAAACCCTAAACCAGAGAGTTTCCAGTTTCTGAAGGAAAAAGATGGGCAAGAGTGGCAAAAGTGGAAAAGTCAATAGGGCTGAGCCCATTGATTTAACATGGATTGAGAAACTCCCTGATTGTGCTGAATTGTTTCAACAAGCAGGTTGGCTGAATTTCTTCAGGAAGATAGATGGCTACAATGCACAGGTGTCTTGTAAGTTTGCTTAGGGACTTAAAGATGATATGGTCATCCTGGATGCTTTAAAAATTCAAATTTACTGTGGAACTAATTGCAGAGGCTACTGGGATCAGTAATGAGGGTGAGCATTGGTTCAAGAAATTACCTTTTGACTTTGAACCTCACAGATACCTGTTACCCAATGTGAATCCTGATTGGAATAAAGGTATTCTTATCCAGAATTTCAGAAAAGAGTGGATTGAGCCAATTAGAATATTTCAAAGCTATGTGACTTGTGAAGGCAGGTATTCATATGTATTTAAATATCATTTTAGATTCCTTCAACATATGGTGGGAGTCTCAAAAATGAACATGCCTTTCTTCTTTTTAAAGAGCCTGCAGAAGATGTCCAGCAGGATAAAGCAACATGAAGATCACACCTCCCAATCAATTTTTCATCATGGTCTGATCAAATTGATCATCACCACTGTATTGCAACATGAGGATAAGACTTGGGACTTCTTTCTGTTCTGGTCAGATGTTCATCCCCAGCAGGAAGATCAGCAACCTAAGAGGCAGACTGATAAAGGAAAAGTGATGATGAAAAAGTTAGGTCATACAGCCAAACCTGCAGACAAAGATGATGTTAAGGCTAAGAAGGTAGCAGAGCAGGTAAAGGTTGATAGTCAATTCAAAATGTCCTCAGTTGGCTCTAAAAGAAGGTACTCATTGTTTGCAGGAGAAAAAGTGCATCCTAGTTTGCAATTGACACCAGTAGCAGATTCTGAAGAACCTAAGACTATTGTTGAAAAGAAGGTTGATTTATTTCAAGATGAAGTTCACACCAAACAAAGAAGTCCTCTCACCATGTTGTCTGAAGATGAGGGATACTTATTAAAAGATGAACAGTTAATTGCTGAAGCAGAGCCAAGTGTTGAAGCCTGTGGAGAATTTCTCATCTCAAAGATCAAAACAGTTAAATCTCATAAGAAGAAAAAGAAGGCTGTAACTTCATATTGGAGGCCTAAAACTAGGCCAACCAATAAATTGAGATGGAGTATGAAGAAGATACTTAACCCTAAACTGGATTCCAAACAAAAGACTGTTGTAATTGATACTACTTCAAGTGAAGAAGCAGGAGTTGGTAAAATAGACATCAAAAACAAAGGAAAATCAATGGTTAGACCTTCTTCTCCTCAACCTGCTGTGTTAGAAAAATTGTCACAGTATGCAAAAGAAACAAGTCAGCTTGTTTCTAAATTATCTGAAATAATTGTTGAGATAAAAGATAGACTCATAAAACAGCAGGAAGAAGAAAAGGCAAAAGCATGTCCTCTTGAAAATCAGGAATGGGATGAAGAAGATGAAGCTATACTCAGGCAAGCAGGGATTATAGAAGAGTCTATTATTTCTGTTGATTTCTCAGAATTTTTAATGCAGGATGCAAATGTACTGGAAAACCCTAGTTTTGATGATGAAAGCTTGCAGGAAAGAGTTTAGAAATACAAGCAACAGGTAAAACAATTACAAGAGACTAATGATAGTTTATTTAAAGTCAACAAGGGGCTTATAGAGGAGTTGCAAGATGTCCATCATCATTTCCTACAGCTATCAGAAGTGTCTAAAGAAGTGCTAAAAAGGAAGACAGCCACTGACAGGTATTCTACAAAGCTAGAGAAGACAGTTGAAAGTTTACAGCAAGAAAATGAAGACCTTCAAAAAAAGATAACTGATATGGAGAAGAAACACAAAAGAGCAAAGAAGAGGTCTCAAAGCCCAGATGGTATAGCACTCCTTGTTGAAGCAACGAAGGAGCTTTGATTAGTTATGCTTTTAGTTAGTGTATCTGTTTGATAAACACTTTTTGTTAATCATTTGCTATTTTTAGCAATTTTGTAACTTTGTAAAAAAATGCACTTTTTACTTTACCTACCTAGGTGAGTCGATGGAGACAGTTAGAAAGGAAAACCTAACTGATTTTGTAGAGGATGGCTATTTAGAGGAGTTAGAAAGACATTGTTAGGGTTCTGATTTTTGGGAGCATCAGGAGGTTTACAAGACTGTTTTGTCTGCAAACTTTTTCAGAGATAAGTACTGTGACTCTTATAAGCATTTGCTGATAAAATAATGAGATATATGACTTTTTCCCCTTCAGTTTATCTGTGTTGGCTTTGTTATTGAGCTTGTTTAGCTTCTTAAATGATAAATTCATTGCTAGTTAATGTGTATTTTCTGGTAATGCTTATCCTTTATGTATGAACCTCAGCATAGTCTTTCTGCTGGATCTTATGTGATATGTTATGCATCTTTATCAGTTTCTGTTTATGATTTAGTTGTTACTTTTCTTTTGAATGTATTCCCTGACTGTTCTTGAAGCTTACAACCATTTAAATCATACCAAAAACCCTAAACTTTGTTTTATTTATTGAGTTTTACTCTTGAGATTGTGTTGGCTTGTTCCCCTAGCCTTAGGAACAATTTCTGACACAAACATCTTTGGCACTGTTGCCGGGGACGACGCTGAAGCATATATTCCCTGGAATACTTATCATTTTTCCTGGTTTAAGAGGTGGACTTAAACCAGCATCTTTTGAAGGCTATTTTCACCGAATTTTGACACATTGGCTTCTAAAGGAGTGGGAACCCAGAGCAGACCTATTTCACCGTTGCATTCAGGGGTTTCATACCTTGAACAGATCATAAAAACAGCAAGAAAGCTCAGAAGGTCTCAATCTTTGCCAGCCTCTTGTGACCCTCACCAGTTGGGTGATTCATTAGACCCAGCTGAAACCTCACCTTGGATAAAACCTGCCATTCTTGAGAGTACCTTTCAAGTTTTTACCAATCCTGAAACCTTTTTGAAAGCCAAGACTACTTCTCCTGGAAAAATCCCTCTCTTTCAGCTGAAAATAGGAAAGAACCCTTTTCAAGCAAGTTCTAGTCAAGTTTCTTCCTCTTCAAAACCTCAGTTTAAACCTCAGTCCACAATGGCAGGTCAAAACCCTCCCATGGATATGATGGACAGAATGGTAACGGCCAGGTATGCCCCATTAGTATTACCCCAGCCTTTACATGCTTTGCCTGGAGGAGATTATCAGAAGTACATGCCCAGATTCAATGGACAAGGTGAAGTAACTGCAAAAGAACATTGGGAGGCTTTCCTGAGTTATGCAGACAATCAGAACATTGAAATTAAAGATGTTTGGATGAGGGTATTTGTTCAAAGTCTGGATGGGGATGTGAGAAAGTGGTTTAGAGAGTTGCCTGCCAACTCCATCACCATAATTGAAGAGCTCCAAGACCTATTTCTGAGGCAGTGGGGAGACACCAAGGACCATACCTATTATATCACTGAGTTTGGTGCTCTCAGAAGAAAGAAAGATGAGACTGTTGCTGATTTCTCCAAAAGATTTAACAAGATGTATAGTAGGATTCCAGCAGAGATCAAACCTACTGAAACATCAGCCAAGCTGACTTATGCAAATGCATTTGACCATGAATTTTCATTATTACTCAGAGAAAGAAGACCTATCACTCTGCTGAACATGCAAGATGCAGCATTGGAGGTAGAGTCTAATTTGCTGGCTTCTAACAGGCTTAAAAAAGAAACACCTCACCAGCAGTATGAAAGAAAGGGAAAGAAGGAAGCTGTTTCAACAAGTGCTGCCCCTCAGTTTGCTGAAGCCAAAATAGATGAAATGGCTAAGCTTGTGAAAATTCTTACTGCCAAGTTAAACAAACTAGATCTTGAAAAGAATTCAACTAAACCTGCTCAAGAAGCTTAGAGGAACCCAAATAACCAAAATCAGTTTAGAAGGCAGTTTGCTCCTAGATTCATGCCAAGGGAGCGAAGGAATAATGACATCCAGCAAGAAAGGAGGGAGAATGAGGATCAAAGAGTGCCCCCACCTCTTCAAAATAATGTAGCTGATGAAGAAGAGGTTGATGAACAGTTGCTCTTTGAAGAGACTGAAACAGATCAGGATATGAACCACTTTGGAGATGGTTTATCTGGAGGTTTCGTAACAGAAGAAGATTTTCTGAACTCTGAGTACTATGATGCTGATTTGTATGAAGTTGAAGATGATTTGGAATTTGAGAAAACTGCTGTAAATGCTGCTGCTAATTAGAATGGAATTAAGAAGACTATTAATCTCAGATCTGGTCCGAAACAAGTAGTCCAAGCTCCCAAGAAGAAAGCTGCTGTTCCTGCTGCAGCTGTTCCTGATAAACAAGTTGCTGATCCTGTCACAGAAAAGAAGCAGCCTGCAGAAAAGTCCAAGAAGAATGTTGAAATTGAAGAGGTAAACAAGTCAATCCAAAATTTCAGTTTGGAGAATGAGTTAGGCAAATTAAAAATTCATGTACCGTTGACTGAGCTTATTAAGAATCCATCATATAAACAAACAGTTTTAAAGATTATGAATTCTTCTAGTGGTCAGCCTGTTTCAGATTCTGTCAATTTGCAAGAAGAAAGCCCAAAGATATTCATTGGGTCTGCCTTAGCTGAGAAAACAGAAAATGAAGCTGGTGCTTCTCCTCCCTTCTATGTTACCTTGACTGTCCATGACCAGATGATTCACAATTGCCTGTTAGACTCTGGAGCATCCCATAACTTAATGCCCAAAGCTGTGATGGAAGCCCTTGGTCTCAGTATCACCAAACCTTATCATGACTTATATGCCTTTGACTCCCGAGCTGTCAAGTGTTTAGGAGTAATTAAAGATATGGTTGTTAACCTTACTCAGCTGCCCATGAAGAGTGTCATAATGGATGTTGTTGTAGTTGATAAAGTTTGGTATGCTTCTTTCAAGATCCTGGGCAAAGAAGGTTGGAGGAACCTTACAGATGGATCTCTCATATGCCACCATTCCCGTTTTTGGTGGAGAAAATAGGAGACTTTACAGAGAACTACAGTTTGCCTACATTGTCACAGATGATAAAAACCCCACTAATCACCGCCTATATGCTGTTGACAAAGATCTAGGGACTTGCATGTTGAATTTCAGTGATGATGATAATTCTGTTGGTCTCTTACAAGTTGAAAAAGAAAAACCAGTGAGACATTGCAGAGAAGAAGAAGATCAGCTGTGGGAATTGTATTTTGATGGATCCTCATGCAAAGAGGGTGCTGGAGCTGGGGTCTTACTCATTTCTCCTGGAGGTGAAACAGTGAAACTCATGTATAAGCTGGAGTTTGTTACCACTAACAATACTGCTGAGTATGAAGCTCTGATACTAGGACTGAAAGCTGCTAAAGACTTAGGCATTCAGCAAATTACTGCATATGGCGACTCCGAGTTGGTTGTTCGACAAGTGAAGAACAACTATCAAGTAAAGCAGGATTTGTTGAAGGTCTATTAGTCCCCTCTAATTGTAAAGGTGGGTCATTAGCACCCCAGTGTGGTTACTTGAGCCTACATGTGTAACTCGAGCCTACATGATTAACTCGAGCCTACATGTTAGATTTAATTATTAAAGTGAACGGATGAATATCAATAGAGGTGTGGCGCTCCTCATTTGGAACACACACTCTTACTTGTGTAGTGCATTAGTGGAGAAGCGAGAAGTAGCTGGAGAAGGAGGAGGATCAGTCTTTGATCTCCCTTTTGGTTTTACCTTTTATCTTTTGGGGCATCTATATTGAGGAAGCTTTTGCTGGGTTTTTCCCTTTAGGGTTTTCCCTGGATAGATCTGTGTTGTTCTTGTGATATTGTTTCTTTCAGTGATCCTGTTTATATTCTTTTGTTATGAAAATGAAATGAAATGCTGATGTTTTAGCTAAGCATATGAAATTTTAACATGGTATCATAGCTAGCCTGAATAGGACAGCTTTCACAAGGTGAAATAGCCCTCTCTCTCTCCCCGGAAGAAATTAGGGCTTTCTACAGAAGAGGAATTTTTGAGTGAGCCCAACATAGGATTGCTCTCCTCATCAAAATTGAAGTTTAGAGACCTGGATCAATATTTTTGGTTGGGCGAAACTCTAGGAAAGTCAAACCCTAGTTTGACCTCGAGCTGGAAAAAAAAACCCTAAATACTAAAACTGATAAGTTTTGGTACATTCGCTATATCTCGGGATTGGCGAAGGATTAGGAGCTAAAAATTACAGAGGTCTAAGATACAATTCTGATGTACATTGTGTGAAAAATTCAACCTCAGATTCGCTATATTACGGGAGATATGATCCCTCCAAGTTAGGGTTCCATCCTCTTCCAGTATTCATCCCTAAACAGGACACCTGGGGAGAATTGCTATATCTTGTGCTACAAAGGTCCAAATGAAATTTTGGAAGATGTTACAGAAAGTTCATGGACTGTACTTTCGATGGTCTGAGTTTTAGACTCAGAAGATGAAAAAGTGACATGTGGAAGTCTGTACAACTTCTATGTTCTGAATAGTCCTGTAATAGGTCACCTTGGGAAAATGATCATAAGTCCCAATTGGTGAAACCTATGGTGTTGGAACAGGGACATGTGAGGCTACCTTAGTGAGAATTTTTAGACATAAATGAGTAGTAATTTTGGAGATAACACAAAAACAGTATCAGGAATTTATGTAGAAGAAATTGGAAAACTAGGGCTTCCTGTTCCAGGAGCTTCCCTCCACTGTTTTCAAAAAAGGAGTAAATTGGAAAGCTCAACTTGAAAAGATATATCTTTCTATCCAATCAGATCTGAAAGATTCCAAGTTTTTAAAATTAGGGTTTCTCTGAAAAACCCTAGATCAGCCAACTCCAGAACCAGGACGGACACCTCAAATCGGTAAGATCTAATCTTTTGTTATTTCCATTTGAGGTTCTCATCAGCTTGATGATAAGATTGGTGAAGTTGACAACTTCCAAGCATGGAAGTATTTGATCTCTTTGAAGAAAATGAATTGGACACCTACACGAGTATAGAGGTTCCAGTTCTAGAGGGAGTTGAGGCTCAAAGCCTTACACCAGAAGAACTTGGTCAAGGCCAAGAAGATCATTGCTGATTCAGTCACAGATCAACTTGTACCACAAGTGTCTTCCCTAAAGACACCGAAAGATATGTTTGATTCCTTGACCAAGATATTTGAAGGAAAGAACATACATCGGAAGATGACCTTAAGAAACAAATTGAAGAGGTAAAAGAAGAAGTGAATAATGCAAAAGTGGTGATAGCCACCTTGAATGGCCTCCCAGGATCATGGGATTCATTCATGTGAGGAATGTGTGCCAGAAGGAAGTGATTACTTTCAGCTGACTCTAGGAAGAAGAAGAAGCTCGACTCATAAAAAGAGAAGAAGAATATGGGAGCAATTGAAGATCAAGCTCTCCCCATTCAAAGAAGATCCCTCAAGCGATGAGGAATATGAAGAACACAATTCTTGAAGAACCTCTTATCCATCTTATCATTTGGATAAGAAATGATGATTTCATAAATGAAGAAGATGATGAAGCAGAATGATCAAGAAGGAGTCTACCCACGAAACAAATAAAAGATAAGTATTCAATTGTCATTTCATGATATTGTTTTGTTATGCATTTGATTATATTCAGTTGATGTGTTATGCATGATAGGTTGTTTGCATTAATGACAAGTATACTACTAATATGCATGCGATGGGTAAGTAGCTCATGGTGCTATACAGCTCTCCATTGGTAATTATCTAGAATGAAACCTCTTTGATCACATATTGTATTAGTGCACAATCTCAATGATGTCATGGTAGAGATGGAAGGCATCTAGAAAGTTTTCGTGAAATATGGATGAATGTTGTATTGGCTAAGCAGTTGCATGATGCATAAGAATTTGTCGTTATGCATATGTTTTAGGAAATAGTTCTAAACATGCAACTTGTGCATCTGAATTATAGGAAAGGTCCTGTACAACCTCCTACAAGAAAAGAAGGATGAGACTTTTTCCGAAGAACAAGTGATGACAATTCAAGATTCACTCCAATAAACATGAGTCTGAAGCTCCCAGGGCAAGAGACACCATGACAGAAGAAAGAGCTTCAGAGAGCAGTAGATCTACCTCGAAGGATGAAGACCACCATGGGTACGAGATATAACTCAAGATGAAGAAAAGAATGGCGATACTTCCAAACCAAATCAAGAGGCCTCAGACACACTCTAGTTGTGTAACACAGTTAGGTGACATCATTGATGCTAACCTTTCCAGCTATGAAAGAAGCTATGGTCAAAGAGTAACGGTCGATCATGGGGAATGATGTCTACGATATGGTTTTGAGACATAAAGGGAAGTACGTAGTATCTTCCATATGGATCTACAAGAACAAGTGTACAAAGCAAGGTTCATGATTTGCCTCAGAAAGAATAGACTATGACATGACATACTCTATTGACCAGACCTACTAGAAGTATATCTCAAGCATGGAACCACCTGTACAGAATGAAGAGGGAAGATGATACTCCACTTCAGGGGGAGTGACTATAGAAGATATTTGAGTTCAACATGATACGACATGATGGACAACTTCCTGATGGATCGAGACTTTACCAAGAGTAAAGTGGGTTCCAACCTTCAAGGTTGAATACAGAAGGCTAGGATATGTTGATGACCTCACAAGATGAACTCATGGAAGATGCTATGATAAAAGAATACTAGAATGATGTGTGGGACATAGTTCCCAAACCAGAAGGAAAGAGTATAGTATCTTCCAAATGGATCTATAAAATAAAGTATGCAGCTGACGGAAGTATCAAGAAGTATAAAGCAAGATTTATGGCTAGAGGTTTCTATAAGAAAGAGGGAATTAATTATGAAGAGACACTTATTCCAGGAAGCAAGGTACATTTTCTTCAAAACTATCATGGTAGTTACTTTCATGATGAAGTAAAGACAATCCTTCCTTAATGGTATGATTGGAGAAGAGTTTTACATCAAATAGTCACAAGGATTTGAAGTTGAAGACATATGGACTCACGTATGCAAGTTGAAGAAGGCCCTCTATGGCCTGAAGCAAGCTCCCAGAGCTTAGTATGGAAGGATAGATAGTTTCCTAATGAAAGTCGATCCCAACGTTTACTTCAAGGTTATAGAAGATGAAGATGTCATACTATTACTGTATGTGGATGATCTATTCCTGACAGGGAATGAGAAACAAGATCGTAGATTGCAAGAAGAAGCTTGCTGAAGAATTTTAGATGAAAGACCTTGGTCTAATGCTTTATTTCCTAGGTCTGGAAATATGAAGGAATCTTTCTCAATCAGGGAAAGTATGCAGTGCAAGTTTTGAAAAAGATTTGATATGTTTGAATGAAAAGCCAGGGCCACACCCATGGATTCCAACTTGAAGTTGTTAGCTGATGACTCATCAGAGTTAGTGGATGTGATTCAATACAGATAGATTATTGGGTTGTTGATGTACTTATCAAATACTATACCAGACATTTGTTTTGCTGTGAACACTTTAAGTCAATATCTAGTTCAACCTTGACGGGTTCATTTGGTAGCTGCAAAACATGTGATGAGATATTTGAAAGGGACTATAGACTTTGGTCTATACTATGATAATAGCCATGATTACAGATTGTATGGCTATACAGATGCAGATTGGGCTGGAAGTGTCTCAAACAAAAGAAGCACATCAGGTGGATGTTATTGTCTGTGATCTGCTATGAGTTCATGGTTTAGTAGGAAACAATCCAGTGTTGCTCTAAGCACAACTGAAGCAGAATATATAGCAGCTTGCTCTACTAGTTGTGAAGCCATATGGCTTCGAAAGTTGATGTCAGGATTATTTAACCTAGAGTTGGACACTACCGTGATTCTATATGACAACCAAAGTTGTATAAGGATGACATAGAACCCTGTGTTCCACGACAGATCGAAGCACATAGAAATCAGGTATTTCTACATTCGAGATATGATGCAGAAAGGAGCCTTAAAGCTCCAGTATGTGAGTACTAATGAACAAGTTGCTGATGTGTTGACAAAGCTTCTGTCTCGAGTAAAGTTCGAACACTTTTGAGACAAGCTTGGTGTGGTTTGGAAAGACCTTCCCCGAAAGGGGGAGTAGTGATGTTGCAGTGAGATTTTATCATCCCTGGGCACTTGCCCTAAAGTGATCTGGGGACCTCGGTCCTCGAGAATGAAAAGGGATTGTATCATCCCTGGACATATGTCCATAAGTGATCCGGTGACTTCGGTACTCGAGAACGTGTGTTGATCCCGTAATTCCGAAAGGAAGGATCGTTGGTAGCTCTGTAAAGACTTGATCTCGTAATTTCGAAAGGAAGGATTGTCTAAGTTCCACAGATGTGTTGATCTCGTAATTCCGAAAGGAAGGATTGTCTGAGTTCCACAGATGTGTTGATCTCGTAATTCTAAAAGGAAGGATCGTTGGTAGCTCCGTAAAGACTTGATCCCGTAATTCCGAAAGGAAGGATCGTCTGAGTTCCACAGATGTGTTGATCCCGTAATTCCGAAAGGAAGGATCGTCTGAGTTCCACAGATGTGTTGATCCCGTAATTCCGAAAGGAAGGATTGTCTAAGTACCTTAGATGTGTTGATCCCGTAATTTCGAAAGGAAGGATCGTTTGAGTACCATAGATGTGTTGATCCTGTAATTCTGAAAGGAAGGATTGTTGGTAACTCCGTAAAGACCTAAATCTCGTAATTCCAAAGGAAGGATCATGTTGATGTTTCTCATCGAAAGATCAGAGTATGATGATGATGATGTTTTTGATCAAAAGGTCAAAGTGCTGAAGATGTTGTTGCTGATCGAAAGGTCAAAGTGCTGAAGATGTTGCTGATCGAAAGGTCAAAGTACTGAAGATGTTGCTGATCGAAAGGTCAAAGTGTTGAAGATGTTGCTGATCAAAAGGTCAAAGTGCTGAAGATGTTGCTGATCAAAAGGTCAAAGTGCCGAAGATGTTGTTGCTGATCGAAAGGTCAAAGTGCTGAAGATGTTGATGTTGATCAAAGAGTTGATGTCGTTGAAGATTAAAGACAAAGACTATATGATGTTGAAAAGCTTCCAATGATTTATAGATGTGTTACCCTGATGATGTTGATGATGTCCTCTATCTCTCTCCTACCATTGTTGTTGTTGATGTTGTTGTAGAATACCCTTCTCGTTAAGGGGGAGTGTTGAAATATTGTAACTTCGAAGAATATTTTATATGTATCTTTTTGTGGTCCTCGATGGTCCTACCAGGAGAACCACTTGTATTACTTTGTACCCCGATGCTTCTAATCAGAAGAACTAATAAGAGTCATGAGGTAGTCCCCTCTAATTGTAAAGGTGGGTCATTAACACCCCAATGTGGTTACTTGAGCCTACATGTGTAACTCGATCCTACATGATTAAATCGAGCCTACATGTCGGATTTAATTATTAAAGTGAACGGATGAATATAAATAGAGGTGTGGCGCTCCTCATTTGGAACACACACTCTCACTTGTGTAGCGCATTAGTGGAGAAGAGAGAAGTAGCTGCAGAAGGAGGAGGATCTTTCTTTGATCTCCCTTTTGGTTTTACCTTTTATCTTTTGGGGCATCTATATTGAGGAAGCTTTTGCTGGGTTTTTCCCTTTAGGTTTTTCCCAGGATAAATATGTGTTGTTCTTGTGATACTATTTCTTTCAGTGATCCTGTTAACACAGTTCTTCAGAAAAAGGGTAGAACCTGGGAACACTCTGTGTTCTGGTCAGGTATTCCTACTCAACAAGAAGGTCATCCCAAGAAGAGGCAAATGAACAAACAACATTGCCTTTCAAAGAGATTAAAGAGAGAAATAGTTAAGGAGCTGGTGGAAGATAGTTTTCAAGAAGAAGATTCAGTTTAGAAATTTGAAGACTTTGTGTATGAAGAAAGCACAGGAGCAATCAATGAAAATCAAGAGCAATTTTCAGAAAATATAGAAGAAAGTCATAGAGTTGATACAAAGCAAGAAGAGGGTAAGAGTTCTTTAGAATAGAATCAAAATATCATAGATGTATAAGAAAATATAATGGATTTTCCTGTTACAGAAAATTTGAAAGCTGATAACCCACAGAGTTCAAATGAAAAATATAAAGACTTAGTCATTTGCAGCAGGATTAAGATGTGAGATGGTACAAATTTCAGCTGTTAAGTATCAAGGAAAATCATTGGCAATGCTAGGAAGAGCAGAAAAGAGATGGAGACCTAAAACAAGAGCAAAAAACAAATTAAGGTTTAGCATGAAAATGATTCTAAATCCAAAGTTTGCTAAAGAGAAGGTGACTGTAATTGAAGACTCATCATCTCAAGAAGACTTGGAGGATGAAGAAGGCCTGGATTCTAAGCTGGTTCAAAGTAAGAAGGAACATTTAGTAACTCTAAAGTCATCACCAGACAAAGACAAGGCTGCAGAGCAACCAAAGGTTTGCAGTACTGAAAAATATAGGCCTCTAGAAGTTCCTATAGAGGAAGCATATAAAGAAGAGGAAGATAATGATTTGATTTTCAGAAAAATGAACATTCCATGGTTATCAGACAATACCTCTACAAAAAAATAAAAGACTATCGAATAAGGTTGAAGACTTGGGAGAAGAACAACAAAGAACCAAAAGGAAATCACAAGCCTTGGAAGGGATAGCATTGCTAGCTGAAGCAACCAAGAACCTATAAGGATTACTACTGACAGGTGTCATGTAGTTTACTTTTGTAATAGTAAATAGTTTATTTTAAAAAGACAATCATCTTAGTAATAGTTTCGAATATTAACCTAAAATTCAGTTAGTTAGTTATGTAACTATTTTGGGATGAAACAAGGATAAAAGAAAGAAATCAGATGGAAGTAGGGTTCGATTTTTCACTCAAGGAGAGGCTTTTTGTGCTGTGATATCTCAAGCTAGCACTTATAACTCTTATGTAAGTGGATGAATGTTTTTTGATTATATATAAACTAATAAGCATTTTTACCTATCATGCTGTTTCATTTCTGATCAGGTTGATTGCTCAGTCTACAATTTCATTTCTTGTTTAAAGGTTTTATTCATCTAGATGCTTGTAGCCTGTGGGTGAAATTAGTGTTTCATGTGTAATGTTTATGGCTTATTGGGATGTGTTTGATCACCAGTTTATCTACTTGTGCATGATTTAGTTCTGTATTAGCTTGTTATTGTTTTTCCTCCTTCCTGATGAAGTTTTAAACCAAAACAATAAACCAAAACCCTAAAAATCAATTTTATTCTATTTCTGTTTGAGATTGTGTTAGCTTGTTCTTGTGGTAGTCTAGGAACAATTTCTAGCACAAACATCTTTGGCGTTGTTTCCAGGGATGGAACTGAAGGTATATCTTCCATGGGTTTTCATCATTCAACTGATTTTGAAGGGTGAGCAAAATCATCAAATATTTTAGACTACTATTTCACCAATCAGTGTCCACAGTGGCTACCATAAGGATTGGAACTAGGAGAAAACCTACTTCACCTTTGCATCTAGGTATTCCCGATCCATAAAATATTTTGAAGGAAGCTACGAAAATTCAGAGATCATAGTCTTCTCCTGCTTTATATGCTTCTGATTTTTTTGACCTAGTATCACCTTTTTCACATTTAGAAGAGAAAAAAGAAAATCTGCCATGGTCAATACCTACTTTACCAGTTAGCAGCTTCCATGTTTTTGCTGACCCACGGTCCTTTAAAAAAGCAAAAACTCAGTCTCCTGGAAAGATCCCTTTGTTTCAATTCAAAACCAGCAAAAGCCCTTTTCATCCAAGTTCCAGTCTAGTAAACAAACCTTTTCCTTCACCAAACCCTAGTAGTTTCACAATGGCAAGACAACAGCCTTTGGACATGATGGATAGAATGGTGGTTGCTAGGTATGCACCATTAGTCCTTCCTCAGCCATTGAATGCCCTTCCAGGAGGGGATTATCAGAAATATTTTCCAAGGTTCAATGGGCAGGGAGAAATAACTGCTGAAGAGCATTGGGATTCCTTTCTTAGTTATGCAGACAACCAAAACATTGAAGCAAAAGATGTATGGATGAGGGTGTTTGTGCAGAGTCTGGATGGGGAAGTTAGGAAGTGGTTCAGGGAATTACCAACAAATTCAATCACCTTGATAGAAGAGCTATAGGATGCATTTATGAGGTAATGGGGTGACACAAAATACCACACTTATTGTATTACTGAATTTGGAGCCTTAAGGAGGAAGAAGGATGAAACCATAGAAGATTTTTCTAAAAGATTTAACAAGATGTATGGTAGGATTCCGACAGAAATTAAACCCTCTGAAACTTCAGCAAATCTTACTTATGGAAATGCTTTTGATCATGAATTCTCTTTACACCTGAGAGAGAGGAGACTAGTTATGTTATTGAACATGCAAGAAGTTGCTTTAGAGGTAGAATCCAATATCCTAGCTTCAAACAGACTTAAAGTGAAATCAGATCAGCAAACATATGATAGAAAAGGTAAGAAAGAAGTGATTCCAACATCCTCCACATCACAGTCAGGTGATAGTAAAATTGATGAAATGGCTAAGTTAGTCAAAATCTTAATAACAAAACTTACTAAATTGGAAATGGAAAAGAATTTAAACAGACCTGCACAAGAGGTAGAAAGAAACCCTAATAATCCTAATCAATTTTGGCATCAATTCGCACCCAAAATTATCCCTAGAGAGCGAAGAAACAATGATATACAGAGGGAGAGGAGAGAAAATGAAGATCAAACAGTTCCCCCTCCTCTGCAAAATAATATGATAAATGAATTTGAAGAGGGTGAAGATATGTAGGATGAAGATTTAAATCAAGATATGAATTATTTTGGAGAATTTTCAGCTAAAGGTTTCTTAACAGAATATGAATATCTAAATTCTGAATTTTTTGATGCAAATGTTTACCAAACAGAAAGTGATTTGGCTCCTCAAGTTTCAGCAGAAATAGGTTAGTCAGAACCAAGAAGGCCTATTAATTTGAGGTCTAGCCCAAAACAGGTAGCTCAGATTCCAAAGAAGAAAACAGTTTCATCTCCTAAACAGTCTTCTAGTCAAGCACAAGATAAAAGAACAGATCAGGGTGAGTCAGATAAAACTGTAGGGATTGAAGAGATAAACAGGAATGTGTAGACATTCAATTTTGAAAATGAATTGTGTAAAATCAAGATTCCAGTCCCCTTTAATGAGTTAATGAAGAACACATGCTATAGAAATCCAGTTCTCAAGATGATAGGTGCAACTGATAATCAAATACCCTCAGATACTGTGAACTTACAGGAGGAACATCGTAGAATCTTTATTGGTTCTGCATTAGCTGATAAAACTAAAAGTGATTCAAACACATCTCCACCATTCTATATAACATTGACAATTCATGATCAGATGATTCACAATTGTTTACTTGATTTTGTTGCTTCTCACAATTTGATGCCTAAGGCTGTTATGGAGGCTTTAGGGTTAAGTATTACAAAACCCGATCAGGACTAATATGCATTTGATTCCAGGGCTATTAAATGTTTGAGAGTGATTAAGGATATGGTGGTAAATTTAACACAGTTGCCTATGAAAAGTGTCATCATGGATGTTGTGGTGGCAGATATTTCTCCTAAATTTGGAATGTTACTTTCAAGATCTTGGGCCAAAAAGGTGGGGGGTACTTTACAAATGGATTTATCATGTGCAACAATCCCTATTTTTGGAGGGGAGAATAGGAGATTGTATGGATTATAGTATGCTTCCATTGTCACTGATGATAGGAACCCAACAAACCATCCACTTTATGCTGTAGAAAAGGATTTGGGCTCATGCATGTTGCATTTTAGTGATGATAATACTAGTGGTATGTTCCAG
Source organism: Pseudotsuga menziesii (assembly GCA_001517045.1). Taxonomy (NCBI): domain Eukaryota; kingdom Viridiplantae; phylum Streptophyta; class Pinopsida; order Pinales; family Pinaceae; genus Pseudotsuga; species Pseudotsuga menziesii. The sequence goes on along the minus strand of LPNX010198874.1, from coordinate 446,621 downwards.
GTTGGAAAAGAAAAACCATTCAAACGCTCTGTTGAACAAAGGGATGAGTTGTGGCAAATGTATTTTGATGGCTCTTCATCTAAAGAAGGAGCTGGAGCAGGTATTATTTTGGTTTCCCCTGGTGGTGAGATGATAAGTTTGATGTATAAATTGGAGTTTGTAACCACAAACAATACAACAGAGTATGAGGCATTGTTATTGGATTTAAATGCTACAAAAGACCTGGGAATTCAACAAATTTTTGTTTATGGCGACTCCGAATTGCTTGTCCAGCAGGTAAGGGAGAAATATCAAGTAAAGTAGGATTTGTTGAAAGTATATAGGAATGATGTTTGGGACATGATTAATAACTTTTTTATTGCATTTAACATTACCTTTATTCCCAGAGATCACAATCAAACAGCTGATTCACTTGCCTTAGTAGCCACACATTTTAGAATTCCGAAACAAACTAGGTTAAAGTATCCCATTGAAGTCAGATACAGACCTTCAGTACCTGATAATATCAAACAATGGATGGTGTTTGAAGATGACATAGAAATAAATAAATTTCTGGAATTGACTGGTGAGTTTTCAAATATGTTGATTGATCAAGATGAGGAGGAGGAGGTTGAAGAGGTTGATGAATGTTCAGAAAATGAAATTGTTGGACATAAAATTATTTAATTGAAAAGCAATTTTATTCGCAAAGGGTTGAAAGATTTTTTTCAAAAGATGATACTCCTCTGAAACCAGTAATGCTATATTCAGAAGAGAATGTTGTAGAATGTAATATTGGCACAAAAGAGCAACCTAGAATGGTGAAAATTTCAAAATCTTTTTCAGCTGAGCAAAGAAACAGGTACATTAAATTGTTGAAGGAGCATGTTGATGTATTTGCTTGGTCCTATGAGGACTTGAAAACTTATGACACAAATATTATTCAGCATAAAGTTCCTTTAAAGCCTAATGTAAAACCTTTCAGACAGAAGTTAAGAAGAATAAACCCTGCTTTATTCCCAGCCATAGAGAAGGAGGTTAAAAAATTATTTGATGCAAAAATCATTGTTCCACTCAGATACTCATCATGGGTGGCTAACCTAGTTCCAGTCAGAACAAAAAATGGAGAGATAAGATTATGTGTGGACTTTCAAAGTTTAAACATAGCTTCACTAAAAGACAATTACCCTTTGCCTAAGATTGAGCAGGTTTTGCAGCAAGTAATGGGTTGTCAGAGAATGTCAATGGTGGATGGATTCTTAGGGTATAATCAGATTTCTATGCATCCAGATGACAAGGAGAAGACAACTTTCACCACTCCTTGGGGTACTTTCATGTATGACAAAATGCCATTTGGTCTAATGAATGCTGGTGCGACATTTCAAAGAGCTATGGATATAGCCTTTGTTGGGGAGAAGGAAAAGTTTGTTGTGATATATTTGGATGACATTACAGTGTTTTCACAATCAGATGAAGAACATTTAAAGCACCTCAAACAAACATTTTTAAAATGCAGGAAATTTGGACTGCCACTAAATCCAAAGAAGTCACATCTTGCTGTTTAGGAGGAAAGACTTCTGGGACATGTGGTTTCAACAGATGGAATAAGAATAGACATTGAGAGAGTTAAGGCCATTTTAAAAATTAGTTTGCCTAGAAGTAAGAAGGATGTTCAGTCATTCATTGGCAGGATTAATTTTCTGAGATGGTTTATTCCTATTTTTGCTGAAGCTATAAAGCAAATTACAGCTATGTTAAAAGAAGATCAAGAGGTGAAATGGATAGCAGAGGCCAATAATTCATTTGAGAAGATAAAGAAGACCCTTACAGAAGCCCCAATGTTGGTGAGCCTTGATTTTTTGAAAGATTTTCTGACTTTTTCCTTTGCATCACAGGATACAATAGATGTTGTTTTACTACATAAAAACACAGAAGGGCTGGAGCAGCCAATTGCTTTCTTTAGTAAGACTCTCAGGGATTCAAAATCGAAGTATAGTACCTTGGAAAAGCAAGGATATTCATTGGTAAAAGCATTGAATTTTTTCAGAATTTATATTTTACATTCAAAGATCATTGCTTATGTTCCTAATGCTGCTGTAAAAGACATTTCGACTCGGCCAGATTCTAAAGGAAAGAGGGGAAAGTGGATTGCAAAGATTATGGAGTATGATGTGGAAATCAAGCCTACTAAGTTAGTGAAGGGACATGGTTTGGATAAATTGTTGGCAGGCTCAAATTGTGAAGCTCTTGGCCTCCATTTGATGGCAGAGCAATCAGTACTAGAAGAATTGCAAGCAGGGCAGGACAAAGAGCAAATTATGGACAGGTATGCAGACTCAGTTTTGGTATGCTGACATAGTTTATTTCTTATTGTATTTATAGTGTCCTGAACATTTAGACAAAAAGGAAGTTAGATCACTGAAGTTGAATGCCACTAAATGCTATTTAATAGATCAACAATTACTTTGGAAGGATCTAGGAGGGGTATTGCTTAGATGTTTAGAAAAGTCAGAAATTGAGGAAGTTATTTCAGAATCACATGAGGGTGCTTTTGGAGGACATAAATACTGGAAGGCTACTGCTTATAAAATCTTGAGGTCTGGGTACTACTGGTCTTCTCTGTTTTCTGATGTATATCAGTAGGTAAGAGCTTGTGTTCCATGTCAAAAGTTTGCTGGCAAACAAAAACTTGTGTCTTTACCATTAAATCCCATTGCAATTAATGCTCCTTTCCAGCAGTGGGGTTTAGACTTTATAGGTGAAATAAACCCTGCTTCTTCTAGACAACATAGATGGATTCTTACAACCACAGATTTTTTCACCAAATGGATAGAAACCATTCCTACAAGGAGTGCAACTGATAAGGTGATAATTAATTTTATTCAAGAGAATATTTTGAGTAGGTTTGGGTGCCCTAAAAAATTGCTGACTGATAATACTAAATCCTTCAAGTCTAAAGCTATGGTTACATTCTGTGAACAAAATGGAATTGTTCTGAAACATTCTACACCTTATTACCCTTAGGGAAATGGGTTAGTAGAATCAACAAATAAAAACATTATTCAGAGCATTAGAAAGCAATTAAGTCAGAATAAGAGGTCATGGGATTCAATGTTAAAATATGCACTTTGGGCAGATAGGATAACTACTAAGAATACAATTGGTTCCTCTCCTTTTCAATTAGTATATGGCATTGATGCTATATTTCCAGTTCAGTTAGGTCTTCCAATAATGAAATTCTTTCAAGATAGTTTGGAGGAACCTAATGATATTCAAAGGAGAATTTTTTCACTTATTGAATTACAACAAGAACGTGAAGCTGTAGAAGAAAAGGCTCAAATGTACAGAAAGGAAATCAAAGAAAGGTTTGACAAGAAGATTAAGGAGAATACCTTTTCTTGTGGAGACATGGTCTTAAGGTGGGATGCCTGAAAGGAACAAAAAGGTAAGCATGGTAAATTTGACAGTCTATGGTTTGGCCCTTTCATAATGTCGTACCTGTTGGAGAACAATACCTTCATATTGTAGACCTTGGAAGGTGAGGAATTGTCTAATCCAGTGAATGGACGATTCCTCAAGCACTTTTACAGCCAATGAAGGTAAAAGACTCATCTTTCATTGTATATACCGGTGTGACAGAGATTGAATAAAGACTTCATAACCCAATGGAATTTTTGCAGAGTAGCAGACAAGATCAGTTAGATGGCATGAGGCACTGGTCTATAGGTTCTTGAAGCCTCACAAGGAGGACTTCATCCCGCAACAAGAGCCATATGTTATATCTAGATTTTGTTCTTAGGTTACCTGATCTTTTTGTCCTAATTTTCAACCTTTGCTTTATTATGATTTTACATTTTATGTTGGTTTTAAGAATTTTTAACATTCAACAATTTTTGTTATATTTAATGTTTTTAATGGTTGAATTATTTCATTATTTTAGTCTTAAGGTTTGTCTTTTGGGCTTATTAGTTAATATGTACATCTTTAAACTTTCAAAAAACTTATAATAAAAGTCTATTCCAAGTATTATGCTTTATGACTAACCCTTCTTTTTAAGGCATTGGTTAAAAATATGCAAAAGAAGATTCTTGTAGCACAGGAGCGAAGGTTAAAGAACGGTAGTGCTACAAGAATCTCGTTTTGTGAAATCATGGTAAATAATGGTGTTGTTGTGTAATCGAAAGCAGAAGGACTCATTTTACACCTGTGGGGACGGAGTGATACGTGTATAGAGCTTTGTAATAATTGTGACAAGTGTATGAAAGGAAGAAAGGGTTATGAAGGAGAATCATGGCTGTTGGAAAGATGAATTAGTGGAATCCCTTGAATCCATTAATGATAACGATAGGTGAACGAGCAGTTTCCAAGATTATTGAAGATCGTGGGCTCACCTGCCATTTTTTAATTTGACAAAATTATTGAAAGAATTGGGGGTAGTCATGACCTTTGAAGAGAGAACCGTGGAAGTCTACTGGACACACATGAAGACATGAGAGTGCATGTTCAGCAGTTTAGGTCATCATCGTGACAGGTGTGCAACCATATAGAGAAATCATTAACTCAATTGTGATTTGCATTGATAGAGGGTTAGTTTGTAGGGGCAATTAAAAAATTGTGATTTTGTTGTCCCGATTTTACTCAGCTAACAGTTTCATTGCTATAGTGAAGCATTTTCAAAATATTTTTCAACTGTTTTAGAGAGAAATTCATAGGTTAGGGTTTCACAGTAGAAATGAAAAAGAGTGGTAAAACAAATAGAGTTGAGCCCATGGATACCAGTTGGGCATAAGAGTTTCCACAGTGTGCAACGATTTTTCAAAGGGCTGGTTGGTTTGATTTTTTCCAGAGAATTAATGGTTTCAACCTAGAATTGTCATATAGATTTGCACAGGGTTTTGATAAGAACACTGTTTCATTTGAAACCCTCAAATTAGAACTCACTAGAGAGTTAATTGAAGAAGCCATAGGTATAGCAGATTAAGGAGAATTTTGGTTTAAAAAAATACCTTTTACTTTCATTTCAAGATATTTCTTATTGCCATAGGTTGGAACGTTAGACTGCGGCAAGGGTGTTCAGTTACATAAATTCAAGCCTAAATGGAGAGAGGTTATCAGAATTATACAGAGTTACATCACTTGTGAGGGCAGCTTTGCCTTAGTTTTCAAGTATCATATTATATTCCTCCAACATCTAAATCAAGAGTCTAAAATGAATCTACCCTTTTCTTTCTAAAGAGCCTGCAAAAAATGTCAAATAGAGTAAAAGGGCATAAAGATCACACTCAACAGTCTATCTTCCATTTAACTCCATAAGAATGAGGAGATATGAAAGTATTTGTAAAGACAACCCAACCAGAATTATAGGTCATCCCTCCCAAGATCTTGAACATGTTGGCCCTAGAAGAAGAGCGATCCCTTATGATACCCATAAAAGGGTATAAAATAAGTGGATAAATTCCTCATTCATTTATTAAATCATATGAGATATGGATATAGATAGGAGAGACAAATTTGTGGAGAGCGTGGTAACTTTTAAAGAAGAGGATGAGGAAAAAGGGGATATTTTCAGGTTAGTATGAGAGTTTCATTATAACTTTTGTTATGGGATGTTTTGGACCATGAAAACTGGTGGAGATGAAGTATAAATATTGAATAACTTGTGGTATTAGTTTCAGATGTTGGTTCAATTTTTTTGATATGATCTCAGGCAGTTAAGGTTTCTGACTGGTCTTGAAATCAACCTCATACAAGTGAGTGTGGAATTTTTGCTATATATTTCATTATATAAAGTTTCAAATAGTGTCACTTGGATAAGATGAACTATATATCTTGAATAATCTGTGGTATGAGTTTCATTTGCTGGTATTATATATTTTTGGAGATATGACCTCAGAAAGTTAGGGTTTTTTATGGTCCTAAAATCAACCTTAGATAGGCCAATGTGGAATTTTTTCTATATCTTTCATTATATAAAGCTTTAGAAAACGTCCCTTCGAGGGGGTGAATTAGATATTCTGAAGAATATTTGGTATGAGTATCAGATGCTAATATGCTATATTTTCAGATATAGGACCTCAGGAAGTTAGGGCTTCCTAATGATCCTAAAATAATCTTTAAACATGCCACTTTGAAAGTTTTGTTATATATTTTGCTCTAGAAATATTTTGATAGTGCCCCTTGGAGGAGATGCAATATATATATTGAATAACCAATGATATGAGATTTAAATGTTGGTATTCTATATTTTTGGAGATACAACCACAGGAAGTTAAAGGTTTTTTCAATAACCATGAAATCAACTTTAAACATGCCAGTCTGGTATTTCCTCTATAATTTTTGTTCTAGGACGTTTCAGATAGTGAACCTTGGAGGATATGAAGTAGAGATCTTGACATACTTGGGGTACAAGTTTTATCTACTGATTTGTTATTTCCAAAGATATGCTCTTTGGAATTAAGTGTTTCTAAATAGTGAAGACAATGATAGTGATAGTGTGAAGACAGTGACAGTGACAATGATAGTGACAATGTCAGTTATAGTGACAGTGTGAATACAATGACAGTGATAGTGACAATGATAATGATAGTGATAATGATAATGACAATGGGGGTGTGAAGGAAATGTCAGTGGTAGTGATAATGACAGTGACGGTGACGATGACATTGATTTTGATAGTGACAATGACATTGATAGTGACAGTGACAATGACAATATAAAGACAATGATAATGATAGTTGATACTCTTACTCATATCAAGGTGGTAGGGCGGTTCAAGGAAAGGGAGTTGTTGCTTCCTTAGTTGGCTTTGGAGAAACAAGGTGGTAGGGTGGTGCTAGGGTGTGTTGGATTAGTGTCCTCTCTACAGCTTTGAGCCAATGCTTTAGGGAGTGAGTGCTTCCTTCCAGTTGCAACTAGTAAATCTAGAGGGTTGCAGACTCTTTCTAGTGGGTGCTAGAGAAATTAGGGAGTGCATGCAGGTAAATCAATTGAATGTAATGTTAACATGATATAAGAAATACATTTTGTGGTTTTCTCCAGTATAGGTTTCCACGTAAAAATATCCTATGCATTGTGTATGGATTTATGTGATGATGAATGATATTGTTAATAGTTAATGTTTACATGATGTGCATAAGGTTAAAAATGGTAAAAAGTGCCCACTACTTAGTCATCCCCCTTCTTAGTATTGGTGAATATTCCAACAATCTCAAATCATTACCAGAGGAATTTCGTCATCTTATCTCCTTGAAATGCCTATTACTAATAGGAAATAAACATTTGAAGACACTGCATGATTCTTTTGGGTGCTTGACAAAACTCCAACACGTTGGTCTTTGGCACGAGAGTTTGCAAGGGCTTCCATGTTCCTTTGGGTGCTTGAAAAACCTACAACGCCTTGATATTTAAGGGTGCAAGAATCTAAAAAGGCTATGATATTCCTTTTGGTGCTTGACAATTATCCAACACCTCGATCTCCCAGGGTGCAAGGATATTTTAATAATAGATCCCAAATGACAGCCCCGACTCATGGATTCATTCAAATATGTTTTTTCTTCTTCTTCTGAGGATACCCAACTGTTACCTACTTCACAATATGGTTAGTGCCGCCATGAGAAGTTGCAGAGTGGAGAAAAATCCTATTGGGATGAGTAGGACATGGAAACGAAGAGAACCATCGATAAAATGCCATAAACTCCTTCACAAGCTTGGCGTAGATACGTTGCGCCTTAGGGTTTAATCCCTTCATCACAACCTATGACAGATTCTTTGATGTGGTTAGGGCCTGATGGAAAAATCCATGAGTGGGGGATCAGTAGAAGTATCATTCGATCCAAATACCTACTCTCTTACTGCCTCGAAAGTTTTTCCTAAATCTAGATCTAAGTACTATGCATTAACATTGTAAAAAACATTAGTAGAGCTTATATCATATGTATTGATCAGGTTCTATTATTGGCCTGTAACTCCAGTGATTTCTGAATTCAATCTCTTCATCCAACCCACCATGTGATCACATTACCAATTCTCTAATACCAAAATGACTATGGTGTTAAAGGTTTCGTTGTTGCAGGTGATTAGAGATCATAGCTTTAACAAATTTAATTTTAATTTTTAAATACATAATATTAAAAATTATTCTTAACCAATCAAATTGGAATATATAACTTTTCTATAATATCTCAACTTTATTTTTTTTTACAATATTAAGGGTGCTAGCCTACTCTCTATGAATATAATCTCAAGGCCTTGGCATGTAGCAATATCATTGTGTGTAGACAAAACTCGACCACCTAAAATAACTCATAGAGTGGTCCATAAGAAAGCATATTTCAATCATGTCAGATGTGGGGGTATACTTCAACTCCTACCATATATGGACATACTTCTACTCCTACTAGATGCCTCCGGGTTTCAGGTTATAAATTTGTTTCCATAAATAACTCTTAACCAATTAGAAACAATTTTAAATCATACTCCATGGCCAAATTACTTAACTTTATCTTATTATTAATTTTATTATCACTCAAGCTTTATATTTAAACACTGCAAAGCTGTAAGATTTAATGGTAACAGTTTATTTAACATTTTTATGTCTCATTAAATAAACCAAACCTCATAATCTTTAATCCAACATCTTTTGAGTTTATGGTCATTTTTTTAAAAAGTTTGTAGTCACCACTACTCTTGACTCTTTTAAACTTATTATCTTTAATTTTTTGAATTGGTTGAACTTTTTTCATGAAGGAGGAGGCCAAACATTTTACAATTTTGAATTTTTTTTTCGCCTGGCTATTATTAGAATTTCATCAAGTAATTTTTGTTGAAATTGCAACATTGGATTGATGAGATTGTTATTTTTAATGTAAAAGTAGACTTGAAATCTCAAAATTCCCCCACTATAACCAGATTGTGTAATGTTAACATCTAACGTATGTGATTTCCTCAATCCAAGATTATTGTTATTAGATTCTAGACCAATGATAGTGATTTTCCATCCCATTATTTTGAATGGCCGAAAAATAGTCATTTCATATCACATTTAAACTATTGTTTTTCACAAATACAATATAACTACTACTACTACAACCCAGTAAGGGGGAGATGTGTAACTCCTTCCGTGCTCATCCTAGAATTGACACTTGTTCTTTATAAAAAATAATAAAATATTATAAAAGTAACTTGCCAACCCAATTTAGATTTAAAATATTTAGAACAACATACACACACACAAATTATATAAATTAAAACCATAAATATTGCATTGCACATTTCCCCAACATTTCCACTCTAAAAAGGGGTTTGTACCTCTAAGATTTGATCCCTCTCGACGCTTGGTTGATCCGATTTTAAGATGGATCTATGTTGGTTTATTCACTACCTTAATTGTGAGAGTTGCATAATTCAAGTTAGACTTCTTATTGAAATCATACACAACCAATTACCTACATTTTAAGGAAAAATGTCAAACTTCCTATAATTTTGACTTTTTAAAGTTTACTATAGCTAAAATCTGACCAATCAATTTTGATTAAAATTGCAATTTTTAAATAATAAAATCGTTATTTTTATACAAAAATAAATAAATTCAATACTTATAAATCAATAGGATCATGCAACATTAACATCTAGTATTTGCAATTCAATCAAATTATTGTCAAATTTTAAACCAAAATACCAATTTTCTTTCAAATAATTTTAAATAATTAAAATAAATTCAAAAAATAATTCAAAAAACATTTAACCTTTCTATTTAAACTTTTTAATACACAAGTTCCAATGACAACACAAACTCTTATGTGCAAGCTCGGGCGTGCACTCCCGTGACAATTCAGTAAACAAACCTAGGCTCCTTATTCTAACAAAATTGAAGTGTTGAATTTATCACTATAAGTTGGACTTCCTAGTAATTGGGCCCAAATTTTCTAATATGCAATTCTAGAAGGTACAAGCAGGCCTAGAAATTGACGTTACAGAATGTTTTTTTTTTCTTCGTTTTAAAGATGTATTTGACAGACAAGTTTAGATCTGGCACGTCACCATCTACTGGTTTACAAAATTGCATCTCATCAAATCGACGTTGGATTATTTTTCTTACCCGTCAAATCTACGCTGGATTATTTTTCTAAACCATCATAAATTCTAATACCTCCTTCAAGGTATAAGTACGGAGAAAACCATCATGGCCACTGGCTCGAAGCATTTTGGTTTATTATTACCATTGGGTGAAGGAAACCATGGGCGTTGTTTTTATGGGTGTATTATTTGACTCTATTATTTGGTATGCACTATCTGTTGCCTAAGGTTTTGTTTATTATTGTTAAATAGTTATATATTGGATTATCTACTTAAATTTTTTCATAAAAGATCAGGCTATGTTCAAGTTTGAATGGACTTGAAAAAGTATAAAAAAGAAAAATTTGACAGCTATTAATTTACATAAAACGTAAAATGAAAGACACTATAAAACTATAACAGTTATCAAATTTTATTTGATAGGCTGGTAGAATTTGAAATTCCAGGCCGGGTACAAGTGCAGTCCATGAACCAAAGGCAATGCCTTGTACAAATTTAATTTTGAAGTTGTACAAATCTATTTTTGAAGTTATGATTAATGGTTTCATAATGACATTGACAACCCTTAGCTATTTATTATGTTTTTCTTGGTCCAATATAATAAATTCGTTATTACAAATCATGGGTGTCAAGCAACATCGACATGGTAAGCACGAGCATACGATTTGATAAAACACATGGGAGCAGCATTCCATGAAGCATTTTTGGAGGTCCAAGAAGATGTTGGGGTTTTGGTACTTTGGAGCGGAGCTTACTTTGGGCGTTAATGGCTATCTTGGCCGTTAAATTGGCGTTGCCCGGACATATTTGGCGGTACTTCTTGTTAGACATGGCGATTCTCTGTGTACTTTCCGTATGATCCTCGATCTGATGTCCATTGTACGAGCTGGCTGGGCTTTTAATGTACTTTATTGTACTGTTCATAAGCTTTTATTTCCCTTTCCTCATGGAGATGCCACGTTTTCAACGATTTGATATCAACCTTTTGGTCTCTGGATGCGTCTATTCACTTATTCACATCGTTTTGGTTTTGGACCCGTGTTTACCTTCCGGTCTCTGCGTTTTTTCCTCGCCATCAGCAGGAGGATTTTTGATAATTTGAAGAATTTGTCGTTGAGGACTTAGGAGTAGGTCTGCTGCCGGTGTTTGCTGGCTGGCTGGGCTTTTAAGGATGTGGCGTTTTTGATGCGGGATGCTGGGTTTTTTCGGTGTTTTAGGCCGCTGCGAAGATGCCATGCATTTGGTTCTAAAATGACCAATGCAGTGGTCATAGTCGTGATGTAGCAGGTTTCTTTGGTCTTTTCAAAGGCCTTAGCCTCGGTTTGGTGGTTTGTGTTATGAATGTCCATTTTGGCCATCTGTCTCTCGGTGGTCACTGTGGTGCGTTCCTCTGATCGTGGTGATTGCTGATACATGCCAGATTATGTGGTATAAAGGTTAGTGGTATTTGCCGTTATTTGGCGAATTCCCTGTTCCTTCCTGAGCTTGGGGCTGTTTTGTGGGTTGGTCGTGCTCGATGATTGGAGAGTCTTGGTCAGCTTTGGACCTTTTCTGGCGGTTTTTGGTTTAAGTGATGGACATCGTGTCCAATGATTTTTGAGGTAGTGGCATTTTGCGGTTCAGTCTGTGTTTGTATTTGTTGATCTTCGCCCCTGGAACAGTGTGTTATGCGGCCGCGAGATTTTCTTTGCGGTTTATGAAGGATATTTGGGGTTTAATGTCCTGGTTCTAGTTTTGGCCGCTTCATTTGGTCGATTTGTTGAGTTTTCTGGAAGTCTGTTGGATAGCTACATTTATGATGATCGGTTTACTATTGAACGATCCTTCTTCAGCTGAGGTGTTTGGTGTTTTTGGCGTTAGAGATTGGAATCTGTGCTGTTGGAGAGCTAGCTGAGCGCGTTACTGATGATATATCAATTTTCCCTGGTAACGGCTTTTCTGTGATATTCGAATACTATACAGGTATGTTCGGTATCAACCTTGTCCTATGTTTTTGTTAATTCTCCTCTCTGAGAATTTGATCAGAACTAGGGGATGAGGGTCCTATTTTTTGGTTAGTTGTTCTCTGGTGCGTTTCTGTGGATTTGGAGGATTGGGGTATCTTGACAGATGCACCTTAGGCATATTCGTTGTTGTGGGATTATGCTAGAGGTCTTTCTTTCGCTGTGAGTTTTATACATTGGAGGCCGAATTGGATTATCTGCGAAGTCTGTAGTGTTTGGTTTTATTTTTTGGGGCGCATTGCTGTGTTGATTAGCTATGTGCTCTTTCTAGCATTGTATGCTATTTTCTAGAGGAGAATAAGTTATTTGTTGTCTGGTCTTTGACTGGCTTTTTTTCGTGCTCCTGTTATGTCTTTGCGGGCGGTTAAAACCTTGGCCCGCACTCCGCCAGGGCACCTGCAATGCATTAAGCAGGGCAATGGGGTGGAGAAGAGGCTCTCTGCTACCTATTTGCCATTATATCTGGGCGATCTGGGGCCTGTTAGTGGACGGGATAATCTTTTGGACAAAGTATCTTCCCCTTTGGAATGTTTGGATGATGCTGGTTTGGGTGGGAGTCAGTTGCTGAATCCTATCCTTTCTTCCCCGGTTGTTTTTGTTCCTTCGGATTAGCCGATTATTTCTCATCCGATTCTAGGAGACGGTCTTTATGATGCTGGGGACTACCCTTCTAGGATGGACATGGGACTTAGGGATGTTTCTTTTCCTAATTCACAGACGACTGGGAATTGTTTTCTGGTTGAGGATGAGTCTCAGCCTACAGAATTGGATCCCCACTGTCAAGCCTCTAAATGCTTGGGGAATTGCGGGAATCTCTCACTTGCATGTCAATTGCTTAGGACTAGCTGTTTGGATGGGATTTTTCATGCTTCTCCAAAACTAGATTATCCTTTGGATTCATTGGGTTTACTACAAAGTGAAAAGAATGCAGGTGAGCATTTATTTGATTCTCAGACTGATAAGAATAGTTTACCGGTTATCCAGGTAGATGGGATGGTTCATAAGGTTTGTAAGAATGCGGAGTTGGGAACTTCCTTTTCCGCTGGGTCTATGGATCCTGATAATGAAGAGCCCTATTACTCTGGTAGCATTGGTCCATCTAAGCCTAAGAAGAGGATTCCTAAACCTATCAAAAAGACAAATCCTGCCTTAATGACTTTGGGGGAAGATGTGCTACTTAATGACATAGTTCTTACTAATGCTGTTACTTTGGTTGGGAGATTTGGAAGACGTAATTATAATACAGATTCTCTTCATGGGTGGGTTGTTCAGGTCTGGAATGGGATTATCAGTTCTATTCCTGAGATTTTTATACTTCCACGGGGTTGGATAGCTTTTAAATTCTCTTCAACAGATGATTCTGATAGGATTCTAGCTGGTGTCTGGAAATGGGATAAGGCTACTCTTCTTATCAAGAGGTGGTCCCCTTTATTTGATCCGTGAAAAGAAAGGTACGATCAAGTCCCTACTTAGGTCAAATTGCCGCATTTACCCTTTAAATTCTGGTCTGCTGATTTCTTCAGACTTGTTGGGAATACATTGGGCACCCATTTGGAAACTGATTTCTCCTACTTAAAATCTGGGGTCTGCTGCATAGGTCGGGTTCTTGTTTTGTTAGATTTTTGTTTGGGACTACCTGCTGATTTGGTCATTAAAACTGGTAACAAAGATTTCATTCAGCCTCTGGATTACTTGGGACTTCCCTTTAGATGTTTTAGATGTCATGGGCTTGGACACTTGGCAAATGATTGTTCCCTATCATTTAAAAAACATTCATCTCCTAAAATTTGGAGAGTAAAAAAAGATTGGAATCAGTCTAATGCTAAGGCAGGGATCCCAGTGATTGAAACCCTGGATAAGTGCTTAGATGAGATTTAGCCTAATGCTAAGGTTGGTAAATCTGTTGATGAGAATCTGGATGTTCACGGTGTTTCTCTTGGTTTTGATCCCTTAGCCAATCTTAAACAGATCAGTTTATCTAATCCATTGGATGATAATTTTTTTTTGAATCTTACTTCCGAGGCATTATTTTCTTCTATTCCGGATACATCTTTGAAGGATCTTGGTTTTGTTTCTCCATGTAAGGCAGTTGTAAGTAAGGGGTATTTTCTCAGATCGAGTTCTAAATCGGTTCAGGAGAATTTTAGGCCTGTCAAAGATAAAATTGGGACTCTTGAGTATGAGGAAGGTTTGACTGGTGTTAACCTATTAGGGCAGGCTGATTTGAAAGGTGTTGGGGCGCTTAGAGCATCTGCCCTCTATCAAGTTCCCTTATGATCCTTATGTCCTTAAATGTAAGGGGTTTGGCTAGTCTTCCTAAGAAACTAGCAGTTAAGAGGCTTATAGATATTCATTCTATTGATGTTCTTTTTATTCAAGAAACTATGATTGAGGGGATGCTTTGGTTCAAGATTTGGAAATTATGATTCACGAATGGAAGTTCATATCGATGGATGCTATGGGCAGATCTGGTGGACTTATTATAAGATGGAAGTCTGTTAATTTTCTTATGCTTAATGCATGGGCATTAAAAGCTGGGTTGTGTGTTGTTTTATTTGATTATGACTTACAAAAAGAAATATCTTTTGTAAATTTATATGCGCCCTATTTGGATAGGGAATCCTTCTGGAACAATCTGATTAAGCTGGATTGTCTTTTGTCTCCTAATTTAGTCTTTGGAGGCGATCTTAATTTCTCCCTGGGTCTATCTGAGATTTGGGGGGTTCATGCTCAAATTGATCCTTTATCTAATTATTTCCATAACCTGTTGGAGAATTTGGGGTTAGTTGACATCAATCCTTTGGTATCAATTCCTACCTGGAGTAATCGCAGAGTTGGTGATGAGGGTATTTGTAAAAGATTGGATCGTCTTTTAGTCTCGGCTGACTTCCTAGACTGCAATTTCCTTCTTAAACAATGCATTGGCTGTGGAGGTGTATCTGACCATCAACCAGTTTTTCTGCAAATTTCCCCTCAGCATTCCAAGGCCCACAGTCCTTTCAAGTTTAATGCAGGCTGGCTGGATCATCTTGATTTGGTTGATGCTTTAAAAAACTCTTGGGTCTGCTTTGATGTTCGATCTGCCTTATCTCCTGAGGCTCAATTCTGTGTGAATCTAAAACGCATAAAAGATATTTCTATCAAATGGTCTCTGAATAAAAAAGCTCAGAATATTAAAGACTTGGTTGAAATTGAATTTGAGTTAAATAGATTTCATTATAGTCACTCTTCTGGTATTTTAACAGTGGTTGATAAGGATTTATTGACTGAGATAGAATCTCGCAAGCAGGCTATTCTTCTTTATAGGGAAAAGGAGGCTCGTCAGAAAAGTAGGGTATTATGGCTGCGTTGTGGAGATGATAATACTCCTTTCTTTCACAAATTTGCTGCCCATAGAAAATGCCGTAACTCAATATGGAAACTTTTTGATGATTCTGGAAATCTTGTGGAAGGTTTTGAGGCTATAGCAGAAGCTGGGATTCAGCACTTTGAAAATCTATTTAAAGAAGAAGATGATCTCCATCTTCCAGAAATTGTTCTTAGTGCTGGTCATTTCCCTACATCTGTTACTGAGGATGATAACGTAGGGCTTATGCAAGCTATTACTCTTCAAGATATTAAGCATATCTTAAACATTAGCAAAAATGACAAGAGTCCTGGCCCGGATGGTATCCCTGTTAAGGTGTACAGATGTTTGTTTGATGTTTTGGGTGAAGATCTCTTAAGAGTTATTGAATTGTCCAGGACAAGTGGCAAGATCCCAGCTGTTTTTAACTCAACCTTTCTTGCTCTTATTCCTAAGGTTGACAGCCCTTCATCTTTTGAGGATTTTCGACCTATATCTTTGTGTAATTTTGTATACAAAATTATTGGTAAGATCATTTCGATTAGAATCAGCAAGGTATTGAGCAGATATATATCTGGTGAACAGTTTGGATTTTTGCCGGGAAGGCAGATTCACGATGTTGTTGGTGTCATTCAGGAGGATATGCATTCAATGCATGTTAAATCCATGAAAGCTGTCATGATTAAGATTGATCTATCTAAAGCATATGACAGAGTCAGCTGGGTTTATCTTCGGGTCATTCTTGCAAAAATGGGCTTTGCTGGGAATTTTATTGCAAGGGTTATGAGCAGTCTTTCATCCGTCTCATTCTCTTTGATCATAAATGGTGTTGCTACAAATTTTTTCAAATCCGGTAGGGGGCTCAGACAGGGTTTCCCACTAGCACCACTCCTGTTTCTTATTGTGGTTGAAGGCCTTGGGAGGGCTATTCTGCATGCTTCACACAATGAGTCTTATCATGGTTTAGACTTTGGTAATGAAGTTGTATTAACTCATGTCCTATTTGTGGATGATATTGTCATGGTTAATGATGGCTCTGAACAATCTCTCTCCACTCTTTATGAGATTTTAATGCATTTCTGTAAGGCATCTGGGATGCTAATTAATAACAATAAATCATTACTTTACTTCTCTTGTTTGGAAGAGTCTGATGTTATTACATTACAGAACATCTTTAGTTTTCCTGTCGCTCGTATTGAGTCAGGAATGAAGTACCTAGGGTTTAACCTTAAACCTTGCAGATATCTTATTAGGGATTGGGATTGGCTGATTATTAAAGTTGAACAAAGGATTCAGAATTGGAGCTTCCGTTGGTTGTCAAAAGGAGGAAAGCTGGTATTGATTAAAGCTGTTTTAGAGGCTACTCCTGTATATTGGATGCATTTTTGGGTTCCTTTGGGTGTCATAGACAAAATCAGAAAGCTATGTTTTAACTTTCTTTGGGCTGGTAAACAGAAATCCTCTGGTTTATCCTGGATATCTTGGAAGACTATTGCATTGCCTAAATCTTTGGGTGGTTGGGGACTCAAGGTACCTGTCTTATTTGCCGAATCTCTTGCAGCAAAAAAGGTATGGGATATTATTCATGGTTCGGGTTTATGGGTTAAGATAGCTCATCAGAAATATATTTTTCCATTAAATAAACTGGATTGGATAAGATCCTCTATTAAAAAGAAAAAGAATATTTCAATCTGTTGGAAAGCAGTCCTCTGGGCTTTTGATCTTATTGGGGAATTTCTGGTCTGGAAGGTTGGTTCTGGAAAAGCTGTCCGTATAGGCTTAGATCCGTGGGTTGGATGTAAATGGAGACATTCTTTGCCTATTCCTATGATAGATAGGTTACATTTGGCCGGATACCATTATCTTTCTGATATTGGAACTATTGGTATGTCTGTTTTAATGCCACAAGAATGGTTACCTGCAGTCACTTTGGGGTTTAATGATCCTTTTGAGATTGCTGTTTGGAATGGATATATTGCCATTCTAAAATCTAGTCATGTTAGACTATCTAATGAAGATGACTATCTCATCTGGCATTTATCAAAATCAGGCAAATATTCTCCAAAAGTGGGATATAATGAACTTATTTTCAGAGAAGTGGACTTGAACTGGTGGTGGAAGATTTTATGGAAGATGAAGTGTCCACTAAAAACCAAAATTTTTAGTTGGTTTCTCCTCACTGGTAAAGCATTGACATGGGATGTTCTTTGCTTGAGAGGTAGAGAGGGTCCTGGTAGATGTTATCTATGCAAACATAGCTGCGAATCAAATTTCCATATTTCTGTAGAATGCCCTTTTACGCAAACTGTTTGGTCTATTATTGAGGATCATCTGACCCTTAATAATCTATGGAATGGAGTCACAATCTCTGAATGCTTTAAAAATTGGTGCATGTTATCAGATGTAAATCTCATCAAATCTTTACCCATCATTGTCATATGGTTTATTTGGAAAGCAAGAAATAGATCTTGTTTTGAGGATTGTGACTCATCTCCAGCACAGATTTCAAGTTATAGTTTGGGCATGCTGAAGAATTTACCAAAGTCTATACCTGTGGTTTCTATCAGAACAATTTTTGTAGAAGAAATTGATCAGTCATATGCGTGGGTTTATTTTGATGGATCTGCTGCTGGGGATCCAATGATATGTGGGGCCGGTGGTATTCTGTACTTTTCCGATAGGCATCATATATCTTTCAAAGCAGGTTTAGGTTTGGGCACGAATAATTATGCAGAATTATGTGCACTTAAGCTTCTCCTTAGGCTGGCTAGGATGCATAATTTGGATAAAATTCAAATTTTTGGGGACTCCCAGCTTGTTATTAATTGGGCATCTGGTAAGTATAAATTACAAAATCTTGAATTAGCCTTGATTCTTCAAGATGTTCATTATTTATCGGACAGTCTTGATTATGTGTCTTACAAACACATATATAGGGAAAGAAATTCCAAAGCTGATTTATTGGCAAAAGCAGGGGGTAGCATTCATGAGGGTTTTTGGAATACATATGAACAGAATGAGGCAGATTCCACAGAAATTTTTCAGGTTTTCTAAAGCTGCTGTAGCGTGTTGTCTGTCATATGACAGATTGCTGGTTCTTGGTGATTTTCCAGATATGATGCCATGGCTGATATTGATTTGCATTTTCGAATTTGGTGATCTCAAGCAACAATATTCAGAGCTTGATTTGCGGGCTGGTTGGCCTCTTATATATGGTACTGAATGGTTTTGGAATTTTATGTTTCATCTCTGGATGGTCTGGAATAGGCCTATTTTGAGCTGCTGTTTTTATTTTTATCAGCATATGACTTTTCTGAGACTTCTCCAGCATGCTAGTTCTGCTCTGATATCTTTGCTTTTGATCACATCTTTTGATCTGACTTGATTTATCAGGAGTGATGATATAAGTCTGCTATGATCAGACTTAGTTATTTTTCATTTTCTACTGCTTCTTTCTGTTGGAAAGGATTTTAGTGAACATTATGATCTGATGATGTATGAACATTAGATTTGGATTGTGGATTTGTGCTTTTTTGAGGCAAATATTGTAACTGACAACTTCTTTGTTGTAATTTGTAAAATGGACTATGAGGGCCATCTACTAAATGTGAATAAAGTATTTACGATTTTTTTCTTTGGAAAAAAAAAAGCACGAGCATACGATTTCAAAATCAAAAGATAAACATTACAAATTACAAATAAAAAATTTAATTATTACATTTCTGTACAAGATAACATGGTTATCACCGCATTTCAATAGAAAAAATTGAGAAAATATTTACTGAAATGAGCAATGCATTTTTTTAATCTTCTTTTTAGTATTAATTTTTATATATCTATACAGTTTTTTAGGTTTGCCCTAAGGGAAACTAAACAAAAAAAATGATTTTTTTCATCACATGTTATAAGAGTTTTGGAATGTTTGAGAGCCAAAATCAATGAAACTGAACTATTACATTGTAATTATCTTGGTGATTAGAAATAAATATAAAACTTAGACCATACATTATGAGAGTTTTGGAATGTTTGAGAGCCAAAATCAATGAAACTGAAACTATTACATTGTAATTATCTTTTTTTTATAACAAAAACGGTTATGATATATTGATAACTCAGTTAAGAGGGCACTGGGTCAGAAACCTAAAACAACAAGCTTCCCAACTTCTTCTTCCTTCAGACGGTGTAGAAGAGCTAAGGAGGGATATCTATGCTAACATCTGAATTAACAATGAGATCATGGAGACCAGCAGCTATAGATTTATTGGCTGCTAGGTATGGCAATACATTTAGCCCCCTAAGAATGTGATAAAAATTTATCTTCTTGAATGTTTTAACCTTGGATCTAATTCTGTTAATCAGCCTCGTTTTTCTTCCATTCTTGCCCCTTCTACCCCCATTCAGTGCCTAAATAATGACCTTGGAATCCCCAAAGACCATGACCTCATCCACTCCTTTCTTCTGCAGCTGCTTGAGACCTTGCCAGAGCCCGTACGCCTCAGCCATATTATTATAATCATAACCAATGTTCCAGCTGAATTCAATCTCGACCTTCCCATCAGGATCAATAATGACTCCACCCCCCCGGCTTTCCCCAGATTCCCTTTGGAAGCCCCATCAAAAAATAATTTAAAGGTCTTCTTTTCTTTGAGCCAGCTCTCAAACTGAACGCTATCCATCCTAATATCCCACTCTTCCATCTTTATTGCAACTGCTTCATTTACAGCCTTGATCTTAAGGATTTTTATCCAGTTTCCCTCCTTTTCAGTCAAGTTTCCTTTATTAATTGGAATCTTAGAAATACTGACAATCTCACCAAGTAGGGCATTAACCTTACTAGCAATTTTCCATACTGGTTGAGCTTTCTCCTGAAAGATTATGTGATTTCTTTCATTCCATATGCACCAGCAAATTAACTTGGGTAGTTTCAGCCAGTAGGCTCTAATTCCATTTTTTTAGTTCAGCTCACCTTGATACAGAGTTTCCCAACTAGTAAACCAGGCTTGAATTGTGTCTGGCAAGTGTACTCCTCCTCCTAACAGCTTCAACACGTCCTCCCAAACTGAAATAGTAAAGGGACACTTTAAAAACAAGTGTCTGATATTTTCAAAGGCTTCGATACATAATGGACATCGAAAGGGGCCGGCAATACCTCTTTTCTGCAAGTTCTCGTCGGTGACGACTCTCTCATGCGTTAGTGACCAAGCGAACATATCTATTTTTGGAAGGGTGTTGCAATTCCAGAGATTATTCCATACACGTGGATTTGTCGGCACATTATAATTCGTTGCATATCTTTGATATCCCTCTGCCGTTGAATAGCTGCCAGTATACCTCCCCCAGCCCCTATGATCCCTCTTGTTTTTGGCTACCGGTGCTAGCCCAGCAAGATGGTTGGTAAAAATCGATTTCTCAACGTCAAGCTCAGGAGGGCAGTCCGGCATATTCCAGCTGGTCCATCGGTTTGGCAACGCAAAATCCCAATTGGATAAGTCCCATAGCGTATTCATCCCCAGCGCGGCCAATCTCTCCTGCAAACGGGGAATTTGGGGCGGGTCCTTCCCTAGAATTTTGTCATGCCATATATTGATCGACTTCCCGTTACCAGGAACCCAATACAATTCCTCTTTGAACTTTGGCAGAGCTTTAAGGCAGATATTATAGATGGAGGATCCCTTCTGATTCACGTGGTCGCCATCAAGGCATCTAAGCCTCAATCCACTGAAGTATTTGGCTTTCAACACCTGATTGCACCAAGAGGGCTTGGGGGCGATCAAATTCCAAAGCAACTTGGCTCCCATAGCCAAGTTTTGACTTCTAAGATCTCTGATGTAAAGACTGCCCTTTGGCCTGGGTAATTGAATTATTTTCCAGCTGACCTGAGCAAATTTTTTGCCTCCCCCAGCATTGCCACTTTGCCAGAGAAAGGATCTAACCAATCCTTCGATCTGTGAGATTACTTTGGTCGGAGCTAAGAGGAGAGAGCTCTGATAGAGTAGGTAGCTATTCAAGACTGCCTTTATTAAGACTACCTTCCCAGCCAAATTTAACCAGATTGACCCCCAACCATGGATTTTCCTTTTGATTTTCTCCATAATTGGGTTCCAGGCTGAACTCTTGGGCTTGGCTTTGAAGATGGGAATCCCTAGGTAGTTGAAGGACTCCCAGGCGACTACACCATCCATATTGAGAATCCGAGATATTTCAAGCATTTCTCTAGGATTGATATTCTATCCATAGATCTGGATTTTCCTAAAACTGATTTCGCTTCTGAAGGCACGGCAATAACGATCCAGCTCAGACTTGAAGCGGCGGGCTATGATTTGACTGGCTCCCCCCAGCAATATAGTGTCATCCGCGAATTGCGCATGGTTGATATCTTTTGTGCCTTTGGCCATCCTAATTCCGGGGAGATCCTGCTCAAGTCTGGCCTTTTCCAGCTGAAAGCTAAGTACAGAAGCCTGGATGGTGTAAAGCAACGGGGATAACGGGCAGCCTTGCCTCAGGCCTCTCGAGGCTTGGAAGAATGTAGCAACTCTGCCGTTGACTAAGGGGGCTATCCACGGCTTGCTGATACAGGCCTTGACCCAGTAGGTAAAATCTGAGCTGAAACCAAATTTTTGCATTACCTGAAGGAGAAAGGGATGGCTGACTCTATCGAAGGTGTTGGCTAGATCAATTTTAACCACCATTCCCTGGTCACCATTCTTCAGACTAGAGTGAATAGCCTCTTGAACTAAAATAATATTTTCCCAGATCTTCCTGCCTTTAACAAACCCGCCCTGATTCTCCGGGATAAGTCTAGGCAGTATATGTTTCAATCTGCTGGCTATTATCTTAGTTATGACTTTGTAACCAATGTTGCATAAGGAGATGGGCCGGAACCTGTCAAAGGACTTGGCCTCCTTTTCTTTCGGGATGAGTGCCAGAAAGGCAGAATTTGTGATGCCCCCGATTTTGCTGCATCTCTGAGAATTGCTGACCATTTTGAAAAGATCAGTTTTTATAATATCCCAGCAAAGCTTGATGAAGATAGCATTATAACCATCGGGTCCTGGAGCTCTGTCATCCTCCATACCATCGATGGCCTGCTTGATTTCCTCCAGCGTGATATTCTGATTTAGAGCTTCATTATGAGAATTATTAATAGCTTTAGGAATCAAATTAAGGAGATTGTTGTCTTCCATAGTGGGTTGTCCTTTAAACAATTCGCTGAAGTGTCACATAGCTTCAGCCTTAACGTCTTCAAAATTGGTGATAAGAATTCCCTGGGATTGTATTTCATGCACATAATTAAAATTTTTCCTTGCTTCTGCTTGTTTATGGAAAAATCTAGTGTTCTTATCGACATCTTTCAACCAATTACATCTCGATTTTATTTTCCACCAATCGGATTCAAGTCTGCAGGCCGCGTGGAGAGTTGATTGCAGATTGGCTTCAAGATCAATGTCATTTTGAGCCACGATTTTATCCTCCACGCTAATTTGGTGATTTTCCAACGCAAGGGCAAGAAGGGATTTTTTAAGAGTGGGAGAAGGAAGTGACTTAGCCCAAGATTTTAGTGCTCTTTTGAGCCTTCTGAGTTTCTCTTCCCAAATGTAGGAGGGTGATCCAGTAACCGGGAGAGACCAAGTATCAGCAATAGTCTTTAGAAATTCCGGTTGTCTGGCCCATAGTGGATTGAACCTGAATGGAATGGGCCCCAAGTTCTTATCATTAGCCATCTCAAGTAGAATGGGATTGTGATCCGATCCTCCAAATGGTAATATTTTGGAGGATAAATTCAGTCCTTGCAGGAGGAAAGTGTCCTAGACCAGAAACCGATCGAGCCTGGCAGCAATATGCCTAGGCCCAATCCTTTTGTTATTCCAAGTGTACTTGCTAGTAGAAGGCTTTACATCCATGAGATCCCAATCCAGAATGATCTCATCAACAGTTTCTATAATGGGATCTCTGACCAAGGAGCCCCCTCTTTTTTCCTCTTGGCTAAGGATGACATTGAGATCCCCCGCCAGGATTACATTACCTTGGAGATTGCTCTTTTCCTCTTGAAGAAGACTCCAGTAGACCTTTTTTTCAGCATAAGAATTGGGTGCATAGATATTGAAAATTCTTACCAGGATATTCGTGTCCTTTTGCCTCAGCAGGGTGAGGATCCAACAAGAGCTGTACTTGATGTCAAGAGCCTCAAATTTCTTATCATCCCACAGAGTCCCAATGCTGCCAGATGCGCCTCTAGAACTAATTGCAGCTTTACCTCTTTTTTTCCAAAATTTTGGAGTTACATGGAGAAAGGCGTCTTCCTCCATCTTGGTCTCTTGGATCAGAAAGATGTCCGATTGATGTAATGAAACAAGATCTGCCATTGCTTCTTCCTTGCGTGTGCTACCGATACCTTTGCAGTTCCAGGAGAGGACCTTCGTTACTTACTTTTGGTGTTCGAAGGCATCCCTTTCTGGGCATGCCCCTGCTGGTGGGTGTTTCTCGTGTTTTTCAGCAGCTTTTCCAGGGTTAGCTGGGAACCTTGCAGCTTATCCTTATAGGTAGCTTGCTCCCTAGCTTCTTTCTTGGATTTCCTTCCTTTGGTTTTAGAAAGCCTTGGGGCAGTCAATTCTATTTCCCCCTCCTCCTCTTCTTCTTCTTCCGATTCAGAATCTTCCTCTGACCTTCCCAGATTTCCCCCTACTTGTGTCACTATCGTGTCTTCCTCTTGATCCTGCATTTGATGGGCTGATAGGACTGCTTCAGGTTCCTTACTATCTTCGTTACTGGATTTCTCTTCCACTACTACGGGGTCCTCCCTTGCTTCAATGCTTTCTTTGGTCTTGGAGGTTTCAGGAGACCCTTCAAGATGGATGGTCTTAGCTTCTTTGTTCCCCTCATTCAACTTTGGATCCATTCTGGGATGATTTTTGGGTTTAGATCTATTCACCTTTTTCCATCCTTCCACCTTGTCCTGATGGATCTCGGGCTTTTTAGGGCAATTGCGGATGAAATGCCCATATTTGTGGCAACCACGACACTTGAAGGGGAGCTGTTCGTAGTCGAGCCTTTGATAATGAGACCAATTCCCCACAGTTAATTTAATGGCTTCTGGCAGTCCTGCTTCAAGATCCACCTCAACGCAGATGCAAGTGCATGCATAGTGATCCTTTGGGCTAGCCATGTCAATGTATTTCCCAAGTATAGTCCCAATCGCGTGGAGAGATTTGGGATTCCAGCAATGCATGGGGAGGTTAGGGAGTCTAACCCAAACTGGCACGGCTTTGGGGATGTCAGACTTGGGATCGAAATCCGGGGTCCACCCATTGAGGTAGAGACCTTACGGCCCCATGAAGTAGGGCCCATTCCTGAAGATTAGATCTTTGTCTTCTTTGGTTTCAAAGTCAAAGAGGAAAAATCCCCTTCCGATAGAGTAGGATGAAACGTGTTTGGAGATGAGGGGTCTCCAGTTTCTTTGGACCCAGCTATCAGTGGTTTTTGGTGAAGGCCAGAGCCTCATGAATTGCCCGATCAGGGCTCGATCTGCCAGGGAGAGAGAAACCCGCATAGTTTCTTCTAGTGGAAGGGCTACTTCCGGCACATCTTCTATTCTCTTGACAAACTTTGGGGGATCTCTAGTGCCCGATCTCCTTTTCTGAGGTCGAATTAGACGATCGAAGGCATTAGATCTCGGGTCCGGAGGCACACCTCCCATCCCAGCCATCAGACAGATGGACCCTCAACTCATGAGCTTGACAATCATGAATTCAGCAGTGGAAATTCCTCGCAGACAGCCCTCTGGGCCCTACGAATCTCACACCACCGGTGTCCTTTAGCTGCAGACAAGCTCTCCGATCCAGCACCATGTTTTCCTTGCAAGTTTTTACAATGAAGGCATTACCAGCTAGCCAACGACCTCAGCATGCGTTGGGGGATTCCCAGTCCAGCGGCTCAGGCCGTCCAACGTCCTCGCCCTTGGAATGATCGCCCAGTCAAAGAGCAAAAACCAGAAGCGTCATGGGGCGTAAAGGAAAATTTTTTCACATTGTAATTATCTTGGTGATTAGAAATAACTATAAAACTTAGACCATACATGAGATAAGCAAAGGTTAAAAAATAAAATGACAAGTAATAAAGATTATTTCGGTGATTCATCATCATAAACAAAAATGTAAGGCAAATCCTTTCCTTGAGAAGACCCAAGGGCATTGACATTATCCTCAATTGGTGTAGATGGAGAACCTAGAGTGGGAAGAACCATTTTTGTGGTAGCTTTATAAATCATGTTCTATCTTGCCATTGCCTCCTTCAACTGGACTTGAATGTCATCCATCTACAACATTATCTTCTTTATTTCTTCCCGTTCTTCAGACAAAACCTTTCCTAATAGAGATTTCACATGACAATACAAGGTGAGGGTCTTATAATGTTTGGTGTCGCTCGACCTTGTATGGTATGTATCCTTTTCCCGTGGTTGCATTTCCTCCATAATTTGTTCCATACTCATCATTTCCTTTTTTATCTTAACCCAAAGCTCAACACAAGAGAGTACATGTCCTTAGTTTCCCTTGGGACCTAAGCCATATAAAATCCTCTAGACTCTTCCACTTCTTGTATGAGTTGAGTTTGAGACTCTGCATTTTGGCCCCCTCAAGCACACCTTCCTCTGAGCCTACCCACCATCGATATTGATTGATAAGCGACTACCACCTTAAGTCAACTGCACCAGAAAATCATAACTACTAGAGAGGAGTCTATTTTCACCTCTACCACACAATTTGGTCGAGGAGGGAAGCCACCCAAATCCCTGTTGACATTGCGCCAATGCTCCTTCCCAAATTGTTGCTTTATCTTCGTCTCAGTGAGTATTCTAAGAATATGCTTGATGCCAACAAAATAACAAAACATGCAAATGTTCAAACAAAACAAATTAACTTTGAAGATAACAGGCTTGCCCTTACATCTCAAGAAATATGTAGGAGGATTCTTCAGCCAAGAATTCACCTACGATTGAGTTAACATGGGATTGCTCATGACTTGAAAACCCCTTTGACTGTCCATTCCATTCCATTTTCCATTAGCATCATGAGAAAATAAAGGAGAGAGTCCAGATCCTTCACCCTCCCTCCCATGCTCGGTGGACTGTGCCTCATGTTAGCATTATGTCCCAGTGGGTAAAGGCATACTATCCCCCCCGCTGGTTGCATGGGTGCCAATTGGCTGGCATTCCCATCGATAGGTCTCCTCCCTGCCACGCCATGCAGGGAAAACGAGCAATGCACTATTTTTTTAAAAGTATTAATTACATTTTGAAGAAATATTTATAACGAGAGGAGTAATGTAATATCATTTCAAAAATAATAATTAGAATGTACAATTATATAATGAGTAATGAGGTAATTTAAGAAGTAGGTAACTTTAATTTTTTTTTTGTTTTTTTTTGTTGAAACATTCTTTAAATTTAGTAGGAAGTTTATTGAAATTTATAGTTTCATTTGATTGATGAGAAATTTAATTATCATAAACTTTGCCCTTAACAAGTTTAGTCCATTAAAAAAACCCACGTCATTGAAATTTGAAATAAGAAGTTAAAGTTGCAAAGCAACTAAGTCTTGACTATTTTAAGATGCAAAGCAAACGAGAAAACGATAAACCCATTAAAATTTAGTACACATTAAAAAAAACTACTCAAGATTTTTTTTGTAACTAGGGGAATCAACAACTGGGGTCAGGTTCATACTTGCATGACACAGGGTCGATTTCCTCCCCTACCACTATACTCTTAGGCTTACCAGCACTACCCCAACACATGACACACAAGGCTTGGTCGAGATTTGAATCTGCAATGTCACAAGTAGTGCCTTAACAATGCACCCTATTGCCAATCGGTCTACACCCCAGGGGATTTTTGTGATGTGTATGTTGTTTATATATCTCTTTTTCAAATTTATGAATATGTTGTTTATATATCTCTTTTTCAAATTTATGTATATGTTGTTAATGCACAATTTTTTCTTCCATTAAAAAACATTATAACCAAAGAATATTCATATTTGTTGAGTTGGTAGCTTGAACGCAATCAAATTACCAAAACAAGAGAAGGGTCCATCTTAAACATGACAAGATTCACAAGATAATTTAACCAAGAGCACCTAGAATCACACCCAAAGGAATTTGCAAGGTAAGGACAAGTGAATATTAAGTTCTATCAGATTGTGAGAATAATAACTTGTTAAATACATAAATAAACTATATATAAAAAATTGTATGTTTCAAGTATGTTCCATGAAATTGTGATTGTTACATTTAAATGATCAAGTTACCGAGAAGATGATTGAAAAAGTAAATGCCTTTGCGATCCAACATAATTTGTTTGTATCATGGTAGGAAAGCTATAGGAGAGAAGAATTTTGACTTCACCCAAAAACCTCACTATATTCTCAACCGTCCTCAACAAAGTAAAAAATAATACCCACGAACCTGTAAGAACAAATATTATGTCAACTTCAAACCAACTCCATTCACAATACCATCTCCACATGCAATACTAAACTCCACGGTAATAAAGAAATGCACAAATAAACCATACATGAAGATTAAGAAGGCTGGAAAAATGACCTTTGTGACAACATCCTTTGCAAGTTTAGTAACGTCTTTGCCAATACAATTATGCTTTGGGATTATTGTGTTATTTTAGTAATGTTGTTGCATGATGCCAAACTTTCACACAATTTCAGAGTGCAGCCTTAGCTCTATGTATTTCCTTGTTAGTTTTAATAAGCATGATTTATTGAGGACTTATTTTTATTAGGGCATCCTTCTTTACCGGCTAACTACCAATACCTTCACATTTTGGATAGGAAACCTCATCGGTATATGCCTTTAAATGTCAGACTTCATGGTCCATATTTGAATCAGTGTCTAGTCTAGGGACCTTTAATATTTTATTTGAACAACTTCCTCCCATTGAAAAGGATTTTAGTCTTTACATTCGTTGTGGTTGAATCAAACAAAAAACCAACTAGTCTCTTAGGAATTCAACAAAAGAATGAAGAATCGTCAAATAGTGAAATACTACACTTATAGCCTACATGTTCATAGCTTAATATCTATTTGGCATTCATTCAAATACACAACAACATAGCATTGAGCATAATATCAAGTGTTTGAACTCGATCACATTAAAAACTAAACCAATGATGGATCAAGAGCTTCTATATTTGATCTTGGTGCATAATTTTTTTTAAGGGTTTAAGATCATCATTAGATAGAAAATATCCATAGTAGAATAATCAAATCAATCATGGGGTGCTCCTCTTCCTAGAAGCATCAATGAGAATGTTATAGCTAACCATGTTTGGCTTACAACCAAAGATCTTGCATAACTTAAATGTCAATGGCTTCCTTGCAAAGATCGTTGTGTCCATACGTGATAATCAGAGCATAGATGGCATAAACATTGTTTCCATAACCATCTACCTTGGATTCATGAAAGACATGTCCCAAGTCTACCCAACATACTACTAATAATACTCAATAGTTCCCCTTATTGTTTCCTTCAACCTTTTGCCAAAAACTATCTAGTGAAACCAGTGCGTTGCCTTCTTCTAGTTTCACTTATTCATTCCCTTGACCTTTGGCCGTAAACTACACAATCAAATCAGCATATTGCCTTCTTGCATTCTCCTTGAGCCATTTATGCCACAACTAGAGATGGATGCTTTGATGAGGCGTTGGGTTATGTTGCAATGAGAGAACATAAACCAATCTTTTGATTAAGAATATGGTACGAGGATGGTATTGAAGTTGTTTGGGACAAGGTGTCTCTATAAAACCTTGATGTAAAAGCTTGTATGTTTGTTGAAGAAACAAAGAATAACTAGAATGAAACCATTGTCTTGCTCTACCAAGCTTGGTTAGAGAAAAGGACAAGACATGGGACATTCATCATCTTTACCTTGTCAAGGCAATACACTCATTGATCTTCTTCAGCTCATGGACACTGATATAGTACACCCTTAAATGCCACAATGTTTTTATTCAAAGCTAAGAAGTAACATAGTCATCTAAATTTTTATCGACTTGACAACACCCATACTTAGTTAATAAATGTGTCACAACATGTTCATGTAACATGTTTTAAAATTTTGAATTATTATTATTTTTTAATTTTTTTTATAGTCTCACAAATAGATTTACTTCTGTAGAAGTGTGTTCCATTTAAGCACCTCTTTACCCATCATACAATAAGATTATAATATTTTTAATATATATATATATTTCAAATTATTATGTTTAATATGTTATTGTTGAATGACTTTACATATATATACATTTTAAGAAAAACAAATTTAACTAGTATATGGAAAGCATAATTTGAATACCAAATGAAAAGGATACTCCTTCCCCATTTGACCCCCAAAATAATAAAATATAAAAAATATAACTTATTTTATATTTTGATTTTTTAGTTATTTACTTCGTCATAATATTCCATAAACTAAACCATCCAATCCAAATCATACATCTTATATGCTTTCATGTGTCCTTGTATGTAATCATATGCATGGATATATATAAATATACTATTAATATATCATGAAACTTTATTATATGTCGAGGATCAAAATTATTCATAAGGAATGAGGTTGAAGTCAAAGTATCTAAGCGTGGCGCTATTGTCCTCGACGTTTTTAAAATGTGTAAAGTCATCCTAACATCAATATTTTATTTAAATGTGTCCCGGTCCCCAAAATCCTAATTGTCTATGTAGGTATACATGTCAACAGAGAAAGAAAGTCCATTCCTTCTAAACACTTCTTTGAAATTTGGGTTGTTTAATAAACTTTCACCACTACAAAGATTAGTTCCCATTGTCCCTTTTGTCTTACTTAAAAAGTAACTCTTCTTATGTAGGGTTTATACCAGACATTATGGGATATTGAAATAACTATACAATCAGCAAAACATTAAGAGACAAAATCTTGAAATGATTGATATGATTATTGGAAACATGATATTTTCAAGTCTGGGGTAAATATGTCCCATAGTTAAGGATTGCTATCATTTTCAATGTTAGGTTAAGGATTGCTATCATTTTCAATGTTAGGTTAAATATGTCTAGTAGGAGGATTATTATATTATTGATTTTATTAGTTTTGAATTTTTATTTATATATTGATTAATTGGAATATAGTTTAAGTGAATATATATGATTAAATTTATATTTTTATGAATGGCTTATTATTAAGGTATTAATTTCATTTTAAACCTTAAAAATAATTTTACTAAATACCATCTTTTAAATATAATATTGATTTTCGAATTACTTATTATTAAAATATTAATTTCATTTAAATCTTAAAAATAATTTACCTAAATACCATCTTCTAAGTACAATGTTAATATTTGATATTTTACTAGTCAAATTAAAAAATCCATAAAATCTATAAACAATTATGCAAGAAAATATAATTATAAAATTATCTAACTTTAACATAAACTTATAAGTATCTAACTTTAACATAAAACTAATACCTAATATTCTTTTAATAATTGATAAAAAGATTCCCTCGTCTTGGTTGAAAAATTTTAAAATTTAAAATTCTTCCACTAATGACTTTCATCTTAGGAACTCGAATGTGACAAATATGTAGAGAGGGGAATCTCATGAATATATATTAGTTTTGGTGTTTAATGTTAACTTTTATATTTGTTCTTATACCAAAAAGTAGTACGTGAATGTTCCATTTTAGAATGCTTGTGTGGTAGTCACTTTACTTTTATGGTGAAGGTTCCATTTTAGAATTGATGGTTATGGAATATAGGGTAGAGAGTAAGTAAAGACCATGACATAATGGACCAATCATTAAAGTGAAATGATGTAACAACCTATTCAACATCTCATGTAATTCTTAAAAAAACCTATATACTAGTCTTCTAAGTTGCACAGGCTATTAATGGATGTTATATATGTATTTATAAAAAAATTTATAATTCTATTAAAAAGTATTTAAAATGGTTTTGTAAAACAAAAAGTAATTTAAATATCTAGTTTATGAAGTTATTTATATTTAATAGCTATATACATTTTAAAATTTTATTTTATAAAAAGGTATTTTATTTATGAAAAAACTATAAAAATAATAAAAAATTTAGGAACAAAATAGAAAAATAAAAGTCTAATAAATTGTCTTTATACATAATAAATCTCAATATAATACAATATATTTGTGAAAATCAATTAAAGGTGATCGCATATTCCAATATTGAAACTATTTTTAGAATGGCTACTCAAAAGGAGAATGCATAAATTCAAAAACATGTTCATCATCTTCTTCCTAAGTGATCTATTCACCATCAACCACTTGAACTCCAACTTCCGATAGACTATCAACAATTTCATACATTTTCCTATAAATATGATGGAAATAAATGACACTAAAAACTTGACTTATGTCTTATATCTTCGATTTTATTCAGTGTAGATACCTAATGAATTGATAAACCAAATCAAACTATCCTCCTAATTTTTAACCCTTAAATGACTTGGTCTAACTAAGTTTTGCAATGTATACTTTCAAAGTAGTTGCATCCTCTCCTCTAAATCCTATAACCCTTACATGCATTACCTTTTATTTTAGATGAAAGTCATATCAGGATCAACAACTTGGACGAGGTTAAGGAACCCTATATTCCCAACAACAAAATCATATGGCCCACTACCCTAAACTTAGGGCCACAAACTATCCAAGGGTCCTCACCCACTCTAACCCTAAAAATAGTAATTTTAATTTACTAAAGTGCATTGAAACAATAACAAATTTATTAAGTTTTTTGTTTTTTTAAATGAGATGCACATCCCGATAAATCCACTAGGAACTTCCCTTCATTCTGAGGATGGTACCAAGGGTAAATATTTTAGTTGCAATTTTGGCAACCTAACTCTAGAAGTACTTCTAGCGAGGCCCACAAGATTAACAGAGGCAACCAACTTAGAAATATGACCTCACAACATCCTATTTGTAATTTGAAGTATTCAACCACTCAAACTAACCCACCAGACTTAAATTAAAGTTAATTATATCAAACAAATTAAACCTCATTAAATTAAATATATTTTTAAACAAAATTAAAACTAAACGTTACATAGTAAAAGTTATGTACAATGAATACAAAGCATAACATAACAAATTAATTACAAAATTACAATATAGTTGCATGTTATTCACAAGAATTATAAGCAGCATAGTCCTTGCCTTTTAAACGATTTAAAAAATAAAAGGACACATTTGTTATTTAAAAAATAGAAGGATGCATTTTGTTATTTGAAAATTTGTAGAACTTATGCTTATGTGAGAAGAAGAAAATTTTTGTCAATTGAGTTTGAGGTAACAAAATAAAAGTCTTAATTATAATTCCATGTGTACTAAAAATCCACATTCTCAACATGATTTAGGAGCTCTAAACTATCCACTTACAAAAAAATTGATTTCCATAATTACAAAAAAAACCCATGTTATCCACCTGAATTGGAACATATACACTCACCATTCACAAATATTTGTTGTTATTCTTTACTGTATGCAATTTTGTTCTTAATGGTACCAAAGTTTTATTAGTGGATAAAGAGGAAGCTATACAATAAATACATGCCATAAATTTTTCTACTCCTTTGATCCATTTTTCTAAACAATTTGCATCACTACATTTTTAATCCCGTATTGTTCTAGACTTAGACTATTTTCCATTAACACAGTTTTAGTAG
This sequence comes from Pseudotsuga menziesii, assembly GCA_001517045.1. NCBI lineage: Eukaryota > Viridiplantae > Streptophyta > Pinopsida > Pinales > Pinaceae > Pseudotsuga > Pseudotsuga menziesii. The sequence continues at coordinate 413,473 of LPNX010198874.1, read as the reverse complement.
AATTGATCAAAGTTCTTGCCATGGTAGTCTTACATAAGTTTTACTAAGATTATCAAATTATTAAAATGTATATTTAGTGAGATGATCAAATTAGAATATATACTATTTATGTTCAATTTCCTAACCACATAAAAAGAAAAACAAATTTGTGAACCTGGACCAAAAACTTTATGTAAAGCATAATTTAGAACCTTGGTGCATTAAAATCCATTGATATCAAGCTAAATATTATTTGTCGAACATGAACTCTTACCATAGAAAACATCAAGCACCAAAAAGATTTGTCATAACCGTAAGTAGAATTTTGATGTTTGCAAGGTTTCATGGAAAAATCTTGTTGCGTCAAGGTTATAGGGCAAGAATTTATGAAAAATATGTCGCGTGCTTAAGGTTTTCCCTCTTACAATAACATCCCTTATGAAGGAATCATGAATTTACAAGCAATAGATTAGAAACAAATATGCTTATATTTTCTTCAATATAGACAACTATGTGTATGTGAAATCACCATGCCGTGCAAATTCCTCATTTAAAAATTAAGCATGACCTTAATCCTAAATGCCCCATGTTTGTGGATTCCTACTAACCCTCATCCTCAAATAGGAAAAGTGAGGGTGGGAGGAGGGGTTGGGGGTGGGGGAGGATAAGGGATTAAGCTAGTAAGTCGTACATAAAAGTAACATGTGAGACCTAAGACTGGTTGTTAATGTCAAATGAAAGGGGCCTTTCTTGGGGAGGAGGGTAAAACAAAAAGCGTTGGAAGAGGTGTGAAGGTCCGTGAGGAGATCGTTTCTCCTTAAGGAAAGAAAATAATTGTCTTTCGTACATCGAAGGAGACAAATAGAATTATGTTGTACAAATGGGTTGGAGGAAGGATTATGGATAAGGACAAACTAGAGATACTGATTCATTGCTTTACATGCATCATCAAACCAAACATTCATGTCGTAATTTCCTTGAGGAGAAACAATTTTCTTTCCTTTCAACAGTTTAATATTTGACACCATACTTTCTACCATTAAAGTATTCTATTACGACCTTGAGTTGAGACTAGATAAAAATCTAAACTATCAATACATTTCACATCTCAAAATGAATAATGTGTAAAACTAAGTCATTCATATCCTTGATGAATTGACTGAAACAACATGGAATTTGATGTAGATGTTTAATATATGGTTCCTTTTGCTTCTAGTAAGTATAACTATTGCTAAACATTTTTCTTGAACAAACATTTTGAAGACCAAAAGTATAGTCCCATTTCACAATTTTATATACATTCCTAAAAATTAAATTTCAACATTTCCTCCAATAATGTTGATTAATAGAGAGGCTGAAATTTCCTCGTGCCCTAATCACTAGTCAATAATGACCATAACAAAGAATACTTGAAAACAAACAATTTAAAAATCACCTCATTCCCAAAAACTTTCTAGTTGGGATGCAAACGAGGTTGTTGTTGTATACTAGTAAAGAAGAGTGAATTCTTTTTTCATTACTCCATGACTACAAATAACAATCTAATGGCATAAAGATCAAAATTTTCGTGCTTCAAACTTTCAAGGAAAAAATGTGTTTATTAAATAAAAGATGTAGATGAAAAAATACCTTATAGTATTTAAAAAATCCAATACTAACCTCTTACAAACCTAGTGAGATGATTGTCTTATTGTAGCCATAAATAAATAATATAAAACACCTTGCATACTATTTAACTTATTTAAACCTAGATTTGTCAAACATGTCTTCCTCAAACTAATGAAATCCCTTGTTAGCATCTCTTAACCCAAAAAGAGAATATGCACAACCCTAGGTCTCATATAATTGTCTGCTTGCCATTCTATCTTGGATATCTTTCAACTTGACCTCAACAAAATTTTAGAGTTGGTCCCCACCTTGAGCTGTTGGGAATGCTTGAAAATACCTTTTCATAATCCCCAATATTATTTAGGAATTTGTCAAATCACCCATTTTCCAATACTCTAACATTTATTATAATTTATATAGGGCATTTGTTTGTTTTCCTATAAACCTCAAGACAAACAACCTGTACATTGCTGCTAAAATATTCATGACATTTAATTGTGAGTTTCGTGATTGGTCACGAGTTGAATAGCTCCTTGTGAATAAGGATACTTGTAATAACAAAGGACCTTCAACATTTTCACTTAACGATCAATAATGTTATTTGCAGATTTTGTAAATGTAAGAAGCTTAACACGAACCAAGAAGTTCCTCTTTTCCTTTGCATACAAATATCCAAGTGGGTGAAATATATCTTTGTACTCTTCCACCATCTTGTCCATGTGATTCCATTGTGTATAGTGGCCCCTTGTAGAGGCCTTGGTCATCATGGTGACCTTTCATTAACCTTTTGACCGAACCATGAAGAGGACAAATCTCCTATTATGAGAGATTACGTTCCTCCACTGTTTCATTATGGTCAGAGAGACTATGGTAGTTGAGGCTACCTTTGGTATCTTGCAAATATGTCCTTCCAAAGTAATAATGACACTACAAACCCTATACTCGTAATAGCATTACACTTCCACATGTAAGGTTTTCTTGAAAGAACATCACAAACTTTAAGTGGGTTGATATCACACAACACCTCATCCTTGAAGGAATTGACGTCTTAGTGCATGTGACATTGTTGATTAATACATATTTCTCATCCCTATCTAAATAAAGTGATAGTGTATGGTTAGTGGTGCAACGCTATTTGTAGATTCAACTTATTGATGGTCTATGTTGAGATCACGTTCTTCTAGCTACCACTGTCAATAGAGAAATGTAGGGGAGTCTTGTTCATCCACATCTATGAGTGGAATAGGTTCTCACCTTCCTCGGGCTTATCTAGTTCCTTTGGTTGAACCTTGTGATAATGATGGTAACACTAGGATCAACATCGATGACATGCTTTCCCTTCTCCAACACATAACTAAATTCCAAGATAAAATTATATTATGGGATTTTTAGCTCGACCAATAATGATTATTTGGAATGACATCATTCATCAGTGTTGTGGTAAGATCTTTTGTAGATATCACAACACTTTCCAATGTCTTTTGAATTCCCAATACTCTTATTTCAATGCAAATTGGACTGGTTTTCGGGTGGTTGGTTATCCTTTCTTTATCATTTTTTCTGCCAGTTAAAGACACCTTTACCATTCTTTTGTTGTGTCTAATTTTCTTACTCAAACTCTCCCTTACCCTTTTATTGAAGTTCTACTTTCTCGACAACAAACTCGTAAATGATTCCCAATGAAGAGATGTCTAGAAATGATAGTATTTATACCAAATGTTCTTAGAATCCATGATACCTAACTTGAATGCAAGGTACAAAAGGTATTGGTGTACTCTAACATCACATAGTATTTATCTTGGTGCAAAGTTGTGCATCTTGTCCATGTTTCCAAGTGGGTTCTATCCCAAATGGTTCAAATTTATTTTTTGCTAGGAAAATTTTTAAGGACCCTCACTAAATGTATTTGTATAATAAATGGGTAATCACCATGACACATGGGAAAGTGTGAAGGCTATATATATATATATGGTGAATCATTCACCAAAATATATAATCTTGTAAAATTTGGGCAAATATTTTACATAATAATAAAATCATGACAAATATCTCATGGAATTATAAAACCTTATAAAAGTCTTGGTGAACCTTTCATCTTTCATAGACTTATAAAATCTTGTAAAATCTCGACGAATCTTTCATTGAGATATAAAACCTTGTAAAGTCTTGACAAATTGGTTAAAATTTGACTTAATAATTTTTTCTAGATGATTTTTTATTCACTTTGGATTTACCATGTACACTTGCACTAGAATATCTTGTAAATATGATCCAAGCTAATTTGTTGACTTTACTCATCGCAACTACTTATATGTTATTGAGTTCAAACCTCCTTAAAGATAAAATGTATATATGATTTCATAAATGTTTGCAGTATACAATTGATAACTCAATCAAATTTCGATATTCATTTAGCCTACTACACTTGGTATAAAATAAATATTCACAAATTATGTGGACCTAACCACCCCTATCATAGCTCCAAAGAAACGTGAAAGAAACTAGTTGTTTGAAGCACTACCTGAAATTGCAGGCTTGGTAATCTCTACATCAACGTGCTCAACAAATTCAATGGAAGGTTGCAGTGATTCACATGAACATCTTCTTAACATGAATCTCCCCATTTTCTAGCACATCATGCAATCAAAGTGAATAATTTGTGTAAGAGGAAGATAATAAGCTACCTCTCATGAAACAGTAAAATGAAATATTACATCATTTTCGATTTACAAAATTTCCATATGATATTAATTCTCCTCTTTATTTAATCATGATTCACAGATTGGAAATTTTTAAAAACATGCACCTCAACATATTCTTTCAAGTTTTGCTTCACATGATTTAAAATCAAGGGTGTTTTAGTGACCAATACCACTTGATGTGTCACACTATTATGTGATGAAAGACAAAAGTTAATTAAGGAATTTATGAATATAGCTATAAGCCTAAAGGCTACATGTAATGCTCTTATAGTCACGAAATCAAAAGTAAAATTACATTAGAGAAATGTCATTCTTATCATCAATAGGTCACCTACAATGAATGCTTAGGAGCCTAATAGGTTAGTGCATAGACCATTTTTTTCTTTGCTTTAAAACTTAGAGCTCATTTCCCTTTTTGAGTATCAACACATTTTTTCTTAAATAAAATATAAAATAAACCTAGTAGATTCTAAATGGTGAAGGTGCTTAAGTCATGCTACAAAGCGAAAAGAAATAAAAACATATTTCCTCGAACCATGAAATATTTAAAGAAAACAATAATAATCATGAAAAGCACATTGAATTCCTAGAGCATAATTAAAGCCATATATTAACCCTAATATCATATGCTTCTCAAATAAGCGTGACACAAGATAAACAAGTGTTTTTTTATTCAACAAAGGTGTTTAACTTTAATCCAAACCTAATGAATAAATGGAAATCAGATGAAGTTTTTAAGGCTCAATCATGTATCAAACTGAGAACTAGAAGCATTCAAGGGAATAATAAAATCTTTAACCAAAATAAACCCTAACTTCCAAACTTGAAAAAATGATCAAAATGCAAGCAACGAACAAACCATTAAAATTTGCCAAGATATAGAAGATAGAAATCGATATAGTTTCATGTACTTGAGCGTTGAATGAGCCCATTCTTGCTTAGAGGAAATATTGTTAAATTAGTTATTTAGTCTTTGATACTAGGACAATATCTATGTGAAGAGACAGGTCCTAGCTTCATTTCTTGTCACAAATAAGAAAAAGGCAATGCAATAGCTAGCTATCAAAATATCAAACTTAAATTAACTTGCCTCAAGGAAATGTAGCTCCAATGTTACAATGCTTAGTATAAAATATAGACCAATTTTTACCTGACCTCAAGTTGACATATTGTAATCTTGCTTCAATAAAAGAATTCCATTTTCCAACCTACTCCAAAAATATAGGAACAACAAAGTCAATCAAATAACACGAATCACATCATTTGTGTTATTCCATTCATTATTTGTCAACACCAATGGAACATGTAAACCAAAATAAGATTCCCTTCATGTATATTGGCTTAGATAGTATTTTGGGGTATATTAATTTCTTAGTTTTGATGTCAATCCTCATTTTATACATTTTGAACATGAAATTATCTATAGGAACTATCATTATGAGCCTCCAAAACTTTATATTCCATATCAATTTCATTAGAGAAATTTTTTATATTGTTTTCTCCCCTTCTATCACAATCTGAGTACCAAAGAGCTAGTGCTCTATCAATTGGAAAATTGGTAATGTCATACTTTGTTACCTATAAACTTAAACATGTGTCCATATGCTTATCAAGCTTGTTACTTGGACTTCAAAAATGATAGTGCACTAAACATTTTCTCATCCTCCATTGATCCCAAAATCATGGTTTGGCATAAATATCCTAATTTGAAATATTCTAGTATGTTTCTTGTAGGTAGTGTCTATCACCTAAAATAGTCCTTAAATTTGCCATTGCGCCTTATTCTAGAGGTTTTTCCAAAACACCATATTGATACTACTTTGTTTCAACAAAGTGAGTGGCTTGTTGATACAATTTTGATGAATCTAACATACCTTCAATCTCTTCTCCTTGTATCTTGGCATTCTTTCCCAAGGGGCACATTGAATTCTTTAATTTCGCTAGAAAGTAAACTTTTAAAGTGGTTATATCTTGTTTAGTGTCCCAATATCGATGGTGTACCACATACATGGACTCCAATAATTCATCTCAAGGAAATCATTCTCTTACCTATGATTCTAGTGATTTTGCAATTTCTATCAAGTTGTGTCTCACTCAAATCACAACATTGTTGAATTGGTCCTCTAACAAATGAAACACAGGTGACTAATTCAATCTTACTAACAGAATGAAATTGAACCGTATACATGCACATTTCCAGAGATAATATCCCTTTTTCATTAGACTTCAAATATTTTTCAATGTTTTTTTTATATTGATAAGTAGTCCTATAACACCCTGTTTTTTACCCTAGCATGTAATGATGTAAATACATATATAATGATGAAATGGCTAGAATCCAGACATAATAATCTTGTATGATCAAGATGATGTAATTATGTACATTTTATGCTCAATATAAAAACCATGACTACTGCAATAAAAAAAGGACGAAGAAGAGATGGAGGGATGTGATTCCACAAGAAGGGGAAAGTGAAAAGGGAGTTCAAGGGGGATATGATCCTATTGAATTGTAAGTTTAAGTCATTATCCTTATCATTCCTTTTTTCCTAAGCCTTATAAATCCATTTTTATTAAAGTACATTAGCCATTACTTTGATTTAATTAACCTAAGCTTGGGATTAGAAGGGGAAAAGTGACAAATCTCATGTATGCCTCTTGTCTAGTTCTACTCACCCACTGGAAGGAACATCAACTTTGTAATCTAGGTTTCTGTACAAAAATGGACAGATAGAAAGGGATCTCAACAAACCAAGCAACATCTTTTGATGGGTCTAATTATGCATTCCAGAGTATAAGGATAGAGATCTCTATACAATCACTCAGAATTGATATTTGGATGGCAGTTGTAAACAATTACAAAGTTCTAGGCACTCCTCCAACTAATTCTTCTGATAGTAAGATGTATGAATGCAATGCTAAAGACAAAAATGCAATACTAAGTGGCCTAGTAGACTTTGAATTTACAAAGGTTATGCAGTGTAGCTAAGAAAAATCAATATGGGACAAGCTTCAGAGCATCTATAAAGGAGATGACACAATGGAAAAGGAAAAGCTACAAAATTACATAGGTCAAATTGAGAGATTAAACATGAAGGAAGATGAGAACATTGCGTCTTAATTTCTGTGCATAGAAAAGATACTCAACACTCTTAGAGGTCTTGGGGAAACTATTCCTGAAGAAGTAATTGTACAGAAGGCGTTGAGATATTTGCCTATGATATTTGACTCTACAGTATTAGTTATGGAAGATAGAAAGGATCTTGACACATTAACAATGGATGAGGTCCATGGAATGCTTACTGCTTGTGAAATTAGAACTGAAAAGGAAAATCCTACAAGAAGGGAAGCATCATTCAAGGCATCCAAGAAGAAAAAAGAAAACAAGCAAGATTCCAACAAGAGCACTTCTGATGAATTTGATATTAAAGAAGCTAACTTTGTGAAGGAACTTCAGAAAGGTCGTGGAAAGTACAAAGGTAAGTTTCCTTTCATATGTTTTGAATGTGGTAAAATAGGTCATTTTGCTTCTAAATGTCCTTAAAAGAAAATAGATATAGTGATGATGAGTTGGACCATGAAGAGAAGAAATATATACATAGAGGAAGCATACTTGAAAATAAAAGGTTTTTCAAACAAAGGAAGAGTCTATACTCTAAAGAGGACAGTAGTTTAGTAGATGAAGATGACAATCATGATGCCAAAAGAGAAGTGCTCTTTGTGCTCTTTATGGCGATGGAAGAAGAATGTGACAATGAAAACTATGAAGATGAAGCAAGCACTGAAGTAGACATTGAAGTAGAAATTATAAGTGCTTTAGAGGATTTGAAAAACTCAATAAATAAGAATACGAATTTAAAGGACCAACTATTGAAGTATGAAGAACATATAGAAAATGTCAACAGAATAGAAGAAGACCTGGAAGGAAAGTTGAAAGAGAAATTTACAAAATGTGAGGAACTGAAGAAGGAAATTATTTCCTTAAAGATGGAACTACAAAAGGTAAGCACTCACTTAGACTATCAACAAAAGTTTGGAAGAAGTTCTAAGGCTTTGGATGAAATCATCAACAATCAAAGATCAAGTTCAGACAGGTATGGGATGGGATATGAACCAGGCAACAAGGATAAGGATTCAAGTCCAATTACTCCTATCCATGAAGTAGGTACAAGGAGATTTGTAGATGTACCTAAGAGTCATGTTAAAGAGAAAGACAACATAACAAGTGACCAACAGTCTGCCTATGTTAACAAAGGAACTGCATCGTCTAGAAGGCCTCTCATTGCAAAGTATCCAACATATATTTCTTGGGAATTGTTATTTTTGTTATAATTTTGGTCGCAAGGCTGCAAATTGAAAATAATTGGCATAAAATACTTTTGAGAAAAATATACATCCTCTCAAGAACATTAGAGTTGACAATATGAACAAAAAAAATAGAAAGTCCAATGGAAGCATCAATCTATTTACCCTTTTGGAGCAGGACATTGAATGTTAGAAATGTCACAACTATGGTCATAAAGCTTGAGATTGCAAGAACAAGTCAATAAATGTGCACCAGGATGAAACTAAATTGTACTTCTAAAAAAAATACCATACAAAGATATGTCATAAAAATCCCAAAGAACAATGCCAAGAAGAATGTGACTTGGCCTTGCATGCTCTAAACAAACCGAGCCATTCGTATATTGATATTGGACGCTCTAAACATATGGCAAGAGACAAAGGATTTTTCATTGATCTACAACAAGAAAAAGAGGCAATGTTTACTTTGGAGACAATGGTTCTACTAATAATTTAGGAAAAGGTCTAGTAAGCCTTAACAATAAAATAACTAAAGTAGAAAATGTCCTACTTGTTGAGAAAATGAAACATAATCTTCTAAGTGTTAGTCAAATTTGCAATCAAGGGCATATTCTTACTTTTGACTCCAAGAAAAAATGGAAAATGAAGAAAAACTCTGTAAAATTGGTAGCAATTGCATCAAGAACTCCAAACAATGTGTACATCTTGGACTTGAAAGACAAATAAACATGTTGTATGGGGCAAACAAATGAATTATGGCTTTAGCATAGAAGGTTAGGTCTTATAAATTTCAATAATCTTATAAAGATTAGAAAAAAGAATTTTGTAAGATATATTGAAACTTACAAAAACCTTAAATTCATTATGAAAGAAATGCTTACATGAAAAACAAACAAGAGTAAGTTTCAAAACATAAGAACACTCTACAACAAAAACATTTGGTTCATACTGACCTATGTGGGCCAATGAGAACCAAAGGTATGAACGATGAATTATACTTCATTATGTTTATTGATAATTATACCAGAATGACATGGGTTTCCTTCCTAAAAAAATCAGAAGCTTTTGAAACATTCAAAGTTTTCAGAGAATTAGTCGAGAATGAAATTGATATGAAAATAAGGTGTCTAAGATCAGATAATGGAGGGGAGTACACTCAAGAGAAATTGATGAATTATGTGAAGATCATGGAATCATGAGATATTTTTCAACTGATAGAACTCTGCAGAAGAATGGGGTAGTAGAAATAAATAATCTGACGGTCCAAGAAATGGAAAGAACAATGTTAAATGACTCCAAACTATTTGACATTTTTTGGATGCAAGTAATACATATCATATTCTAAACATAATACAAATTAGAGTTTATAGCAATATGACTCCCCATGAACTTTGGAAAGGCAGTCCAACAACAATTAAACACTTCAGAGTATTTGGAAGCAAATGGTTAAAAGAAATGATGAAAACTTAGAAAAATTTGATTCCAGAACAGATGAAGGAATCTTTATTGGATACTCTTAAAAAAGTAAGGCTTATATATGTTATAATATAAAACAAAAGTAACTCGTGGAAAGTCCAAATGTGAAAGTAGATGAAGGTCACTTACAAAATACCAGTAGATATGGCCGAGGATGATGAACCAACTATTAACCAACAAGAAGAAGAATTGCGAGAGGCAGAGCAACAAAGAGAACAACAAGAATAATTACCACGACTTGAATAAGAAATTGAATGACATGGTACAAAGACACCCTCCAAAAGTGTAAAAAGAAATCATCCTGATGATCTAATCATTGGTGATAAGGATGTGGGAGTGGAAACCAAAAGCAATAAATTGTTAAAAACATCTGTTGAAGAAGTTCATGTCACTGTATTATCACGGACATAACCTAACAGTTTCGAGGAAGATATAATTGATGAACACTGGGAAAATTCCATGAAGGAGCTATTGAATCATAATGAGAAGAATGAGATCTAAGGACTTGTTCCAAGACATAAAGATAAGAATGTCATCGGCACCAAGTGGGTCTTTAGAAACAAATTAAATGAAGATGGGTAGGTAATTATAAATAAAGCGAGACTGGTGCACAAAGTATATTCTCAAGTCAAAGGAGTAGATTTTGAAGAAACCTTCACTCCTGTGGCTAGAATGGAAGCCATTAGAATGTTTTTGGCATATGTATGCTCCAAGGAAATAAAAGTATATCAAATGGACATGAAATTGGAATTTATGATTGGAGAATTAAATGAAGAAGTTTACATCAAACAACTAGAAGGGTTTTGACTATCATAAAACAAAGATTATGTCTGCAGCCTAAGAAAGATGTGTGCGGGATAAAACAAGCACCTAGGGCTTGGTATTCAAGGTTAGATAAATATATGTGACAACAAGGATTTAAAAAGAGGAGAGTCTGATAGTAACTCGTACATAAAAATTGAGCATGGAAGTATGATGATCATTGAATTCCATGTGTATGCCATCATATTTGGAAGTGATGATGCTGAGCTGAGTAAAAAAAATTCAATAGACATGAAGAAGGAGTTTGAGATGTCTATGCTAGGAGAGTTAAACTTATTTTTGGGATTACAGGTCTTCCAACTTAGTAAAGGTATCTTTATTTCTCAAACTAAATACATAAAGGACATGTTGAAAAGTTTTAACATGGAAGATTGCAAACCAATATGTACTCCTATGGTCACTGGTTGCAATCTAAGCAAAGAAAATGAAGCATAAAAGGTCGACTATAAAATTTACAGATCTATGATTGGTATCTTATTATATTTAACAACCTAAAGGCCAGATTTCATGCATGCTATAGGTCTAGTTGCAAGGTTTTAGGCAACACCTACGGAGACACATCTTCAAGCTGTGAAAAGAATCTTAAGATATTTAAAAGGAATGTTGTATTTTGTCTTGTGGTATACAAAAGGGGGTGATTTAACTATGAAAACATATACTAATGTAGACTGGGAAGGAAGTATTGATGACAAAATAAGTACAAGTGGAGATGCATTCTTTTTTGGGAATTGCTTAGTGTCTTGGCTGAGTAAAAAACAATCTTTAGTATCATTATCAACAACAGAGGAAAAATACATTGCAACAACAACATGTTGCACACAAGTTCTCTAGATCAAACAAAGTTTGAAGGACATTCATGAGGACTTTGAATAGCCTATACCGATCTTATGTGATAACACAAGTGCAATCAACATTTCCAAAAATCTAGTAATGTATTCCAAAACTAAACACATTCCTATCAAGTATCATTTCGTACGAGAACAAGCTGCTAAAAACATTGCCAAGTTATAGTACATTGATATCAAGGAACATATTGTTGTTATATTTATAAATCCTCTACCAAGGGATGTCTTCGAATATCTCAGGCAACAATTAAAAGTGATTCCTTATCCTCATTGAATTATGCAGAATGTGGAAATGATCGTGCAAAGAAGAAGTAATCAACACAAAGGAGCAATAGAAGACAATAAAAATAGCATGAATTCACACACTTTTTATCCTTTCAAACAATTGTTATATCATGTAATCTTTCATCAACATATATACCATAAACAATTTCCAATACAAAGAACACCACACAAAAATTGTATAAAGAAATCTTATATATTTATAAATAAACTTTATATTACAAAATATGTTGGGAGACACCAACATCCAAGTGTGACCACCAACTCACTGAATCTGTTGACAACAATCATACATGAACACTATTTTTTTGCAAGCAAAAACTTGTTGTTTTACATGCACCAACCTGTGAGGACACCAATTGAACCGGATTTATGCAGGAATGCAACAAAATACACAAATAACCATAGAAACAAATATGCAGCGGAAATAACACTTCATTTCATGAATCAAAGAGCTGAAACTTGTTTACATACAGAATGGAAATAAATTAGCTAGAGTGCTGGTAGCTTATCTCTGAGAAGAGATTTGGTGGCTACATGCCTTTGAACTCTGTGTTACAATGAGGCTCGAAGGTCTATATATTATTGAGAAACAATGGAAACCCTACACATCCAAAAACCTAACCCTAGGAGGTGAAACGCTAGAATGTGGGCCTCGTTGGGTAACTTGGTACATCACTTTCCCGGGGTCGTAACTTTGGCATACGACCTCCCTTTGATGCGCATGATACATCGTTAGAAATATCTCTTCAAGGACTACATCCATAATTGACAAATATGAGTTTGAAATGGACTCGTATTTGTCGGACCATTCGATGCCGAAAAAACTTTGTTTAGGGCCTCAAAACGGCTCCAGAAGTTTAGGACTCGAAAACTGCCAAAAATAGTAAATTGTGCTACAATTAAGGAAACTGGAAAACTGAAAGAAACAATGGTGGGGGTCCAAGTGGAATAGGTGGGTGGCCACCAATATCCTCCTAGATCATTCCTCCCCCCTTAGGAAGTAATGGTCCCCATTGCGTTGAGTTCCTCCATGAGATGAGGAAACTTCTGCTGAACTTGGTCTCTGGTGAGCCACTTTCCTTGGTGAAGGAGTTGCCCTGCTTTGACAACTCGATATAGCTGGATCTTTTGTTGTCGGGTGTTCTTGATCTGTGTGTCCATAATCCGATCAGTTCTGGCTTGTTCCATGCAGTCGGGGTTTAACTCTGTTGGTGTGAGTTGTTCTACCACGTCTGATGTGTCCAGTAGAGGTGGAAAGTAGGGCCGAAGGTGGTCCACATTGAACAATGGGTACAAACCAAGGAATGGTGGAATACTGATCTCAAAGGAATTGTCCCTGACAGCCTTGGTGATGGTGTATGGCCCATATCGGAGCGGGTGAATCTTGCGGTGGGGTCCAGCGAGGCGCTCCTTCTGCAAATGTAGCCACACTTTGTCGCCCACCTGGAAGTTGTGTTGCACCCGATGATCATGCCGCTGCTTGTACTTAGCATTGGATATGTCCAATATGTCATGAACCTATTGGAGAATGTGTTGAATGCGCTCAATGAAGTTGTTCGCCTTAGAAACTTTAGACTGGACATGAGCAAAATCAACCTGAGTAGTTGCAAATGGCATGGCTACGTCAATGGGACATAGTGGCATGATCATAATCAATCAAACTGAGTGTCTGCCTAGGTGGCATAATATTCTTCTTTTTAAATGCCATCTTGAGGTCAATTGGATGCGTAATTATATGTTTCAGAGTCTAAATGTGAATTTCCTAGCATACATCTACATTATCTTAATTACATCATAGGATTTGAAGTGGTTAGCATATATCTAAAAAGGTCAAAGCCATACAATTTGAAGGGGTTAGCATATATATAAATAAGGTTAGAGCCATTCAGATTACTTTCTTAGGTCTCTCGAGTTAGAAACAATGTTGGGATTATTAGTATTTTCTTAGAATTACAAATGATGCAATCTTGGTGTTAATATTGCCCGTTTCCCCAATTCTTAAAGGGTTCTAGCTCAATGAAAGAGCGCCTGCTTTACAAGCAGAAGCTTGAAGGTTCGATTCCTTCATGCCCTACTGATATTGCAATATTGATATTTTAAATAAAATATATTTTATTATTAGCTATTATGGCTACGAGGGGGGTTCTAAACTGGCTTCATATGTCACTATGAGGGGGGTTCAAAATTGCCCTTGTATGTAACAATGAGGGGGGTTCAAAACCCCCCCTGTAAGTTTATATTAGGGGGGTTCATAACCGACCCCAAAGGTTTGTAAAGAGTTTTAGGGGGGGTTTCTAACCGCCTCCGTAGGTACCTACGAGGGGGGTTTATAGCCGCCCCCAAAGGTTTGAAATTTTTTTTAGGGGGGGGTTCAAACCGCCTCTGTAGGTACCTATGAGGGGGGTTTATAACCGCCTCCAAAGGTTTGTAAAGAGTCTTAGGGGGGGGTTTGAACCGCCTTCGTAGGTATCTACGAGGGGGGTTTATAATTGCCCCCAAATTTTTGTAATAAAGACTTTTAAGGGGGGTTTTGAACCGCCCCCATAGGTACCTATGAGGGGGGTTTATAACTACCCCCAAAGGTTTGTAAAGAATTTCAGGGGGGGTTTCAAACCGCCTCTGTAGGTACCTACAAGGGGGGTTTATAACCTCCCCCAAAGTTTTGTAATAAATACCTTTTAGGGGGGGTTTGAACCACCCATGTAGGTACCTACGAGGC
>LPNX010198874.1:350555-398615 GCA_001517045.1 Pseudotsuga menziesii | reverse complement strand
GGGGGGGGGGGGGATGTGTTAGAAACGCCCCCAAAAGTCACTTTTAGGGGCGGTTTTGATCTCTTTCAAAACTTACCCTAAAAGTAAAAACTCTTAGCGTAGGTGCTATTAGGGGTGGTTTTGTAAAGACCGCCTCCAAATCCAAAACCACCCCCAAAAGTGACTTTTGGAGGCGGAAGACAACCGCTCCTTAAAGTCAAATTTGTTGCAGTGCATGCTTTGGGTGCTTGCTTTAACCCATATAGAGCTTTTTTAATATGCATACATGTGTTTCCTTGTCTTGGGTTTCAAATCCTAGTGGTTGTTCAATATATACTTATTCTTCTATGACTCCATTTAGGAAAGTTGTTTTTACATCCATTTGATGTAGCTTCCATTTCATCTTGGCTGTCAAGGCAAGGACAGTTCTGATAGAAGTATATCTTGGTACTGGTGCAAAAGTTTCTTCATAATCAATTCCTTCCTTTTGTGAAAAAACTCATGCGACAAATCTTTCTTTAAACTTTTCAATACTGCCATCTGCTGAATGTTTTGTCTTGAAAATCCATTTTTGAAGAGACTACTGGTTTGTCCTTTGGTCTTGGAACCACATCCCAAAAATCATTCTTTATTATTGACTGGTATTCTTCAATCATGGCTTGCATCCATTCCTTCTTCTTCAAAGCTTCTTCAAAACATGTGGGTTCTACATCAACACGGTTGCTCATTAATGCCACATAGTTTGAATAGATTCTTTGTTTTTTTCTTCCTTCTGGTGCACCATATCATTCTGCTTCTTTGATTACATCGCGAGCCCAAGATGGTCTTCTTTTTATTGATATCATCTTCTACGGTGTTTCCATGAGTCCTTGAGGTTCTTCTAGGTCATGATCTTCTTGTATAGGATCTTCTTCAATATCTCTAACTGGTGGTCTGGAACATTCTATGGTTCTAGGAACCTCCTCCTCTTCTTCACGATCTTCCATTGCAAATATCTTTCTAAATTTGGTGAAGGATGCATCTTCGTCAAATGTAACGTCTCTACTGATATCGATTTGGTAAAACCCTGGAATATAGATTCTATAATATTTTGATTGTTCACTGTATCCAGCAAATATTTCCTTCTTTCATAAATGGTCCAATTTTGATCTTTTATCCTTTAGAACATGTAAGTATATGGGACAACCGAATATCTTTAGGTGTATCAATTCGATCTTTTCACCGATGAACATTTCTTCCAGGGTTTTGTTTCCAAGAGCACTATGACATATTCTATTCTGGACATAGACTGCGGTTCTTGCTGCTTTTGCCCATAAGTGCATAACTAGATCTTGATCATGGATCATTGCTCTGACTACTTCCATCATGGATCTATTCTTTCTTTCTGCTACTCCATTTTGTTGTGGATTATAGGGTGTGGTAAGCTCCCTCTTAATCCCAAGTTCCTTACAGAAGTCCTTGAATTCATTTGAAGTGAATTCTCCTCCATTATCTTATATTAAGGTCTTGATCTTCTTTTCAGATAGATTTTCCACAAGATCCTTAAATTCCTTGAATTTCCCATATACTTTGTCTTTGCATTTTAAGAAGTATATCCAAGACTTACAAGATAAATCATCAATAAAGGAGACATAATATACATACCCACTTAAGGAAGTGGCTAACATCAGTCCACACACATTTGAGTGTAAAATGTCTAAGATCCCTTTTTCTTTTCTCTTAGTGTTTTTTCCTTGAGCACATCCCTTACATACTCCTTCATGATTGATCTAGATCTCTGGTAAACCTGTGACAACCTTGCTCATAGTTGTAAATGCTTTGCAGTTTACATGAGCAAGTCTTCTATGCCATAATTCACATGGACTGATGGTGTTGATTGTAAGGGTTGAATCTGTGTGTCCTTTCAATTTGTGGAATCCTCCTTCTTCGACACCAATTATAGTAGCATCATCTATGGTTTTCTCGTTTGGCCACATAAGAACTTCATCATCTATAAAGACAACTCTAAACCCTTTCTTATATAGAGATGAGATGGAAAGAATATTCTTCTTTAAACCTGGAACATATAAGACTTATTTCATCTTCATGAAATTTCCAGTTCTTAATTTATAATAGGCTTCTCCCATTCCTTTGATGGGGCATTGATAATCATCTCCAAGTTGTACCTTATGTGAATAGTCTTTTTGGGTAGGACAAGAAAATGAATCCGTATGTTCTGTGATATGTTTGGAAGCACCACTGTCTATGAGCCAAGTGTCACTTCCATGAGTGATTGAACCCATGAGAGATGAAATTAGGACATACTCTTCACTAGAGTCTTCATTTTTCATGGTCCTTTCCTTGTCTGATTCATTTTCTCCAACTGCATGGGAATGGTACTTTTGATTCTTCTTCTTGTACTGATCTTTCTTAAGAGGACAATGTCTGGCAATGTGTCCCATCTTATGACATGAATAGCATTCAAAAGATGAATAATCCCTTCTAGGCTTCTTATTCTTCTTGAAGTGTGTTGATCTTCTAGGAGATGAACCTTAACTCTTCCTTTTGATTCTTCCATTCTTGGTGTGTGTAGCTAGAGCTTGGTCTTTATCATCATTCAACTTATCTTATATGTTTACGATCTTTCCCTCTTCTTGTGCACATTCTTCCCATAGCTTGTTGAACTTGGTTAACTTTCTTTTAGCACATATTCCTCTAATGAAGGAATCCCATTCTCCAGGGAGACCATTCAGGGTGGTCATCACCACTTCTTCTTCTTCAACCATATCACCAATGGCTTCTAACTGTTATTTGATCCAAGATACTCTTGATAAATCTGCTTACATGGTCTTTGTCTTATGTATCTTCACACCCTTGAGTTGGTTTCTCAAGTTCATTCTTATGTTGATGTTCTTACCTTCAAACGTACTGGTTAGTGCATCAAACATTTATTTTGCAGTATTCTTTGAAGAAACTTGGGGGATCAACCAATCCTTGATGGAATTAGCTATGGTCCTTTTTACTTTGATCATATCCTTTTTGTGTTTGGCCTTTGCCTCTTCTCCCTCGGGTTCCTTGACCTCTTATTTGATAAAGCCATCTAGGTCATATTCTTCAAGGATGAGCATGATTATGTACTTCCATGCTCTGAAGTTCTGTGCTCCCTAAAGCTTTTCATCAAGCTTGGTATTGTTTGTCATTTTAATGATTGAGAAATTCAAATTGAAATATAGGGGATAAAACTTGCCAGTATGAGGACTGCTTTTGGAATCTGCCTCAGCGTGACTTCGGGTTTGACTAAAAAACCCTAAATTTCCAACTAGGATCACTTGTAGAGTTGATTGGAGGAAAATATGTGCCTCCCTAGGGCAAGCTAGATTGTACCTTGCTTTTCTGGAAGATGAGGATGGAACCTCTAAAAACTTGATTCCCTAGTTTCTCTCGATAGAAGTGGTAGGTCAAAAAGTGAAAATCCTCAGAATGAAAAACTGCTTCGACTGAAAGATGCGCCCTCCTAGGGCAACTTGAATGGACCTTCTTTTCCAGCTGATCTATGGAGGGAGGCATTCAGAATAGTAAACCTATCTTGTCGAGTTGTAGGATAATTTGCTTCACAATGTCTTCTTTCAGGTTAGCTCTGATACCATGTTAAGATTTTAAAATTTGTTATATCAAAACAAAAGGATCTATGAAAGAATAACAAGCACAACAGTAGAAAAGAGAACGGAAAGGTTTATCCTGAGAAACCCTCGTGGGGAAGAAAACCCAACAAAACTTCCTCTATATAGACTTCAACCAAGTATAGTGTAAGACCCAAAGAATACGACTAGATTGCTTCCTCTCCTCCAAATGGAATGTCTCTTCTCTCTCTAGCGCAACTGCTTATGTGTTATACTTGTCCAAACGAGGGAAGCACCTCTCCTATTTGTACTAATCAGTTGAGAGGCCTAATAACCCAACAGGTATGACTTCTCCTTGCTTCCAGCGCCAACTTGCCTTGGAAGACTCAAAAATACATTTTAATAATACTTTTTGTGGGTATTACTGACCCGACTTACAACAGAGGTTTTCCCTCAAGGCTTTACATGAACAAATACATCAATAACATCCCTAATCAGAGGAACAACATCTTCGAAAGGGGTAATAACAATAACAATACAAAATAGAATATCTTTCACAGTTGCGTTTCTTTAACAAATCCTCCACGTGGCTATAATGAAGTGCATCCATCATCCAAGCAAGGGATATCCAATGCCCAAGAGAAGAACAATAAGGAAAAAAATCAATTGAAGCCAAGCATCCACTCAGCAAGCAATCTCAATTGTGCATATCCATCATGGACCATCTCTCATGCTACAATCCATCTTGGAGCATCCATATGGTGAAAATACACCATGTACCCCAAATCTCATGAAGCAACACCAAACATGTTGGAAATACTTTTGTAGTAACCCAAAAATATAATAAATCGTCGTTTAAAATTTTAAAAATATAGTAATAAATTTAGATATCCCCTCTTCTCTTCTACATTGTATCTTATTATGCTCTTCTCCCCTCTTGGAATGGTAGGGCATTGATCCCCTTTGAAATGTTTTTTTAATTGACCATTATATCAAAGATAAATGCATGGTATTTCTCACGAAGTACTCTTGTTTCATAAGTTTTTTTCTCATTCAAAAACAAGTTTTTTTCTCAAGGTAGCTTGCAACCTCATCGTAATTGCTTAATACGATTATGCTGGTTCCAATACGAAAAACATGAGTCGTGAACCTCACTACTCACTTTACATATAACAAAGAATTTGTGCCAAGGGAAATTGATCTTGCAGTAGATCTAGATCATTGATATTATAGTGCATAAGCTTTGAGAAAATTAGAAGATTTTGTTTTGTGGTTACTTTTTTTCTTATTTTTGTCATTGGGATCTAATCTAACCTCGTATAACTTGACCTTCACCATCACAAAATGGTCCAACAATACATATTAACTAAATCTTTGGTGATCAATTTATCGAAGACATTTTAAAGTATATCCTTGTTTATAGTGTTTTTGTATATAGAGTACTAAATGCATGGGTTGATTATACTCACCCCGTGTAACATTTTATATAATCAACATACCCATTAATGATAATAGGAAATTCCACTAATTTTGATACACCTAATATTAGTGTTGTGTAGAACAAGATTGACGAAGCTCTTCAAAATAAACTTGAAGAAACTCTAACCCAATTACCCAATTTCTAAAACAATTCTAAATGATAGTACCCCAAAGCATTCATGTAATGTCATAAATTGACCATATTCACGTGCATAGTTTCCTTCTATTGATTATTTGATTATTCATCATACATAAGACGATCATGACTAAAAAAGTATCCTCCATCAAGCAATCCATTCATAGAAACTTCTAATGGTTTTGAAGGTGCTTTTTATTCCTAAAAAAGTCGTAGGGAAACCTAGGAGTGCTATGGATGGTATTCATAATAGCTATTTTGGCATAGGCTAGTGTACCTCATGCAAGGGGATTTGAACCATGCACCTATTGGCGTGGAACTAGCCAAATGCACAATAACATTGGCAACAAATAGTTGAGCTAACCCCATGGGCTATAAAGGTTATGGAGGTGCATGCTAACACGATGAAGGAACATTTTGTAGAAATAGCCTAATATGTAACCATGTAGGGACTTGTGAGATAGTAGTTTTTCTTAACTATATGTAAAAACGCAATCAACCTTGCACCAAAACTATATAGTTATTCCTGACATCCATTAAACATTATCCCAAATGCAATGGCCCCAAAATCGGGTGGCTTGTCTAGGCAGACCAATAACCATCACGTATTCTCGACATCTCATTGGTGGGAGAGTAAAACATTTATTTAATGTCATATATCCTTTAAAGTGTCTACTTCTCCTTGGAATTTCCATATGTTCACACTAAGCATATCACTCTCTCGTTAAGATAGGCACCGATGCCTGTTGAAACTTTAGTTTTTAGTTTTAAATTGGTGGTATGAGAACTTAACATTCATGTTACAGCTACAACTATATCTAACACAATGTAGCACAACATAGCCCATCTTAAATTTTCTTTGACTTAGCTAACAATCCAATGGAAATTACTTATTCAAGTATTGTTGTTCAATATATTTTTGTCTCCAGGTAAAAATAAGTCAATAATTCTACCTCATTCATTGAGCATATCCAAAATGTTCATAGCTAAGTTGAAATCACGCAACACACTCCAACTAAAAACAAATCACAACATGACCAATATTGTTTCTCTCATAACTTCTTTACTGGGGATAGAGTTTGGCTTCACGCGTAGAAATATAGATTCAAAAGTCCACGTTACTATACCTATCACTATGTACTGTGACAATAACACTTTCAATTTCAAGTTTCCACCCTACCTTGGTATGCATCCATTTTTTAGTGTTGAGCTCTTATGCACTTAGAGTCCTCCACTTAAGTAAGGCATAACCTAACTAGATCCTCTAGTTGACATTGATCATAAAGTTAACACACTAACTTCATTCAACTAAGTAATTGATTGGATGATGTGGCATACCCGCAACAAGGATAAAGAACTTGAATGCATTGTTAAAGCAAGGCAATTTCCCACACAATCCTAGTATTTCAGTGGTATTTCACAGTTGAGTAAGTGCGACAAGATTACCCTTAGTGGGCAAACAATGCTCCAAATTTTTTAGCATCAACATCGAATTTTCTCCCCTTTAAGACTAATACTTATACCTCTAATTCAACAAGGATCATTACCACTTGATGACGGGGAGGAAATCTCATCTATTCCTCAGTGCAATTGCACTTCACAACAAACACTTCTCAACTTCCAGTGTGATTGATATAGTACTTAAAATAGGTTTTGTAAGGTTTTCACCTACAACAAACCCATTTTCCTCGTCATGTTTAACACAATCACAACACATGTATAATCTTCTACATGTCACAAAATATATATTACTAGATCTATTGCATGACATATCCAATAGATCAACAATCATACAGCTATACTTCATCAAGTCCACATTCTTAAACCTAGTTGGTATAATCTTACAACTGAAATCCTCAATGTTTGTACTATTCAAAGTGATTAAAATTGATCGAGTAGTGTCGACTCTAGAGATAATGGTGGAAACAAATGATTTTAAACTTCACTATATGTTTATCACCACATTTATTGACGTTGTAACTACCTTATTAATGGAAACCTTATATATTTGTTTGTATAAATGTAAACATCTTATATGTAAATCACCATAGTTTTGTTTATCAACAAGAGCTATCTATGTCATAACTATTTTCATAGTTTCAATCCATAATGTTTCTTTGGATCACTTCAATCCTTGCCATTCTCTGTAGTTCATTATTTTATATTGAATAGATTTATAATTGAGCCAATATCTTGTGTTGATTGAGTTAAGCTTATTTTGGTCATGTTGGTCCAACTGCCAGTAGTTGGTTATGATAATGGGTCACAATTTACATGCTTAAATAGCATTACCGTAAATTTGTGTTCCTTGTCACAATATGTGACCCCAATGCAAACATTGTGAAGCATACCTCACCACCTTGTTGCATTTGCTCACTATTACTAGATTAGTTGCATTACTTAGCATACATGATCTATGGCTCAAACCAATCTCTCCATGGATCGAAGGGACTTACAGGTTTTATTCACTGTATAACCATGAAGAAAGTGATGAAAGTGCTTGGTCATCGGGGCACAAACAGAATCACTTGTTCAGTGGACATTCATTGGACGGGGGCATATTCAATACAGGGTGGTGTCCCTTCCTAACGGTATGGAACTAGAGGGTAGGGCATTGTGTATTTCTCTTTGCGCACAAAGTGAGAGATCCCACTTTGATTTGAATCAATGAGATTAAAACCACTAAGATTTATTGAAGGCAACATAGTATTCCAAAATGCTATGAGGATTGGAATGATTGGTCAGAACATTGAGAAAATGTGAAGCGTCAAAAGCAATTAAATTACTAATAAACCAAGTTGAGACCAAATAATGTAGTTAATTAATCACTGCAATAATAAACACTTGAATGTTCCCAAACATAGTTGTGTTTATTGGGACATGTGGGATGGTGGTGTTATTAGTGATATGATGATAATGTAATCATTAGATATTGTGTGATATTTATGTACAATACACCCCAACCAATTAAAGATAGTTTCATTCATGTAGGCAATTGCCAAAACAACCCTCCATTCAAAAGCATAATTGTTTTATAATGAAGATGAGATATGCCATAGTTTGCAGGCATTAAACAAATCTCAACTTCATATACAAAAGGTAATATTCACTAGTAGTGCAACAAAAACATGACGATCCAAGAAATTAAGCATAGTATTAGGTCCATGTCTAGTAATTTTATACTTATGTCACTCCTTTGGTGGTAGACAATCTCGCAACAATTATCACATGTTTTCTTTCTTCTTTTACTATTGAATAATGTTGGATGAACACTTCAATTTGAGGGTAAACCATATCATTCAAGGGAAAATAATGTTGGATTCATTGTTAACTGATAATTTACTCGAATATTCAATTCCCGCTAGCTCATTCGATTAAGGTGTGGGTCTCTCCAACAAGGCGACTCGGGTTCAATTCCCCACAGGGATGAGCTAGATGGGAGGAGACACCAAAAAATCCAACCAATTGAGGGTTGGTGTGGCCTAGGACGGGTGTGATCCTAGGGTGATTTTGATGGCTTAGATGCCCTTGGTTCATGGTTTCTTAGACCAAAGGCCACTCCCGCAAGTTAGGGGGGTTCTAGCAAACAAAAAAGATAATGTACTCAAATAGTTAAATAGGCTTGTAAATTAAGTACTGCAAACTTTTCCACTCTATCAGTTATAGTTGAGAGCAAAATATACAAATAATGGAAACTTTACCTTTGAAGGTAGGGCGAGAGTAATTGTTTATGTTGTTTTGAGTTACGTTCTTGTAGGGTATGCACAAATCCATGGAAGTGTTGATCCCTAATTGGCCAACCTATGGAGAGCTCGATTCGCCAATATTTTGAGTTGTATTACTATTATCTTGGTATGTAATATTTTATTATTATTGTGTAATTGTCTTTTTTTGTTTGTATATCTAACAAATAATGAAAAACAATGGATTCATATAACCATGCACACACCATAGAACATATACAATTACCTTGGAAACCTAAATGGGAAAACCAACATCAAAGAGAAGGATTTACTCAACCCCAATAATTCTCAAAAGACGTATTTTATAACACACGCTCAACTAGATACCTGGTCTTTTGCTAATTACTAAAAGGAATGATGATAACTATATTAAATATGCTATAGACATTTCAAACCCTTCTTCCAATCACTCATCCAAGCTTGGGCTCGTGTGCTTCTCAATTTATTGCTTCTCACATCACGAACCAAGCAAAACAACATTGGCCTTCTCTTGCTTCTTTCCGAGGGAGTCTCATCATTTAATGTTTAGGTACTCTCTTGGTGTAGACTTTAGTAACAACTCTATCCCTCTCCTTCCATTCTAGAATCTTGGTTTTGACTATGGTTCAGAATTTTGGAAGACTTTTCCCTCTCACTGCACATAGGATTAAGCTATCTTTCATTGCCCATTAGGAGGTTGTCTCTTTCTCTAGTTGTTGAAATATGGGCAACTTCTGGACCAACCATCAATTATTATAAAATATTGAATAAATGAAGTTCAACATAGCCCTATTCCTACTCATCCCAAGTGCTTGAGCTCTTTCTATGAGTATAGAAGCTCGACCCCTTTTATGTATACTAATATGTTTGACTCCTCACCTTTTGAGCATTTACTCTCTTTCTCTACAAGAGATGTGGCTTCTTATTTGCAATGTAAGTTTGAACTCTTTGCTTACATAATCATATCCCCTTTAATAAATTATTCTATATAAAGCTTACATTGGGGGTCGATTTCTTCTAATTGTAGAACCCTTTCTATGTCCATATATTTCGAGGTATTGCCTCGAGTTAGTGCTACCAATATTTTAAAGGGATTAAACTATTCTTCATGAGTTGCATTTCAAGAGCATACCCCATGCTAGTGCTACTAGGATTTTGAGGTATTACCCCAGGCTAATGTTACAAATCCTTTCAAGGTATTACCCTAAGTTTGTTATGTTGAGTTTTTATAGCTATAACCCTACAAATCAAAGGAATTTCCTTGAAATATATGACACTAGAGATTTGGATAAACTTTTGGCTAAGTGTTGATGTCCCCGTCATTCTTGCAACTTTAGGTTGCAACAATTTTGGCCTTCATCACATGCTCATCGTGAAGAGCACAAGTCTTCGCCAAGGCTTTAATTGTAGAACCCTTTCTATGTCGATATATTTCAAGGTATTGCCCCGAGTTAGTGCTACCAATATTTTAAATGGATTAAACCATCCTTCACGAGTTTGCATTTCAAGAGCATACCACATGCGAGTTCTACCAGGATTTTGTGGTATTACCCCAAGCTAGTGTTACAAAGCCTTTCAAGTTATTACCCTAAGTTTGCTATGTCAAGTTTTTATAGGTATCACCCTAGAACTCAAAGGAATTTCCTTGAAATATATGACACTAGAGATTTGGATAAACTTTTAGCTAAGTGTCGATGTCCCCATCAATCTTGCAACTTTGGGTTTGCAACAATTTTTGGCCTTCATCAAATGCTCATAATGAAGAGAACAGGTCTTCGCCAAGGCTTAAAGCACATAAAATTACCCCAAATTGAAGTAGGAAAGTGATTACATGGTAAATATGGTATTGAAACTACTAAAATGGTGTAACTAAATATTAATTCACCTTGTCTCTCACGCTCTTTTGTTTTTGTCCATTGTTGCATCATCTACAACATGTCCATTAGTCGTCACGATCCAATTGGTTCTCTATCACCAATTTGATTGCTCATTGAGTTGAAATCAACATGGTTGTCCTCTTCTACATCTTCCTTAAATACAACCTTACTAAGATGCCACACAGTTTTAACAGGGACAAGTTGTGCAATCTTACCTCTCAGTGCACAATTAACTTTGTTTCCTTTATGGCCAATCCTATCAAATAAATTTGCAAATTTCTTTCAATGTTGGAAGCACAATTGCACACTTTGGAATACTATTACATGTTGTTGTCATTCTAATATGTTGATCACTAATAGAGTTACACCAAGGAGCTCTTGGGTCATCATAGCACATTCTCCCTTTCTAAATGTGTAGTTGGAACTACATAAGGCATGGCAATCCATTAAATTACCAGAGAGAGAGCACAAGTGATCATTTGCTATTGCTTTCCTTAATCAACCAATGTTTATTTTGTTAGGATTATTAATCCTCCCTTGTCCAATTTGGTCATATGTCTAAATCAGGAGTCATGTCTAAATCGGGAGCCCATCCAGTCTATTTTTAGTCACTAGCACCGTTGGGTCCACTTGGCCTAATTGGGGCACATGTTTCAGTTACTAAAGTGTGGGGAACACTAATTGAGGCCTGCTACCATTGATTACACTTGCATGGATCAGTTTAGGAGCCTCCTAGACCAATCCCTAAAATTTAGGAGCCACTGGGAGTGCCAAAACCAACCAAGGTAAGTTCAGTTGAGTTGGTGACTAGTCAAGCTAAGTTAGGAGTCAGTTACATTCAATTCTAGTCCTCTACATTCAGTTAGCGCTAGGTTTGCATGGTTGCATGTAGGAGGGGCGCATTTCTCACCTACCATAGTCAGTTAGCCTTAGTCAACACTGAATGTAACACTTGAGTTGTGTTTTAGAACTCCGATGAACTCCGGTTATGGTTTAGACAAGGTCAATTAACTATTGAGTCCTCCGATAGTGATTTAGACAAGGTATTAGTTACCTACATTCAAGTAGAGTCTAATCAATTCAAATTTCCTCATGTGGATTTGAATTGCATGTAGCTATTTAATCCATTGTACTTCATTGTAATTATTATCTAATTACTTTTTTATTAATGAAAGCATTCACAGTTGCAAGCCATTTTGCACTATTTCATTCTTCAATTGTTGAGTAAATTGTGTGATTTATCTTGTGAGTTGTGTGTTTGTCCACATATCTATGTGCTCAATTTAATATGGTATCAGGGCCTCGGTGGACAAGACACCTCTCCTCCTCTGATCTCCAGCTGGATCATTTTTTTTGAGCAAAATTGCTCCTTCCAATACTGCACCAAAAGCGGAGAATTTACCACTTAATATCCCAAGTTAGGAAATTGTTGATCAAGCTTGCTTGATCAACTATGCTGGGTGTGAAGGAAATTCCAAAAGTGTAGATTGTCAACCTTACTTTGTATGTTTGATTGTGTGACAATTTATCAGCTCTTCTCACAGCATTCGCTACAAGCAGCCCTTTCTTCTCACTGCATTCGCTACAGTAGCTCAGTCCTTCTTACTGCATTCAAAATGGTTCATCCAGTAGATACTCTCACTCCCTTCAACTATCACCAGTGGAAGGAAGACATGGAGGTACTGCTCTGCACCAAGCAGCTCTTCAGACTCATAGAAGAAACAGAGGCAGTGTCAGCTTTAGATCATGACAAAGAAAAGTACTGGAACAGGCTTGATGAAGCCTATGGACACTTGTTCTCCTTAGTTTCTCGAGATCTTCGATTCCACATCCAAGGATTGAAGACTCCCAAGGAGATTTGGGACAAGCTTGCCTCCTTATTTGATAAGCAAGATGAGATGAGGGTCCATCAGCTAGAAAATGATCTGATCACTCTTAATCCATCCAACTTCGAATCACTGAATGAATTCTTCACAAAGTTCAAGAACCTGATATATCGGTTGAAGCAATGCAAAGTGGAGAAGGATGAAGATCAGCTCATCCTTTCCATTCTCACAAAGCTCAAAGCAGACTACTCATTCTTTGTATCAACCTTCCAAACAGTAAGGCTCACTACTCCAAATTGGAAGATGCCCACTCTTAATGCCTTCATCCAATCTCTCATTTCTGAGAATGATAAATTGATCCAAATGGCGATCATTTGATCTTCCAAAAGTCAAGCTCTGGTTGCAAGAGGAGATAAGGTAGCGAATGACAAAGGGAATAAAAGAGATGAGTCTCCTGTGAGGAAAGAGGAGTCAAAAGAGCCTTCAGGTTCGAAGAGAAGCAAGAAGAATGGCAAAGGCAAGGTCCTCTGCTCTTACTGTGGAAGGGGCTTTCATTCAAAAAGCTCATGTATGAGAAGACAACTTGATGAAATGGTTCCTTTTGAAGAAACATAACATTTTTGTACCTACTAGTGCAAGGAAGGATGACTCTGAAGAAGAAGATGAAGAATACCAAAGGAAAGGCCATGCATTGAAGGCTTGTTGCACATCAGCACATGTCTTCCTCATTGATTCTGGAGCTTCCAACCATATGGCTGCATCCAAAGAATCATTCTATTCTTTTCAGTCATTTGATGGTCCTAGTATTCAGATGGGCAATAACAGTAAAGTCAAAACAAAAGGGAAGGACTCTATCAAGCTTGAACATGGAAGGTTCAAAGTTGTGCTATTTGTTCCCTCCCTAGCTTCAAACCTGTTATCTGTCTATGAGATGACCCATACTGGATCTCTAAAGTGAGTAATATTTGGTCCTGACTCAGTGGAGATCACAAATATCTCTACTGGGAACATCATAGCGAAGGGTGTTTCAAATCATGCTTCAAAAGCATATGAGTTCTCACATTTCATGCCTCCCTTAAAACCAGTGCACTCTCAGCAGCCACTTGCAAAGGAAGGTAAAATCATTGCATCTACTTCTTTTGCAGCTTCTACTAGTATTGCAGATCCATATTTATCAGTTTATGGGATTGAGATTTAGGGTGACTCAGATCTAGATCTAGTCCCTATATCCAAACTGGAAGCTAGGAAGATGACTGGAAAC
The DNA here is from genome assembly GCA_001517045.1 of Pseudotsuga menziesii. Classification (NCBI taxonomy): domain Eukaryota; kingdom Viridiplantae; phylum Streptophyta; class Pinopsida; order Pinales; family Pinaceae; genus Pseudotsuga; species Pseudotsuga menziesii. The sequence continues at coordinate 384,736 of LPNX010198874.1, read as the reverse complement.
TCACCTGACACTCAGAAAGGAAAGAACCTTGCGCTATGCCATGCAATCTTACCTCCTTCAAAGAGATGCAATATACTCCCTGTAATATGCTATATGGCAAGGGCTCAGTCTCACTACATTCAGAAGAATGGATATGATCATACACCTCTTCATCCAGTAAGAGACAAAGGTTACATTCCTCCTTCCTTCCATCATCATTTTTGGAGAAGAAGGAGAAGTCTACATGCCAGGCCCTAGAATACCTATGCACAGTACACCATGCATGTTGCTTCGCTACCTCACAAAGATGAAGATTGCAACAACATATTTTCAAGTTTTTCAAACTTGAGACCTAATTCTACCTGCTTAGATAGAGGGGGGGATTTTTTCCCGTGTGGTTTTTTCCCCAACTCCTTGTATTAAGCAGTTACTTTATTTTACTTGATGTAATGGGTGACCTATGGTCTTAGTTACCATGGCCCACAGATTGCCCAAGTTAGCATTTAGGGGGTGTTAGGATTATTAATCCTCCCTTGTCCAATTTGGTCATATGTCTAAATCAGGAGTCATGTCTAAATCGGGAGTCCATCCAGTCTAGTTTTAGTCACTAGCACCATTGGGTCCACTTGGCCTAATTGGGGCACATGTTTCAGTTACTAAAGTGTGGGGAACACTAATTGAGGCCTACTGCCACTGATTGCACTTGCATGCATGAGTTTAGGAGCCTCCTAGACCAATCCCTACAATTTAGGAGCCACTGGGAGTGCCAAAACCAACCAAGGTAAGTTCAGTTGAGTTGGTGACTAGTCAAGCTAAGTTAGGAGTCAGTTACATTCAATTCTAGTCCTCTACATTCAGTTAGCGCTAGGTTTGCATGGTTGCATGCAGGAGGGGCACATTTCTCACCTACCATAGTCAATTAGCCTTAGTCAATGCTGAATGTAACACTTGAGTTGTGTTTTAGATCTCCGATGAACTTTGGTTATGGTTTAGGCAAGGTTAGTTAACTATTGAGTCCTCCAATAGTGATTTAGACAAGGTCTTAGTTACCTAAAGTCAAGTAGAGTCTAATCAATTCGAATTTCCTCATGTGGATTTGAATTGCATGTGGCTATTTCAGCCATTGTACTTCATTGTAATTATTATCTAATTACTTTTTTATTAATGAAAGCATTCACAACTGCAAGCCATTTTGCATTATTTCATTCTTCAATTGCTGAGTAAATTGTGTGATTTATCTTGTGAGTTGTGTGTTTGTCCACAGATCTATGTGCTCAATTTAATATCTTTAGCATTCACATCTTGTTCTCTGTTGTCGTTGTTGACTTCTATGTCTCGAAAAAGAGTGACACACAACAAACTATGCATATCTAACCACTAATTGGAAAATGCCACAAAAAGCATATCAATATAAACATTTCGAGTATTTGTTAGTTCCCTTTCCAAATATAATCAAAGTTTATTTCTTTGAAGTTATTGAGTACTGAAAATACCCATTCAATCTAGATTCTTCACCATATTTCAAGAGCTATCCATGGATAAATTCTTTGTAGCTTAGAGATTGGAAACCTTACAAAGGTTTCCCTTAATTATGTCGCTTCTTTTTTGGTGTGATTAATAGCTTTGGTTGCTATTAACTCTTGGAATCTAGATGTAAGCATAGTTTATTCTCCCTTAACCTTTGCTACCTACATTATATTTGGCTTGGTTGTTCAGTTTTTGGGATGAAGCTCAAGTTGTAATGTCATAACCCCAAAATTTCATAAAAATTTAAAAATTTTAAAGTAACATAAAATGTCTGAATACGCAATTTAGTAACTGCTAGCAGTTAGCGGAAAATGAAACAGTTTAACAATTTGTAATGATTAGTTTCAAAATACATAAAACTAATACAACTTTAATTTTTATAATAAAAAAATGACTTGCATTCAGATTGCTGCTAGCTGTACTAATAATTTACTTTTGGCATGTAGGTGAGAAACTATCTTTGAAATTCGGGGCTTACTTAGCATTTTGCTAACTCAGATGGACTGTTGGTTCTTACAGGTTCAGCAGGTAAGCGAATGATCAAGTAGGAGTTTATTTTGTATGATAGCGAGAAGTATTTCTTTAGCATGTTAAGATGTTGGTAAATAAATTGATAATTATGATGCAAGACCCTAAAGAGGTAAAGTAAATTCCTTACTTGTTTTGGATTTATGACAGCATTTATTTCTATGCCATAATGACTTTTATCTTTAACATCGTAAATGCCATTTACGATAATAAAATTCCTCCAAGGTTTCTTTCTGTCGTAAGATTATAATACCTAGTCCTTATAGATTCTTTTCGTGAGCATAGGGCTCATGATCTTGACATATAATTACTTTTATTGTAACCTTATCTTACTGCTATTGTCCAAACTAATGCTCAAATGTAAAGCTTTTATGCATGAATATACTCCTATGATTTTTCAAAGGTTAAGTTTATCAATAAAATACATATCTCTACTTCAACTCTTCTTTACTAGTCATGAAGACTATCAACTTGTTGAATGTATGCATTTATGCTTATCTTCATGCACTACTAGATATCAAGTTATAACTTTGATTTCTAGGTTATCACCATACTATCCGTGTTATTGTAATAATACAATTAATGTATATTATTACAATAACCCAAAATTACTTCTATCCTAAGGTAGTTTTTCTACCTACTATCTACTATGGTGTAGTTGAAACTATGGCATTAACATTATTTGTTTTTATATATAAAAGCTCCAAGTATGGTTTAATAAAATCAATGGCAAGGTTTGTATGATGTGCAAACCTAGATGTGACATACTAAAGTCGAAAGCATAAACTTCATTATTAGCAATGATAAGTACTAATACCATATAGTCGTTTTCAATATTCTTATTATAATTGATTTGCAATGATATAAGTCTTTATACTAAAGTCGATTGCATTCTTTAAAAAAATTGGCAATGATAAGTTTTACATTTTGAAGTGCAGGGTTGACTATAGAAATCGACCCACTCTTCATTATATTTCCAGAAGGGCGCGTGGATGAATCTCCACCATGCAATGGTTGACTTAAAACACAATGAAACCCTACGTTCTTGCATTTTTCTTCGAGGGTTTGCTCTGCGCTGTGAGAGCTTTTCGCGACCATGAGAGGCCTGCTCCTTCCTCGTTTGTGCTTCGTAGTATGCAATATTGTGTTGCATTACTGTGCAAGTGTTTTAAGGGTTCGTGGTTTGTATTTCAGTTTCTTCTGTGAGTTGAGAGAACACGGGTGCATGGTTTTGAACTCTGTCATGTAGCTCGAAACCTGGAACCGGTTTTTACCCTTATCTCTGCTCGTTATTTGCTTCAGCATCGAGGATATTTAGTGTAATATCCTTGCTACCTTTGTCACAGGGTTGGCACGAGGGTTTGGTTGCTTCTCGGTGCAGTTCACTCAAACTGGTTAAAGTTCCTTCTCGGCTCCAAATACCTCTTATTCACAGGTAAATGCTTTACCCTGTACGCATTCCTTTCGTTGAGTTATTTTCTAGTTAAGGCTTTAATAATATGAATATATTTCTACCTAATAATCGCCATTTAAACTTGTAGGTTACAGTCAACGACTCCAGACTTGAAAAGAACGCCTCTCATGTGTTGGTTAACTTCGTGGGCTTCCAAACGGGTAAGCCCCGGTCTTGTCGTGGCTTCTCCCTGCTTGCGAAATGGTTGTTGGTTAAAGCTTCCAGTAGTTGGAAACCTAGCTCCGAACTCTCTGCTAGTTATGATGTTTAGTTTGTTTATTACTAGAATTTTAAGTGAAACCCTTGCGGTGCTCGTTGGGCAGCTGAAGCTCTTGAGCAGTGATGTGTATGTAGTTTTGGTTACACAAATACTCAGCCTTACGGCTTGATAATGTAATGCTGTTGTTTTTAAGATTATAAGAATCTTCCTTGTGCTCAGGGTTTTTAAAAGACTTATGTCTCGTTCAATTCAATTTTTTCTATTTTCTATCTTTGAAAAGATGAAACCGTGAAAAGGGTTTTTCCCTAATCTGTCAGTAATGTGATTTGTGTGTTGATATTAAATACTTATGTATAATTGGTTTTAAAAATGAAGACTGTGAAACAGTCTAGATGTAAAGTTTTATGGGTTTTTACTCTTTCTGTCCGTAATGTAAACTAATTATAGTTTAGTAAAAAGGACTTTTGTGTAATTGGTTTTCTTAGTAGAAAGGGTTTCAACCCTTGAATTCTTACAGGTTGTAAGCCTTACCTGGTTTGAGATTTTATAACGCACATGGTTATGATTCTTGGTTTATTTTGTTTAATATTAACATATACATTTTATTTATTAGTACTCCGTAAACTATAAATTATTTTGAGCTCTGTTTTTAGAAGATAATAATAATTTCTAAAACTTGGTTAAAGGGAATAATATAAGCCCTACAGTTTAAGAAATTTTGTTTCTGCTTAAGGTATTCTTGACTCTATTTGTAAGAAATGGGATAATAGAAGATAAAATAATTTATAGTTGTACTTATGATATTAAATCTGTAGGATAATGAAATTATTCCAACAGTTTTTACTTCCAGTTTTAGTTAATAAAATAGTATTTAGATTTTAGTTAATCGTACTTAAAACTAGAATAATAACGACTCTCAGTAATAATATTTTTGTTGTTGTTGTAAACATAAAGGATTAACAAGAATCCTTATTATGGTTTTGTTAAGTTAATATTAAAAACTGTTTTTCTATTATCTTTTACATGCTTCTTCAAATATTAGTTGTTTATTTTACTGTAATATTTATTTTGTTCCTGTCAGTATACTAATGCTGTAGAAATAATGTTTTTGCCATTTTCTTATACCTGTGTGAGTTTAAGTAAAAACAATAAGTGTAACAAATCATAACACTGCTTTTTCATTCTATTCATAAACATTGAAATAAAATCAATTCCTATTTACATACAGATACAAGAATCATATTTACTATTCTTATTCCATTACAAGAATTATTTCATTTACTTAAAACAATCTAAATGTGCTAGAGTACGACCTGAGATCAGGTGTGGAAAAACACAGCTTAGAATTTTAATTTCTATCTACTTCAGTAAATACATATTCATTCCCATTTCTGCCATAATCTATATTTTTTTTACTACATCTAACATTTCACTGTTACCTTTCATTCATAAACCCTAAACATTTAACATGCATGTAATAGATAAACTAAGATTTATTTAACTAAGACAGTAAAAATAAAATAGAACCTGTTGAGTACAAGACGACAACAGCTTAAGGATGCCGTTCCTCCCTACCAATATCCTGGAGAGTGCTCAAACAACGCTTCCTCAGGACCCCCGAGCATGTTCCCGGTCTTCTTGGCTGAGAACTGGGTGGAGAATGCAATTGTAAAAACCTCTGTCGCCTGACTGGTTCAACTACCTCAGCAATAAAATCTGCTCTTAGTAGTATGATCTTCAGCTTAAAAGCTGCAACTAGATTAATCTCAACATTTATCCCCTCAAACACATTCCAGACTCCCCTCCGTTGAATTTCTCTTAAGTAAATTCATTCACCCTGAATGATCACTTCTCTAGATTGCGCAGCCTCAGCCCTCTTCATTGAGAAATTTTATAGAGATGCCTAGGTCTTCTGGGTCAGTTTTCATTAAATGAGCCACCTGCTCTGATCCCACTTTCTTGAGGAATCATGACCACAAATATAGGGAAGTTTCCACCTGCAACAGTTGGAAGTGGTTTGAGGATGCTTCCACATGTCAATTTGCTCTCCACCCAGTCTCCTCCACCAATTTGACCAGTAAACACTCTTTTAACAGCTCTCCTAAGCTGTTTTCTCCTCATTTATTTATTTATAAATAAAATATTCTGAATTTACATTAAATATTCTTGACCCCACTAGGTCATCAATTACAACTTAGCATAAAATTTAACACAATGTTCCTCAAATAATAAAAAAATTGTTTTTGCAAATTAGGGCATGTGACATACACACCCCCTTAAATTATAACATCGTCCTCGATGTTATTTATTCCTCGTCCTCAGAGTTCCCCTGGAACAGAATTGGATATGCATTCCGCATGTGACTTTCCAATTCCTAGGTGGCTTCCTCTGGACTAAGGTGCTTCCATTGCACCTTCACTTGACCAAGGTGTGGCTCCAAAATGTGATCTCCCTCCGCTCGATTATACTATCCGGTTCCACTAGAAAATCTCCTTCGAGTTCCACCTGTACATCATTCCAGTTAATAACATGAGTAGCATCATGCACATATTTCTTTAATACAGAAATGTGAAAAACATTGTGAACTCTTAAATTTGGTGGTAAGGCTAGCTGATAGGCTACCTGTCCAATCCTGGACAGTATTTCAAAAGGACCACAATAACGAGGTGCTAGTTTTGCACAACTACCCAACCTCAGAGAACTCTTTTTGGGTCTCACCTCGATGAAAACATGTTCACCTACCTGAAACTCTTCTGGAGTTATTTTAAGGTCTGCTTGACTTTTATGTCGATCTTGCGCAATTTTTAGATTACCTTGTACATGTTTTACAATTTCTTCCATTTCTTTCAATAATTCAGGTCCTAATACTAACATGTCCACCGGATTACTCCAAGAGATAGGAGTGTTGCATTTCCTTCCATACAAAATTTCGAAAGGACTATATCTAGCTGAAGCTTGATAATTATTATTGTAAGCAAATTCTACCAGGTGTAAATCATCTTCCCATTTACCTGGTTGATCCTTTACATACATTCTTAGTAAATCTCCAGTACTTGATTTACTCTTTCAGTATGTCCATCAGTTTGAGGATGGAAAGAGGTACTAAAATTTAACGTAGTATTTAATCCTTTAAATAGATATCTCCAAAAGTTACCTATAAATTTAGGGTCTCGGTCTGAAATTATAACCTTCGGTATTCCATGCAGTCGAAAAATTTGCTTTAAAAATATATCAGCTATATTTACAGCTTTATAAGTAGTTTTTACAGGTATAAAATGGGTTGCTTTACTCAATTTGTCAACCACTATCATTATGGAGTCATTTAAGTTTTGATTTTGAGGCAGTCCAGTAACAAGATCAAGACTAATTATCTCCCATTTCCAGCTAGGAATGGGCAATGGCTGAAGTAATCCAGCGAGATGCTGATGTTCAGTTTTTACTTGCTGACATTCAAAGCATCTAGCAATATATTCTGCCAGTTCAGTCTTCATGTTTGGCCAAAAATATTCTTTTCTTAACATGGTTATAGTTTTCTGATAACCCGGATGGCCTGAGTAAGGAGTTTTATGAATTTTGTCTAGAATTAATAACTTAACCTTAGGTACATTAGGTACATATATTCTGTCTTTATACAATAAAAATCCCGTTTCATTCAAGTTGTACCCTGTACTTAGACTTTCTATTGGATTTTCTTTTTCTTTTACTTGTAACTTTAGGTAATTTTCATCTTGTTCTATCCCTGCTTTTAGTTGTTCTTCTAAATTTGTTATGTAAGTGTTGATAGCTGCTGTAAAATTCAACTTTGCATTCCTACTTAAAGCATCAACAATCTTATTTTCTTTCCCTTTTATGTGTTGAATTTCGAACTCATATTGACTTAAAAAAGCTAGCCACCTAACTTGTCTAGCATTCAGGTTAGGTTGATCTAACAGATATTTTAATCCCTTATTATCTGTCATTAAAATAAATTTTCTTCCAATTAAATGGTGACGCCACATCTTTAAAGCATGTATGACAACAGCTAATTCCAAGTCATAGGTTGCATAATTCTTTTCATGAATTTTCAATTTCCTAGACTCATAAGCAATAACATGTCCTTCTTGAGTCAATACTCTGCCTAAACCGTCAATGCAGGCGTCAGTACATACTATAAAATCTTTATTTGGATCAGCTATTCTTAAAATAGGTGCACTGGTTAAGAAGGTTTTTAACTTTTTAAAACGATCCTTGCACTTCTAATTTCGATCAAATTTCTTTCCCTTTTTCTGCAAAGAGGTTATTGGATTTGCAATTCTCGAAAACCCTTTGATGAACCCCGGTAATAACCGATAATCCCCATGAAGGATCGGACATCAGTTACGTCTTTAGGAACTGGCCATTCTTCAATCGCCTTCATCTTTTCGAGATCCACCGAAATTCCTTCTTTAGTCACCACATGACCTAAGTACTGGATTTTATCTTTAAAGAACTTGCATTTACTAAACTTTGCAAAGAGTTGATGATCTCGCAACTCTTGCAAGACAATTTTTAAATGTTCCATATGTTCTTCTTCAGATTTCAAATAAATTAATATGTCGTCGATAAACACGACCACAAATTTATCCAGATATTTATGCATTACAATATTCGTTAGACACATAAAAATAGTTGGAGCATTAGTAAGCCCAAATGGCATGACGACAAACTCGTATTGTCCATATCGAGTTCTTAAAGCTATTTTAAAGATGTCTTCATTTTTAATTCTAACTTGGTGATATCCAGACCGTAAATCAAATTTTGAAAATACCGTGGCTCAACGTAGTTGATCAAACAGATCATCTATGTGAGGTAACGAGTATCTATTTTTAACAGTCATCTTATTTAATTGGCGATAATCTATGCATTATCGTAGAGTTCCATCATTTTTCTTAACAAAGATGACAAGTGCCCCCCAGGGAGACACACTGGGTCGAATATAATTCTTGTCAATAAGTTCTTTTAATTGTGACATAAGTTCATTAAGTTCAAGTATATTCATCCGATAAGGGGCCTTTGAGACTGCACCAGGTACCAGCTCAATGGTAAAATCTAGTTCCCTCTTCGAAGGCAGTCCCAGAATTTCTTCCGGAAACACATCTGCATATTCCCTTAGAACTGGTATATCCTCAAATTTTAATTTATCTATGTTGTTTAAATTTTTCTCATTGGTTACCGTTACCGCATAAGCCTAACAACCTTTCCTAACAGCTCTGTTAAGCTGCAAAGCAAAAATCTGCCTTACGGTTGTTTTCCTAGGGATTTCCTTTACGCTTATTAGTTTTCCATCATTATTTATACAAGTAAAGGTTTTATCATAGCAATTTAAGACCACCCTATGCTGCTCTAACCAATCCATACCGATTAGTATGTCATATGAACCTAGAGGCAGTACATTAAGCTTAACAAAAGTTTCAATTTGATCCATATTTACTACAAAATTCTTTACAAAACTAGTTACCTTTCTCTTTGCACCAGTAGCTAACTGAACCAACCAAGAACTTGCAAACTTTCCAACAAGCAATTTACACTTTTCTACCAAATTAGGTGAAATATAACTTAAACTAGCTCCTGGATCAATTAAAATAGCTATGGATGTTTGGTTTATCTTACCTTCTACTTCCACCATGGAAGTTTGATAGTCTGCTTGCCGATTCTCCAAAGCTGCATTGATCGTGGGCATAGTCCTCGCTAATTATCCAACAGTCATATCCTCCTGTATTGTGTGGATATTACTAGAAGTCTTTTTCTGATTGGGACAGACTGAGGCATAATGTGGACCATTGCATTCCCAACACTTTACAGGTTTTTTTCGTTCAAAGTTCTTTATGTAATTACTCTGATTATCAGCAAGCTCTTTATTTTTTTGATTGTTCTGATTGTTCTGTGAATTATTCTTATTCCCTGGAAATTCTTATTAGAAAAATTTCTAGCATTATTATTTTTAGAATTCTGATTAGGCACAAACTCTTTCTTCTTTTGATCATAATTATTATTCTTTTTGGCGTTCCAGTTGGCCATAGTCTCATTTTTCCGATTCTGTTCATAACAGAAATTTGCTTTCCTCATAGCTTCTTCCAGGGTTTTTGGATTGTCATACTCAATCCTATCCTTTATGTGATAAGGTAAACAGCAGAGAAACTGCTGTACCTTTGATTTTTCATACACAAGGTATGGCACATACCTAAGCAGACTCAAAAACTTACTTTTCAAATCTTTCATAGTCATTGTACCTAGTTTTAGCTCATAGAATTCTTTAGCCTTTTCTTCATAGTACTATTCAGATAAAAATTTATTTTTAAAGTACTTCTTGAATGTGCTCCAATTTATGTTCTTCTCTCGTATACCTTTCATTCTCTTTAAATCTTGCCACCATATATCAGCTTTCCCTATAAGATTATAAATAGCCATTCTAGCCTTTAATTGGTTAGAATAGTTATAAATTTGGAAGTACTTCTTCATCCCAGATAACCAGGATTCTGCTTCCTCCCCCTTTTCAGTTTCTCCATTAAATGTTGGCGTCTTGATCTTCTTAAACTCTCCAGAAATTTCTTCATAAGGTTTATATTTTCTTTTCCTAGTATGGTGGTTATCCTCACTACTATCACTAGTATAATGAGAATTACGTTGATCACCAAATACTTCGGAAGATGAGGTACTTTCATTTTTAATCTGTTCAGTCTTTTTATACTTATGTTGGTAGCTTATATCTTCCGAATCAACTCTTTTCTCCCTTCCCTCAATATGAAATCTTTCTATTAGGATCTGATTCAACTCCTCCTGAGCTCTCGGAATCCTCTCATTTTCTTTTTTAACAGATTCCATTTCAGATTTTAATTCTTTTACTGTTTGTAAAAGTTCCGAGGAATTAGTGGTTATGTCTTCTTGTATAGGTTCTCTTTGTAAATTATCTTATTCAGTATAGGGAGATTCCCCTTCCGCATATTCCTCCAATATTTCCATACCTGTTGTTAAACTCAGAAACAAATTTCTCTATTGATAACATTAAAAGAAAACAACATCAGCAAAATAATTTAAATTCATTGTTCCACATGTCATAACCCCAAAATTTCATAAAAAATAAAAATTTTTAAAGTAAAATAAAATGTTTGAATACGCAATTTAGTAACTGCTAGCAGTTAGTAGAAAATGAAATAGTTTAACAATTTGTAATGAATAGTTTCAAAATACATAAAACTAATACAACTTTAATTTTTATAATAAAAAAATGACTTGCATTCAGATTGCTACTAGCTGTACTAATAATTTACTTTTGGCAAGTAGGTGAGAAACTATCTTTGAAATTCGGGGCTTACTTAGCATTCTGCTAACTCAGATGGACTATTGGTTCTTACATGTTCAGCAGGTAAGCGAATGATCAAGTAGGAGTTTATTTTGTATGATAGCGAGAAGTATTTCTTTAGCATGTTAAGATGTTGGTAAATAAATTGATAATTATGATGCAAGACCATAAAGAGGTAAAGTAAATTCCTTATTTGTTTTGGATTTATGACAACATTTATTTTTATGCCATAATGACTTTTATCTTTAACATCGTAAATGCCATTTATAATAATAAAATTCCTCCTAGGTTTCTTTCTGTCGTAAGATTATAATACCTAGTCCTTATAGATTCTTTTCGTGAGCATAGGGCTCATGATCTTGACATATAATTACTTTTATTGTAACCTGATCTTACTGCTATTGTCCAGACTAATGCTCAAATGTAAAGCTTTTATGCATGAATATACTCCTATGATTTTTCAAAGGTTAAGTTTATCAATAAAATACATATCTCTACTTCAACTCTTCTTTACTAGTCATGAAGACTATCAACTTGTTGAATGTATGCATTTATGCTTATCTTCATGCACTGTTAGATATCAAGTTATAACTTTGATTTCTAGGTTATCACCATACTACTCGTGTTATTGTAATAATACAATTAATGTATATTATTACAATAACCCAAAAATTACTTGTATCCTAAGGTAGTTTTTCTACCTAGTATTTACTATGGTGTAGTTGAAACTATGGCATTAACATTATTTGTTTTTATATATAAAAGCTCCAAGTATGGTTTAATAAAATCAATGGCAAGGTTTGTATGATGTGCAAACCTAGATGTGACATACTAAAGTCGAAAGCATAAACTTCATTATTAGCAATGATAAGTACTAATACCATATAGTCGTTTTCAATATTCTTATTATAATTGATTTGCAATGATATAAGTCTTTATACTAAAGTCGATTGCATTCTTTAAAAAATTTGGCAATGATAAGTTTTACGTTTTGAAGTGCAGGGTTGACTATAGAAATCGACCCACTCTTCATTATATTTCTAGAAGGGCACATGGATGAGTCTCCACCATCCAATGGTTGACTTAAAACACAATGAAACCCTACGTTCTTGCATTTTTCTTCAAGGGTTTGCTCTACGTTGTGAGAGCTCTTCATGGCCATGAGAGGCCTGCTCCTTCCTTTTTTGTTGGCTTTGTAGTATGCAATATTGTGCTGCATTACTGTGCAAGTGTTTTAAGGGTTCGTGGTTTGTATTTCAGTTTCTTCTGTGAGTTGAGAGAACACAGGTGCATGGTTTTGAACTATGTCATGTAGCTCGAAACCTGGAACTGGTTTTTACCCTTGTCTCTGCCCATTATTTGTTTCAACATCGAGGAGATTTAGTGTAGTATCCTTGCTGCCTCTGTCACAGGGTTGGCACGAGGGTTTGGTTGCTTCTCAGTGTAGTTCACTCAAACTAGTTAAAGTTCCTTCTCGGCTCCAAATACCTCTTATTCACAGGTAAATGCTTTACCCTGTGCTCATTCCTTTCGTTGAGTTATTTTCTAGTTAAGGATTTAATAATATGAATAGATTTCTACCTAATAATTGGCATTTAAACTTGCAGGTTACAATCAACGGCTCCAGACTTGAAAGGAATGCCTCTCATGCGTTGGTTAACTTCATGGACTTCCAAACAGTTAAGCCTCGATTTCATCGTGGCTTCTCCCTGCTTGCGAAATGGTTGTTGGTTAAAGCTTCTAGTAGTTGGAGACCTAGCTCCGAACTCTCTGCTAGTTATGATGTTTAGTTTGTTTATTACTCGAATTTTAAGTGAAACCTTTGCGGTGCTCACTCGGCAGCATAGGCTCTTGAGCCGTGATGTGTATGTAGTTTTGGTTACACAAATACTCAGCCTTACAGCTTGATAATGTAATGCTGTTGTTTTTAAGATTATAAGAATCTTCCTTGTGCTCGGGGTTTTTAAAAGACTTCTATCTCATTCATTTCAGTTTTTTCTATTCAATCTTTGAAAAGATGAAACTGTGAAAAGGGTTTTTCTCTAATATGTCTGTAATGTAATTTGTGTGTTGATATAATTGGTTTTAAAAACGAAGACTGTGAAACAATCTAGATGTAAAGTTTTATGGGTTTTTACTCTTTCAGTCTGTAATGTAAACTAATTATAGGTTAGTAAAAAGGACTTTTGTGTAATTGGTTTTCTTAGTAGAAAGGGTTTCGACCCTTGAATTCTTACAGGCTGTAAGCCTTACCTGGTTTGAGATTTTATAACACCCATGGTTATGATTCTTGGTTTATTTTGTTTAATATAAACATATAGATTTTATTTGTTAGGACTCCGTAAACTATAAATTATTTTGAGCTATGTTTTTAGAAGATAATAATAATTTCTAAATCTTGGTTAAAGGGAATAATATAAACCCTACAGTTTAAGAAATTTTGTTTCTGCTTAAGGTATTCTTGACTCTGTTTGTAAGAAATGGGATAATAGAAGATAAAATAATTCACAGTTGTACTTATGATATTAACTCTGTAGGATAATGAAATTATTCCAACAGTTTTTACTTCCAGTTTTAGTTAATAAAATAGTATTTAGATTTTAGTTCATCATACTTAAAACTAGAATAATAACGACTCTCAGTAATAATTTTTTTTTTGTAAACATAAAGGATTAACAAGAATCCTTATTATGGTTTTGTTAAGTTAATATTAAAAATTGTTTTTCTATTATCTTTTACATGCTTCTTCAAATATTAGTTGTTTATTTTACAGTAATATTTAATTTGTTCCTGTCGGTATACTAATGCTGTAGAAATAATGTTTTTACCATTTTCATATACATGTGTGAGTTTAAGTAAAAACAATAAGTGTAACAAATCATAACACTGCTTTTTCATTGTATTCGTAAACATTGAAATAAAATCTATTCCTATTTACATATAGATACAAGAATCATATTTACTATTCTTATTCCATTACAAGAATTATTTCATTTACTTAAAACAATCTAACTCTTCTAGAGTACGACCTGAGATCAGGTGTGGAAAAACACAACTTAGAATTTTAATTTCTATCTACTTCAATAAATACATATTCATTCCCATTTCTGCTATAATCTATAATTTTTTTACTACATCTAACATTTCACAGTTACCTTTCATTCCTAAACCCTAAACATTTAACATGCATGTAATAGATAAACTAAGATTTATTTAACTAAGACAATAAAAATAAAATAGAACCTGTTGAGTACAAGACGACAACAGCTTAAGGAGGTCATTCCTCCCTTCCAATCTCCTGGAGAGCGCTCAAACAACGCTTCCTCAAGACCCCCAAGCCTGTCCCTGGTCTTCTTAACTGAGAACTGGGTGGAGAATGCAACTGTTAAAACCTCTGTCACCTGACTAGTTCAACTACCTCAGTAATAAAATCTGCTCTCAGCAGTATGATCTTCAGCTCAAAAGTTGCAACTAGACCAATCTCAGCAGTTATCCCCTCAAACACATTCCAGACTCCCTTCCATTGAATTTCTCTTAAGTAAATTCATTCACCCTAAATGATCACTTCTCTAGAATGAGCAGCCTCAGCTCTCTTCAATGGGAAATTTTATAGAGATGCCTAGGTCTTCTGGGTCAGTTTTCATTAAATGAGCCACCTGCTCTGACTCCACTTTCTTGGGAAATCATGACCACAAATATAGGGAAGTTGCCACCTGCAACAGTTGGAAGTGGTTTGAGGATGCTGCCACATGTCAGTTTGCTCTCCACCCAGTCTCCTCCACCAATTTGACCAGTAAACACTCTTTTAACAACTCTCCTAAGCTATTGTCTCCTCATTTATTTATTTATAAATAAAATATTCTGAATTTACATTAAATATTCTTGACCCCACTGGGTCATCAATTACAACGTAGCATAAAATTTAACACAATGTTCCTCAAATAATAATAAAATTGTTTTTGCAAATTGGGGCATGTGACATGTAACCTTCAACATTTGGCATCCCAATGTTTAGTCTTCTTACAATATATACAATAGTTCTTGCTACTAGGTAATATTTTTTTTATTCATGCTATTGTAAACATTTGGATGGCTTGAGGAAGTTCTCTTAGGATTCTTCATATTCTTGAAGGACTATGGCCTTTTGTAATCCTTGTTTCTTCTAATTTTAGGCCACGTGATGACCTCTCAATCCACTAAAACAACATGTATGGTAATACTAATAATCCATAGCCTTATGACATGTATTCTTGCAACATAAACAAATTAAAGGTGATTTACCTCACAAATACGTCTTAGGGTTTCTCTTGTGCTTGCAGTCTTGCTTGTTTAGTCTACCAAGTGATGGAATGGTCTTAGACATTGGGGTCATCTCCATGATAGCCTTCTTCAAGCTTGTACAATATCGATGGAATAATGGGTTATTTCTTATTCCATTTATTGTTATATTTTCTTCATTTGAAGTGGCCACTGATTTAATCTCCTTTGCCTCAATAAAGGTGATCTTTGTTTCCTTATCTTCTTTTAAAGACAAAGCTTATTGATATGGGTTGCCTTCTTTTTCCTCATCATGCTTACTTTCTTTCACATCATTGGGGAATTCTTTATTTTCTCTTTGCCACCAACCCTAAGTATTTATCCATGGCTTGGGCTCCACCACAACAAGGTATTTAATTCATTGTTATTTCTTGTTAATCCCTTGACCATTGTATCACACATGTTTCGCAACTTAGATCATGTTCCCTTAGTATGCAATTTAAAGCCATAAAAAAAGACTTTTGTTGGATTAGAACATAAAGGTTTCCAAATGATGTGCTTTCCACATTTGACTATGCCATGGTGCAAACAATTATTGTCTAAGTGGAAGGTTTGGTATCTTCCTTAAACACTTGGATTTTTTACAAACTCTCCTCCTAAGATGCTAATTCTTATTGCAACATGTTATCATCTAAGTACACTTATCCTCTTGGATATCATCTAATTGATTCACCTTCCGTCTCAACTACATAAGTTGAACATTGCATGAATTCTAGCTCAACATGATGATTGGTCATGAAGTTTTGGTATCTTAACAATTGTTCCCTCACATACGAAAAATAAACCTTTTGAGGTTTTGAGCTCACAATGTGAGATTTCAATATTCTTCTCTGAATACTATAACCCTTGATTGTTAATTATGTTCTTGAATCTAATCATTCATGGCTTTCAACTCTTCCAACCTTTCTATTCTCAAAGCCTTGTCCATGACTTTTTTTCCTTCAATGTGCAAATTTATGGGATATCCCACTTTGATACCATTATGATATGTAATTGGTTAATCGATAGCCAACTCGATTCACCAATACAAAATTTGAATTTTGTCACTTTTCCCTCTCTTTTTTTCAACAAAAATGGATATTGTTTTTTTTTACATATATAAAAGAGGTCTTGGTCGAACCGGAAGACCTACTATTACAAAAATTCTCCAATCAAATTGAATAATAATTCATATGTTCTTCTGAAGCTAAAAAATGATTATAAAAAAGTTGTATTCTTTCAAAGTCCACTAATTACTAAAGTCCCGACTCGTGTAAAATATGATAAAAGAACTACACAACAAAATACATTTGCACTTCATTTATCATCAAAACAGCGGGATGAGTCTTAAAAGACTAAGAACTAGGGCATTGTTGTGATTTTGGAGTATGATGAGGAGAAATGGCATCCTCATCTTCATTCTTCTCATCTATAGTCTTTTCATATGAGTTGGAGCTAGCAACATAAACCAACCTAGCTTCATTATTTTTAGTCCACAAATTTTGCCCTATATTAGAACCCTTCCAAGCACCATTCTTCAAATAATTAAGATATTTTTCAAAGGCCTTGAATTTACCTCTCCACGGTTCAATCTCAATCTCAATTTATGCGTTTTAGGAGTCTCATTCTCAACTGATTGACCTAACCCTCCAGATAATCTTGATAAATATGATCTATCAATTGGTTTGAACATTGCGTTCCTCATGAACCTTATGCTTTTTCACTAAGGCATACAAACCATTAACCTCATTTCTTTTATGCATGTCCTGGTCATGAAAATGATCAGACTGCTCTGTGTTGCCTTTGTCCAAGTCCATTTTCCACAAAACAAAAGACCAAAACTAAATATAATTGATAAAATGGGATTGGTAACAAATTCCACTAGCAATGGTTATGCGTGACAATAGACACGAGACATAACATTGATAATAAATGGTTAATAAAACCTCAACACACACACTTGAATCATTTCCAAACTTACTGCAAATGTTGATACTACCAAGAATAATCACCTACATTCCAAACACAATCTTCAACCCCAAAATCTAAACTTGAAAAGGAGCAATATAATCATAGCTGTAAACAAGACTCCAAAATCAAGCATAACAAATCTGACCCATCATCTAAGATATAGCATACACAATTATTCCCTATAGGATAAATATTATTGCCAACAAAATCCTTAGGAAGCCAAACAAACTAAAAAAGGTGGAATTTCAAATTCTTATCTTGAAACAACCAACAATTGATAAATTCAGTTGCAGAGGTGAAGTGTAGATTCCCTACCTCATAAATACCATTCCATAGATGAGACAACCAAAATTTTGTACTGCTACTGGGTGCATAGACCTCTCTCCTAGAGTTCTTACCATTCTGATTCTCTAGATGATAAGACAAACAACACATCCAAACAAAAATAGACAACAATCCATACTCGCTCATGTAAATGAGCTTAAATGGAAATAAGAGGCTTCCATTAAATATGCATTAATTTGGATTTGATTGACAAGTACTAGAGACATCATGCACCCTAAATGAAATACACTGAAGAAATATTTCCCACAATAATTCTCACACTTGAGCTTTCTTTCAAGCCTACAAACACTACAACAATTTAATACAAATACTTGATTAACCATAATACACATGATCAACTTGCCACCTAGAGTCCACCATTCAAGGAGCATCGAACTTGGCCAACAAGTCAGGATTAACCATTGATTGAAACACCTTAAGGTATTTGACAATCCATTAATTCACCACCATAAATCAACTTACCTTGGCCAAGGTTACATGTTAGGTTATCATTTCCATCAACAATATTGTTTAAAGTTCGTAGAACATGATAACACTTTGCTTCTTCAAAATCTTTTAGAAAATACAAGATTCTCCTGATTATTTGTGACAAAGGACCATCTATTGGAGCATGCGTGAATACAAGGTGTTGAATAACAATCATGAAATCCCCTACTATGTGTACTTTCTTTATGTTTTCCTTCAAATCTAGCTTGAGGCCTTGCCAAAGATCAAGGGCTTCTGCTTGAATGTTCACATTTTCTCCCAACCCCCACGAGTAGTTATGCTCATGGAGTCCTCCAAGTTCAAATATCACCCCTCCCCTTGGCACCTACCACCCTTGGATTATTCTTATAAGCTTTATCGAAGAACAAAATGTAACATTTCTGATTAGCAATCCACCCAAATAATTGTATCACCTTTAATCACAAGAGCCAATATTTTGTATTCTTAAGCCTTGTCTTCACATCATGGTAATTACTCTATGAATGATCTAAAAAAATTGTAGCCATTGTCTTTCTTCAATCTCTAAATCTGAACTTTTGTTTTATTTTCCCTTTCACTTTAATTGCCTCTTGCATCATTGCCCATGCAGATCCTGCAACTTGACTTACTTTTCTGGTTTGGATTTTGAAAATATAGTCATTCCTAGTAATTCAAATTTTCCAAATCAAAAAGAAAGGAAGAGCTTTCCATTCCTGCTTTAGAAGAGTTTTATTGTGATTTTATATATATATTTTTGATGCCAGATTATAAAGGCCTCTCACCAATTACTCTAAATAGACAAATCTATGTTACATTTCTCAAAAGCATGCATCTAGACTTCAACAACAAACTCACAATGTATGAAAAGGTGACTCACGCTTTCTTATAACGGCTTACATAAAAAGCATTGAGAAGGGCGTTGAAAGCATCTACAATGAGGATTGCCATATGTTAATATTTTTCTATGAGATAGAGTCTAGGTGAAAAGTTTTATTTTTGGGAGAGCGTCGCTTTTATAGATGATATTCCATACCAAGTTCCTTGGAAGAACACAACGATTTATATTATGTTGTTGATATCCTTCCTTGACTGTATAATGAAGCTTTGGTCCCCAAATCCTCCTATAACTGTTAGTATTTGCAGTTGGGTAAGTCCACTTAAATGGAGTTTCACTATTGATTAGATCATGAGAGAAGTTGAAAATTTTCCACTGTTTCCATTTACCTTTAGAATCCTAGACCGAAATATATGCTAGTTTCTCGATCTAATTTCTCTTCATCCAGTTCTAAAGAGTTTGTAACTCAATTATTCCCAAACTCCTTCCTACCAAGAATTCTATCTTCCCAAATTTGAATTCTACTTCCATCACTAGGCAACCATGATGCCTAATATTTGGGAATAATGGAAGAGTGCTTGCATAAACTCCAAATTGAGGTGCACTTATTTTTATTAAACTCATGGTCGAATATTTTTCTATGATAAAAATCAATGTACTTCCTAACTATAGCATTTTTCCACCATGCCTCTTAACCAATGGCAATGTTCCAAAGGATTTTAGCTTCTGTAACTTTATTTAGGATCCTAGAGTCCCTCGGAGATAAGCCACCTTTATTCAAAGGTTCCATCACCTGATTCCATTTAACCAAATGAAATTTTTTATTATTTACATTACCCCCTTGCCACAAAAACTTTCTATGTAGTCTATCGATCCATTTCATTACTCCTACATGCGTGCGAAGAATATAATTATGATAAATGGCTAAGGAGGATAGAATGAACTTGATCAAAACTAATCAACCTACTAGATTTAACCAACGAGTGCCCCCATTGTTCCATTCTCTTATGAATATTTTCAACAACCACTTTCCAATCCAAATATTGAGGTCTCCCAAGTAAGATAGGGATGCCTAAATATATGAACGAATTCCAATCAAATTTTGACAAAAATCCTAACTTATTGGCTATGTTATTTAAATTTAAAGTTGGCACATTCCACCCATAAACACAACATTTATGTTTATTAGCTTCTCCACCTGCAAGCCCTAAGTAGTTGTCCATGATGACTCTGAATCTCTCTTCTATAACTGCTGAAGCATGCCCTAAGAATAGGGTGTCATCTGCAAACTGAGAATGATTGAGTTCCTTGACACCTCTAGCTATTCGAATTACAGGAATATTACCTTGAATATTTTCTTATTCTAGATTTCTATTGAGATTATCAACCATAAGAATATATAGCAAGGGATCTATCCATGGTTTAGAGATACTAGCTCGAATCCAGTTTATGAATAAGTATGAGAATCCAAACTTCTTAAGAACTAAGAAAAGGAAGGAATCTCTCACTTGATCAAAATTGTTGGCCATGGCCATTTTGTCAACGTGCCTCATTGTTTTTGGATCTTACTAGAGTGAATCACTTCTTGCGCAAGGATAAGGTTATCAAGAATATGCTTTTTAGGAATAAATCCTCCTTGGTTGTCTCAAACTATATGAGACAAACGAGGCTTGGCATGATTTGCTAAAATCTTCGCTATAGTTTTGTATGAGGAGTTACATAGGGAAATTGGCATGAACCTTGAAAAGGTTTTTTGATTATTTTATTTTGGGATTAAGGCTAAAAATGATGAATTTGTACTACCTCCTAGCTTTCCTTTATTTAAATTCCATTTGATCATTTTACAAAGGTCAAATTTGATTCTGAGTCCCCAATATTTTCTAGAGAAGGAAATAGAAAATCCATCTAGTCCCGGGGCTTTGTTTGGTTCAAGTCCCCAGATCACTGAGAGGATCTCTTTTTCCTCAATTTATTTACTTAACTCTGACTGAGATCCAAAGCAGGAATGTTGGCTAACATCTCATTTGTAATATCCTCATTTATCCCTTATTGGGTTGATAAAAAGAATCTTATAATGCTAAAAAAATTCTACTTTTATTTCTTTATAATATGAAATTCTATGACTGTGTGAACTAGTAATTTATTTGACATTATTCGTGCATTGCCCGAATCTTGACTTCCTATGGAAAAAAAATGTGTTCATATCACCTGATTTCAGCCATAAGCTTTTGGATTTTAATTCCCATTGCTCTTCCTCTTTTCTATATATTTTTTGCAACCTTATATTAGTTTTGTGTTCCTTTGTTAGGAGCTGAAGAGTGATATGTTCTTGTTCTATTTGGTTTTGAACTACAACTAGCTAATCACATAACTATTTTTTTTCTTTCACAAAAGGTTCACTATAACTATTTTTTTACCATCCTTTTAGAACATATTTAACATCTTTAAGCTTTGTTTCCTGTATGAAGCTTGGGGATCCTTCTACTTTCTTTTTCCAAGTGGATTTTATAACTTCATTAGCCTCATGACGATTAAGCCAAAGAGGATTGAATTTAAATGGAAGAGGGCCATAATTTTCTTTGGTAGATAATAAGAGAGTATTAGCTTATAATCTGAGACAATTGATGGAATTATAAAGGAGGATATTTCAAGATATCCCCCATAAAGTTACTACTGATTAAAAATCTATTTATTCTCGAAGCATTGTTCCTTGGCCCTAATCTTTCGTTAGTATAGGTGAAATTCCCTCTTTTCAACTTTATATCAATTGAGTCCCAATCTAATATAACATCCTCAAGATTCTCTCTTGAAACATCTTGAACACTGGAACCTCCCCTTTTATTCTCAGAGGATAAAATTGTGTTTGAATCTTTGGCAACTATGAGTTTCCCTTCCCCTAATATGTTATTTTCATTCATTAAAGTTTGTTAACAATCATCCTTTTCTTTATAATGAGTTGGAACATACATATTGAAAACTTTGAAATGACTTTGAGATTCTATGCCTACCAATTTCATTTAGAGTTAGTGTCGAGTTTGAATCGTGTATATTAACTCAAGCTTATTGTTGTCCCATGGAGTGCAAATGCCTCCTAATGCACCTCTTGAACTAATCGCCACAAGGTTACTTACTTTTAACCACTTTTGTCCTATAGTTTTAATAACTTGGTCATGCAATTTAGTTTCGTGGAGAAGGATGATTAAAGTCTTTTCCATCTTGATTAAATGTCTTCTAGCTTATTCTTTGCCTATTCTTCCCATCCCTTTGTAGTTCTAGGAGATTGTCTTCATTATTTAACTGATGGCTTGGTCAATCCTCCCTTCTCCGAGCTAGGAGTAATTTGAATTCCTGCTCCTTTAAACTTATTTGTTGATATCAACAAGCATTCCAAGGTTGATTGAATCCCAAACATTTTGCTCGATTTGTTACTTCCTCTCGCACTTCTTTCTTTGGTTTTCTCCCTTTTCGAGTGGACTTTTCTTTCCCCTCGCACACTTCCCACTCCCCTTCTGTCATAGCCTATTTTGCTTGCTATCTTGTTAACACTCCTGGTGCTATTGTCTATCTTTCGTGTGTTCCTTCTCCTTCCTCTAATTGTTCCATGGGAGATTCTTCTTTTTGGCCTTCTAAGGTGGGAAAATTGATACCATACATGATAGAATACAGTCTTGGAGGGAAATATGATCCAATATATTTCACCTAAGGAGCCATTACCTCAGTAAAGTTATGAGGGAATCCTGATGTAGGTACATCGGTTGATGCAGAGATGAAAAGGGGGGGTCAAGATCCCTTAGTTGTGAAGTTGTAACCTCTGCAGAGCTACAAGGGATTTTTTGGATGAGAGCTTCAAACCTATTCTTTGTAGTTATTGGATTCCTTGTAATCGTGGCCAAAGAGGAATATGAACGATTATCTTTGGCATTTGTAGCTAATGATTGCTTGGATTTATTACTTGTTATTTTCCAATTTTATTCCTGCTTATGGGAATCAAAATCTACATTTCCAACTTTCTTGCAATATTTAATAAAATGGCCATATATATGACATGATTTGCACTTAAAAGAAATATGTTCATCATCAATTATTGATAATGGCTCCATTTATCCAACGCCAGATGGACTTCAGGTAACCCTTTATCCAAGTCTACCTCCACACAAATTCTTGCACATTGAAACATGCCTTGCTTAAGTTCTACCTTATCAATGTATTTCCCCAACCAAGGAAAATTTCAGGAGCCAAATTTAGCCCATAGGCTATTTTTCAGAGTTTCTTTCCAAAACCTGATTCACCATTTTCCATTTTTTTGAAAATGATTCACCCAAACTCCATGGGATGATTTTTTTAACTCTTAAAATTGCCAGATTGTCCAAAAACTATATAAAGTACTTATAAATTTGAATATATTTTGAAAAAAATCGCCAAACGTTTGATGGTTGAAAATTTAAGAATTAGTAAGATTCGCCTTATACACTTTAAGGAAATTATGGATCCTAAGATTTTCCTTGTCCCCAACTTATTTCTAATGTATCTCAAAGAACCATCCCTCGATTGGTGAAGAGGGAGATTAGGCATTCTTACCCAAACTGGAACAATAGATGGCACGTGTGACTAAGGACCAAAGTCAAGAGTCCACCTATTAAGGTACATGCCATTGTTATCGAATAAATATTGTTCACTTCTAAAGATTAAGTCTATGTCCTCTTTGAATTCAAATGAAAATGCATAGAATCCTCTACCACATAAATAACGAGTCATTCTACCATTTATGAGAGGTTCCCAAATTCTCTAAATCCATATCTCCATAAATATGGTAGAAGGCAAGATGCTAGCGAATTTCTCAATTAATCATTGCTCATACCTCGCTTGAGCCTTTCGTTTAGCAGCTGTGGTG
The DNA here is from genome assembly GCA_001517045.1 of Pseudotsuga menziesii. Classification (NCBI taxonomy): domain Eukaryota; kingdom Viridiplantae; phylum Streptophyta; class Pinopsida; order Pinales; family Pinaceae; genus Pseudotsuga; species Pseudotsuga menziesii. The sequence continues at coordinate 360,908 of LPNX010198874.1, read as the reverse complement.
GGTAAAGATACCTCTAAAATGACCAAATGTATAATGAATTGGGAGGATCTTGACCTGGCACCCAGTTTATGCGAAGAGGCGATCAATAATCTGAAAGCAGCTTCATCAAGGGTTGGCGGTGGGCGATCTTAACTGGTTGACTCTATTTCCAAAACTCTAACTGATACAATGATTTCTTCATGTGTTCTTTTAGTGATTTCTCATCATATCGAAAAAAGGTTGTTGGTATATCATTATTCCCTTTTTATACTCCATGCTTGTTGTTGTTGTTTAATTATCTTTTGATTGCATATTTTGATTTTATTTTTTTTGTGTGTATGTAACAAAGAATTCAAAATGTTAGATCCATGCAACCATACCCACACCACATAACATAATTAATTACCCTAAAAACCCAAATGGGAAAACCAACATCAAGGAAAAAGATTTACTTAACTCCAAGAAATCTCATTAAGATGTTGATTACAACATACACTCAACCAAAGCCTTATTCATATGTCAATTAATCAAAGGCCACAAAGAGGTAACCACCTTATATTTTTTCTCTACATTACACACCCTTTCTCCAACTACTCATCCAGGCTTTGGTTGGTGTGCTTCAGAGTGTCTTCTCTTGTTTCTTCAAAGGGGGTCTCACCATTCAATGCTTCAATGATCTATTGCTATATACTTTAGAAAAGTAATTTCCCCTCCCACTGCTTTGCAATAATGTTTTCAAGCTATGGATCATACTAATGGAATACTTTTTTCCCTCTCTATGTACAAAGAATTTGGATCCCCTTCATTGTCTATTGGGAGGTTGTCTCCTTCTTTAGATGCTTTAATGTGGGAAACTTCCTTATTTATCTTCAATTTTGTGAACCAAATTTGAATGATTCTAGAATGTTAAACCAATGTAGTTCAATTTGGTCCTTGACTACTCTTCATAAGTGCTTGAGCTCTTCTACGAGTATAGAATATCGACCTCTTTTTACATATTAAGATTATCGATTCCTTGTTTTTAACTCTTTCTTTGTGTAAGAAGTGTGGATTCTTCTTTGAAATATAAATTTGACCTCTTTGCTTCCCAACATGGTCATGTCCCCTTCCACAAACCATTCCATTTGGAGCTTAATTGAGGGTCTAATCACTTTAGATGAAAAACCCTTTCTTTGTCCTTATTTGGGCCTATATCTCCTTTATCCATCCGTCAACCAAAGGACTTCCAAATAAATGGTTGTGAAATCTTAATTATATGTATTGCAAGCATGTACAAATGTTTACTAGCTCTCTGAATGCAAAACAACTTGAGAAGCAAAAATATATGCAATTGGGTCCTATCTAAAATATGATCTAACAGGGTCAAAGTGATACCAACAACAATTTTGGCTCCAAGAATTTTTTTTTAATTCTTGAACTGTACATAACCTTTGGTTCCATTGCTGGTGGTTTGTAGACGGATCAACCATTGGAGGAAGAGTTTTCATTGTTGGTGGAGTGTGTCTTCGTGCTCTCCATTGTAGGGAGCTCGAGTTCTCTTTTGCGTTGTGCCCTCCACGTTCAAGATCGATTGGCATCCTCTTTGGTGGTTTATTCTAGAAGGGAGTAGATTGTTGGTGAGATATTTCCAATCTCTCTGGAAGGAGGCTGTAGATCACATTTTTCTTGGCTGTTCTGAGCACTCCTTTGCATCTGGATTTTGATTTCAGTTTTTTAGTTTTGTACAGCACCCTTGCTTCAAGAAGATAGGCTCTTTATTCTCTGTGAAGGAGGTTGCATGTGTGAAGGAGTTCTGTGGTGACTGGAGTTTGAATTCGGATTTCCAGTTATGTTCAGCTCCCTTGCTACAAGAAGATCGACTCTATCTTCTCTGTGAAGGAGGTTCTGCCTGTGTGAAGGAGTTCTATTAACTGTAGGGTTGCTTCCTCTCGTGAGTTATCCTTGGTTGTTGGGTGAATTCTATGTTCCTTGGCTGCAAGAGCCTTGAGTGCCTGGGTCTCCTTGAGACCATTTGTTTTGAGGTCATGGCGATTGGAGGGGGCTCCTCCCCGTCCCCTGATCTCAATGTCGTTATGGTTGCTTTAGGCAACAAGCAGGAACTCAACCAAAACCAACAGTCTTTCTTCAAGAAGCTTGACAATATCCCTATAGTGGATCTTCCTGTGGATCAACCATGTCATACAACCCTTAATTTAGTTGACCGAGGCCTCATTGGATGATTCACTGGGCTTTGTCCATCCCCCAAAGCAATTGAAGGGTGGGTTCAAAGGAATTGGAAACGTCTTATCTCAGAAGTCATATGTAGCAATTTGATAGGTAAGGGATATTATGTATTTCTTTTTGAAAACTCAGCAAATAGAGACTTAAGCTTTAGAAACAGACCATATTTCATGGGTCCTCAAGGGCTCTACCTGAACAAGTGGACTCCGGACTTTGATCTAAATAAAGATGTCCCTTCTGTTGTTTCTGTTTGTGTTAGGTTGTCGCATCTTCCTCTCCATTGTTGGAATTTGGGATCTCTAGAAGCCTTGGGAAACACTTTGGGTAAATATATTGATAGGGATGAAAGAAGAGATCAATATACTTGTGCCAGAATATGTGTTGAAGTGGATTTGGAAGTAGGGCTTCCTGAAGCTATTAATTTGACTGTATCAGATTGGCCACACGTGTAAGAGTTAGATTATGAGCAATTTCCCTTTAAGTGCAGATTTTGTCATGGTTATGGGCATTTTTCCAGATCTTGTAAGGAAAAAGTAGAGGAAGAGGCTGTCAAAGAGAAGGGAGATCAATGGACTCTAGTTCAAAAAACTAGTTCAACAAAGCAAGGAAACAAAGATAAGGGAAAAAGAGGAGAAACAGGGATGTGTAGCAATCCCTCCGAGCAGAATCAGAAAGAAAACAGATCAGATATGAAGGTAATATCATCTCAAAACAATTTTGAACTTTTGAGTATCCCAGAAGATCAAGGACTCTCAATGATTGAAGACAGAGAAGTCCCTCAACCTCAAATTCAGACAAGTAAAGAAGCCAAAGGTCCAGAGCTAGATCTTGGAACTCCTTCGAAAGGACATTCTCCCAAATATGCATAAATGGCAAAAAAAAAGAAACCTATGGACAATTTTGGTTCATCCGATGAAGATCCCCTTGAGAGGTCTTCCAAAAAAGGGCATAAATCTCATAAGACGGTTCAACATGAAGAAGCCGAATGTATTTAGATGAAAGGAAGTTAAGCAACTATAGAGATGCCAATCAACAGAAATACTCGGGACAGACCTTCAAAAGGAGGCCCTCTCCCTTCCAGAAGTAAATAATGAACATCGTCTCTTCGAATAGCAGGGGGTGGGAAATTTTTCGAAAGTTGAAGCTATTAAAGACCTTTTAAGAATGGATTCCCCCAATGTTCTTCTACTCTAAGAGATAAAAATCAAAGAGGGCAATCTTCTTTCCTTAAGCAAAAAGAATTGGAAAAATAATGCAGGAAAGGTTGTGAGTGCTTGAGGCTCATCCGGTGGGCTTGCAACATTGTGGACAGAGGACCTCTTTTCACGGGAAAATTATTTCTTAACACAACACTGGATATTCACTGAGCTTCAACATACCTCAAGTAAGATATCTCTTGCTATTTTCAATTTATACGTTCTTGTTAATTCCGAGAGAAAAAAGAATGTTGGAATTCTCTGGAAAAGTTTCTAACAACAAGCAATCTTTCAAACATTTTAGTGGATGGCGATTTAAATATCACTTTGGCTCCTAAATAGAAAAAAGGTAGAGTTTGCGGGAGAGACCCCATGCTCAAAACAGTGGAGCATCTCATCTCAAATTGGGATCTGATTCACTTCAAACCAAAAAGAGATCGTTATACGTGGAGTAATAACCGTAATAGAGTTGCCAATATTTCTGCATGATTGGAGTGATTTCTACTACAAAGTTCTCTATTAATGGAAAATAAAACAATTTCCACCAGCATCTTGTCAAAACTCTCTTTGGATCACAAACCTATCTTATTGCAACTTGAGGATGATGAAGACCTCGGACCCATCCCTTTTCGGTTCAGTCCCTTGTGGATTGATAGAGATGGTTTTTTGGCCATTGTCATCAATGCGTGGAGTATTCCGGTTATTGGATCTCCTAACTTCGCGTGGCAGAGGAAATTGAAAAATACCAAGTTTGTGATGAAGTATTGGATTAATCAATCTCTCCAATCTCCTTCCTGCGATAGAATTCAAGCCCTCACTCGATATAGGAATACAATTGGAAATGGAGGAATTTGAGATCACCCTTTCCATTCTGGATAAAGAACAAAAACCTCGGTTTAATTCTTTCAAAGCTTTTAGGAAGGAAGAAGAATTCTGATGATTGAAATCTCGCAGTTTATGGTTGAAATCGGGAGATTAAAATACCTCTTTTTTCCATAAGCAGTATAGAGCCAGACTTTCTCACCATCACATTTCGGAAATCTCCTCTTTGTCTAGTGAATCTTTCAAAGGCATTTCTCAAATCAAACAAGCAGTTGAAGTTCATTTTCAGAGCTTATTTAGAGAGGATGGAGCTATTGATTATGAATTAACGTCATAATTTCTTTCCAACGTCCCTAGTTTGGTGAGTGTGGAAGAAAATGGGGAGCTTATGCAGCCCTTTTTGGAGGCATAAATTATTGATGTTATCTGGTCTATGGAACCATATAAAGCTCCAGGCCTTAACGGTTTCTCCATACATTTTTATAGAGTTTGCTGGACTATTATCAGAAAAAGATCTTATAAGGTTAATCAAAGCATTTCAGTCTAAAGCCAAAGTTGGTGGAAGAACCAACTCCACCTTCCTCGCTTTAATTCCCAAACAAGTTAAACCTTCCACCTTTGATCGTTTCAGACCTATTTCTCTGTGTAATGCATCTTATAAAATCTTATCTATACTCTTAGTTAACAGGCTCAAACCTCTTCTTGAAAAGCTGATCTCTCCTCTTCAAGGTGGATTTGAAAAAGGATGTCACATCCTGGATAATGTGGTTCAAGTTCTTGAAGCCATGCATTCCAGTTTCAACAAAAATGAGAAGGGCATTGTCATAAAACTTGACATGGAAAATGATTTTGACATGCTAAAGCTTTCCTTCCTTTACAAAGTCATTTGGTTTCAGTTCTGCATTTATAAATTTGATTAAAGCTTGTATTGATAAGCCTTAGATAGCACTATTAGTGAATGGCAGACCAACTAATTTCTTTTAAGCCTCCAGGGGTCCTCGATAGGGTTGTCCTTTCTCGCCATTTCTTTATATTCTAATGGTTGATTCTCTGAGTAGAAAGCTAACAGTAGGAAAAAATGTTGGGATTATTCTAGCAATCAAGTCAGCAAGTGAAGTAGAATCTATTAACCCATGCCTTCTTTGTGGATGATATGTTGCTTTTGGGAGGGTCTTCGTTGAGGCTGGCAAGAGTCTTTAAAGAAATTATGCAGCATTTTTGTATTATCTCAGGGGATTTTATCAACAATCGGAAGAGCGTTGTGTATTGTTGGAATGGAGATCCCTCAACTATTGCAAATATTTCTCAAATTTTAGGCTTTGATGGATTTGTCAATTGGGACAAGGTCAAGTACTTGGGCATTCCTCTAACTCTGGCTCAAAACATCCCTTCTCTTTGGTTGGAAATTATTAGCAAGTTAAAATAAAAGATTTCCTTATGGAGTGATGATTGGCATACAACGGCAGAGAAACTTGTTTTAATAAAGTCAACTTTCTCAGCTATAACAATTTATCAATCCTCACTCCTTTTGGCTCCAAAAGCGATTATGTATCAAATATCCAAATTGATAAGATACTTCCTCTAGTGAGGCGGTAAAGGAAATCAAAGTAGACCACACTTGGTTAGTTGGGATATCGTCTAGAGACCAGTTATTGAAGGTGGTATACATATTAAAGATCCAGGATTGGTTAACCTAGCCATGGGAGGTAATTTGCTGTGGCAACTTTTCTTCAATAAAAAACATCCAGTCAGCCAAATTTTTTGGAAAAAATATCTCAACGGAGGATCTCTTTGGAATTTGCAATTGTCAAATACTCCCAAAGGAACTATAATCTGGAATCTCTACAGAAAAGGTTTAGATTTTTTCACTAAGCAATTATTTCGGATTCCTAGAAACAACAATAAAAAAATGTATGGGATTATAAGATTAAAGGTAATGATCCGTTAAAGTCTGATCCAACTATCATTGAGATCAAATTCTCGCTGGTAAGCAAAGGTTTTCTGTAATTGGTAGTCATTTCTTCTTGGGATCGTAATGAAAACAGGGTAACGTGGGAGTTCCCAGCATTGCCAGGCCGTGGAGAATCTCTGCTTCACTCCCAATTCATCCTTCTGTTAAATAAACTGAATGGAATGGCTCCCATTCATTCTTCCTGCAAATACACGTGGGGCTGGGGCTCTACAGGAATTTATTCGACAGCACCTGGATATAAGTCTCTTCAAGCCAATCCGATTTCTACTCACAGTGCAATGTTCTAGAAATCAGCGTGGCAATCTCCAAGTATACCAAAGGTTAATTTGTTTACTTGGATCCTCATGCACCAGCGAGCATTAACAGGTGAAAATATGTTAAAAAGAGGATTTTTTGGACCATTCAGATGTTGTTTTTGTAAGCGAGCTTCAGAAACTTCAGAGCATATTTTTTTCGGTTGTGATTTTACTTAGAAAGCCTAGGTGCTTCTCTTGAGTGGGCTATCGGTCTCAACTCCTTCAAATAATGCACCTGTAAATCTTTTTCCAAATTGGTAGAATAGGTATCCTAGAATTTATTCTGCAAGTCATGATTGGAGGAAAATTTAGCAAGCCATCCCAAAATTCTTTTGGTGGAAAATTTGGTTAGCTATAAATGACTTGATCTTCAATAACAAAGCCAAGAAACCATAACTTGTAGCAGTTAAAACTAAGGCAATGCTTTTGGAAGTTGTGGGAAATCATCTTGATCTCAAAAAACTAAGTGTTGAATATAATTGGCTTGGATTGTCACAGGTGGATAAAATTCAGCTTAATTCTGGAATGTCTGTTATCAATCATTTTTGGTAGGTAAGACGTTTGGAAAATATTTCTCAGATTGGTGGCAAAAGAAGAATAAAGTTTCAATCTTCTTTGATGGTGCGTCAAAAGGAGATTCGGGGAACGCTGGAGCAAGTGGATTGATTTTCTATCCAGGAGGAAAGCTTCAAACCAAATTTAGTTGGAGATTGGGTCAACTCTCTAATAATCAACCAGAATTATATGCTCTTCTAAAATCCTGCGAACTCGCCTAAGAAGCTGGGCATAATAATCTTCAAATATTTGGAGATTCATAAATCATAATAAAAGTTTTAAATTTTTCTACAAAGTTCACCAATCTCAGCATGAACGTGACTATGCAAAGGCTGCACTTCATCCTAATTGAGTGTGTCTTGGTCTCCTTTTATCACATTCTTCATGAATTGAACAAGTCGGTAGATTTAAAGCAAATCAGGGATGTCTTCTTCCTCAAGGAATGCTAAGTCTGAATGATGAATCTAGTATGATGCCAAATTCCCTAATTTTAAAATGAGAATTTTCGAAGAACATGAAATGTATATTTATGAAATTATGTAATTGGGTGAAGGGCCTTCAATATTATAAAAAAAAAATGTTCATTTTAGTGAAAAAAACAAACAACTTGAGAAACAGTTACAACTCCCTCCCTAGGTGTCAAGTTCCATTTGCATATGAAATGAAATTTTGGCCATTTTTTCATATGCCGCATGGAAACCTCTCATAAATTGAAGGATAATCCCATAATGACCCCTTTATTTCCACCAGAATCTTCTTCCTTGTCATGTGTCCTTTAGTTATTACTTGTTATGTTCTCCTTTTAGTTTACATGTAGCATGTTTTCCTTTGTAATCAAGATCTTGGTGGGTTGTCCTACCTAATGGGTCGGGGTGATCTATATGGAGTCCCAACACAAAGCCACTGATGTTGTGTTGATAGGCATGTGATAGATTTTGTGTAAGTGTGGAGTGGGGCAAGCCCTTTAGAGCCTCAATACCAAGGCCATTAATTTCCATTGTTGCTCCCCCCCACCAACTCTATCATCGAGCCTTAATAATTACCCCAATTATTTTCATTGCACCTTGAGGGTTGTTCACCCCTTGCTTTATATTCAAGATTTTAGAAGACTTGTCTCAAGTCTTTTGTGTTGGCTCCTTCATGGGATTACTTAGGCATTACAATCAAGCCTTTTGGGGTATTACCCCTTACTAGTGCCACCTAACTTTTTAATGGATTACCTTAGCCTTCATTGCTAGGCCTTTAAAGGGCTTATAGTAAGCTAGTGTTACCAAGCCTTTGGAGGCATTACCTCAAGCTAGTGTAATTGGTCATTTCAAGGTATTACCCCAAGATAATACCATTTGTCCTTCCAAGATATTACCCCAAAATAATTCCATCGGGCATTTGAAGGTATTACTTTAACACTTAAAGTAATTTGGGTTTCTTCCTCAAAATCCCAGGGATTGGAGATTTGGACAATTTTTTGCAATTTTGTCCAAGTTCCCAATAATATTGAAACTTTGAGTGAATGAGAAACATGGCCTTCACCTTATTCTCATCACAAAGAGAGCAAGTCTCTATCAAGGCTTAAAAACAAAGAACATTAAAAAATGATGTGGGAAAGCTCTCTACATGCTCAAGAAGTTATGGCATTTTCCAAAATGGCGCAAACCAACTATTGATTCACCTTGGCTTTTGATCTCTCCCTCTTTCGTTCATTGACTGTTATAACTTGAACACTATTCACAATGGAAAATATATTTTGCTCCATGGATATGATTTTTATTAATTGTGCTTTCATCTTGTTGGATAAAATCCTCCCAGTCCACCATCTCTTATTACTCCATGGATAAACGTTCGAATTATGTTGTGTTTTCATTTACATTAAGGATGAATGGATGTTTGCTTTGTTTCATTTGTTGTTACACTAGAAGCATGCTCCATTCATGCTATATTACTTCTTAGTTATTTGCAACAATCTATTAAGCTTCCAACAACATGTGATTCAATAGATATGTTTGTTACTATGTACCACACTTCCATTTGTAATACTTGCTATTCCAACAATGGCTAAGCAAACATTAATGAAAGAAGTAATGAGACAACACATGAGTGAGATAATTAGGATTGTTCATCACCTTATTCGTAGCCATGCATTGAATGTCTTTAAAGTGTTAAATCTAAATCCCTAAAGCGTCTGTTGGTAGTGCTAAGTTCTTAGTGATTTGGAGTTTGAAAATGGTGATTGTCTAGAACCTTCTTTTTAAGTCCATGGACATCTCAAGAATCTCAAACAATCAACTTGTACAATTATTAGTTCATTTATCAATCATTTTGTTGGATTGGAATCTCATATTACTACATTTTATTAACACACCACGTTATTTAGTTGTTACTCATGAAATAACTTTAGCCCAAAAATAGAAAAAAAAAGGAAGATAAAGCACCTTTTATAACTTGTCTAATCTCAACTTTAAATTACATTTTTTTGTAGGTAAATTATCTTGGAGAAAACCTCCAAACATTGGCCCTCATTTTGAGGATGACACCCAAGGTAAACCCTAGATTGTTAGGAGCACAAGGCAAGTCAACAACATGTCTTGAAGACACAATAATATACTCGTTATGAATTCAGCATGCCACTTATGAAAATAGAACCTCTATGGAGAGGATAACACTCCATCCCACAACCACTTGGACTAAACTCAATAAAAACATTAAACTACTTACCATAACGAGCAATATATGTACTTACCACTTACATATAACCATACTCATATTTCATTTATGCTAAAGATGTCAAAGTACATTGATTTTCTCCCATCCTAAGATTGCAAGACTAAGCATAAGTCCTATTCCATCACGGGGTCTTCACTTAGTGAAACCATGCCGTAGCACGTTCGTTCGTGGCATATGAAACAATACCCCTATTTTCAAAAAATATTGGAAAATACCTCCCAAAATCATTTTTTAACCCCCTCCCAATATGCCTTCCCAATTTAAAAAAAAACCCTATTTTCACTGTATATTGCATGTATCAATTTTTTCATTTACATTTTTTATATCCCTTTATATTTCTACCTAGTATATTGATATGATACTCGACATTCATTCTTTTCCCTCACCATGCAAAATAATTATTCATAAGTGTGTAGGGTTCCTTAACATAGAACTAAGGCTACTCCCTCTATGGTCTTTCTCCTCTTTGTTCAATAAAATGAACTTTATGAACCCCCCCCACACAAAGATATGCACTCCTCTCCTTGATCTATGGGATATGAGACCTTCTCAAGAGACTAGCCACCCCTTGTTGAAATACCTAGCACAAGAT